>JBCNJP010000017.1:69942215-70179666 GCA_039602395.1 Deinandra increscens subsp. villosa | reverse complement strand
TTCTCTCTTCCAATCCCTAAATTTTAGCAAATCGTCAATTTTTCTATCAATTATACAGATTTTGTAAAACTTTTCTCTCTCCTCTACTCACAACCACTAACAACTAAACCTCAAATTTTACAAATTTACACTCACATATTTTTTAGGGAACCTACCGTGAATGCTCTTAAAACCAATTAGTATGGAGTTAGGTAGTGTAGCTTGCAAGGTCCAGTAGGCCTTGAAGTTTGGCTCGAGTTGTTTGTGGTCTATGTCGGTAAATTTATCAAGTGGTTTTGGAATGTGAACATTTTCATCATCAGCAAATGGTACAGTTACAACAATAGGACCAACAGTCATAGATTTCCAAATACGGTGATCTAAGCTACGAACAAACCCTTCCATACGGAGCTTCCATGTGTCGAAGTCCTCTGGAGTGAACATGGGAGGTTTGTTGGTGCTACCGTTTGAGGTTACGAGACTGAGATCGTTCATTTTGTAAATTCTTTGAGAAAGAAAAGCTTAAAACAGTAAAGTAAACAAGTAAATATCAACTTTGAAGCACTGGAAGTCCTTCAAAGTGAGAGCCAAAGCTCTGATACCACTCGTAGGATCGGTATTACTTAACACCTAATTAAGTTACAAGATTTACTTGCAAGATTAACCTTGCGGAACTACGTTAATCTTCACTCTACTTTAGCAACTAACACTTGTGAATAATAGTTGTTTGCATGATTATAGTAACACATGAAGTATAATATACTCGGCACTATTTGCATTAACTCAACTATATTACACAGTGATAAGGATCAAACATCCGTGTACAAGGTTGAAGATGAGCTATGCTATATATAGTGCTAAGGGAAATCAATGATAGCCATTGATTTCCAAACGATCATCTAGACCGTTGAATACGAAAGTCAAATACTACTACCAAAAGAATAATCTTTGACAGATGGGATATCTTGCGTGTGATCAGCAACTATCTACTTTAGGAGACTGCTTCTTTCCACTTGAAAGTCTTTTCCGGTTGAACTGCAGAATTCCGCTTGGACTCTTTTCAGTCGGAACTTCTTCAAAATAAGACTTCAACCGGAATCATCAAAGTGATATTCCTTACAGTTGTTGAATTACACAATTTCGACTTGTTTTATTTTCTTATTTTGTTAAATTCGGGGCCTTATCTGCATATCGAAAGATCAACCTTAAGGTAGATGATTTAACGTTTTTATTTATTTTTGCATGGTACACAGTTGACTATATCATGAATTCAATCACTATGTGTTAAATAACAAGTGAAATCACAAAGTGTGATAAGCAAAACATATCTGAGTATGTCTGATAGTGTGGGATACACTGGTCCAAGCAAATTAATCAATATCTTAACATATCCAAATGTTATGAGTATGATTGTGCCTGAGTTTAAAGTTGGACATATTATATTTGCAATCGACATGGCTTATGTGCTACAATAATCGGAATTGAAGTATAGTTTAGCATGTTATGTATGATCCCAAGTCGTGATCTTTCTCACAAAAGACAAAAATAGTGTCTGATTCTGTATTGCATTTATTTTTCATATCAGAAAATATTAAAAAGATTTTATGTGTTTTTTGATATAAAGTTTCTAAAAATCAGAAAAAGTTTGTTTCTTATTTCTTTTTTATTAATCAACATGGAATATAAAATCAATTTTAAAATCAATATATCTTGGAGTCTCGAAGAGATGTTTTGGGCCAAGATTATTTATGTTAGAAGGTTTCTAAGTGGAAAAAGAGTATCACAGCTTCAAGTCTTCTGAAGATGTTGATAAAGAGATTACATGCGCTGCAATGTCAAGTATTTAAGATCAGACTCATCGCCGAATTGAGAAAGAGTTTGATTAAAGATATAAGTTTATGAAAAGACTAATACTGCACGGATACTGCACATGTCAAGGGGGAGTTTGTAGGTACATGTTCTGGTTCGTCGTGTGAAGTATCGAGAACAAGACAAGAGCTACAAATGTGCTACTGTCCGAAGTGACCCAAACTGACAGTTTGGGTTCACACGAACTAGCCCGAACTGGTAGTTCGGATGACAGCTGGTTCGGTCATCCAAGTGAAGCTATAAATAGGATCATCTTGTATATATTCAGGGCTGCTAGTCCAATTAACTATGTGACATCTGTGTGTGTTGCTCTCTGTGGTTCTAATACAAAATCCTTTGTATTTACTGTCAGGACCAGATTTGAGCAACATGTTCTCATATGATTCATCACCTAAGTGAGGAAATCATGTGTGATGGTCAATTCTGGTTAAATCTGCATCAATGCTCACCCATTGATGAGTCCTAAAGCTCAAGAACACACACTAACACCAAGAACACACACACAAATGCTCTCTTGAAGAATAATCTAGGAGTGCCGTCCCTTAATAGGGTTTTTTCAACTATATATATACTACAAGAGAGAATAGGACAAAAGGAATGTTTGACACACACAATCATTACCTAGAATTCAGCAAAATATTCCATCAGCACTGACAAGTTCGCCAAGCAGTAAACAAGTTCGCTAGGAGTAAACAAGTTCACTAACAAGTTCGCTAAGCATTAACAAGTTCGCTAACTACAAACAAGTCTGCTAACAAGTTCGCTAAACATAGACAAGTTCGCTAACAAGTTCACTAAGAGCAAATCAAGTTCGCTAAGATCAGGAACAAGTCTGCTAATTAAACAAGTCCGCTAGGAACAAATTAAGTACGCTAAGAAAAACATTGAACAAGTACGCTAAGTGTCAAACAAGTCTGCTAAGTACATAAATCAGAAGTTCGCTAAGGAGAAAGACAAGTACGCTAGAACAAAGTTAGAATTTTACTAAGTACAAATTCAAAGTCAATTACAAAACAAAGTATCAAAACTAGATAGAACATCAAAAGGTCTTCACCAGCAATACTCAACGGTGAATAGTTTGTGGTTGCCAACAAAATAGGTTCTAACAATTTCCACCCTTGTTGGCAATGCAAACCCTTGAGCTTTAAGCAACCTAACCGAGTAGCTTGAGCAGAAATCTCCAGTTTTCTCTTGCGGCCTCTCTGTCTTTTTTCAGAAAATACTTTAATTCCGATATCGTACAACCTCCAGAGATCTTGCCAGACAAGCTTCTTTAGGTCATTATAGTTGTTCAGGTCGACCAATCTCCTTGCCTTATCAAGGATGACACTCGATCCATGCTCTTCTATCAACCACCAGTTTGCTGTTCTTAGGAGTTCTGCGTCAATTGTGAGTTTACCCATACCAGCAAGCCTTGTACACCACCAATTTAAGAACATTAAAAAGAAGTTGGCGTCATAGCATTCATAGGGTCTCAATTGAACAGGGATGGTCCGCATCTTCTCATAGTACATCAGCTTCAAATAGGATCTTGAGAGCAGTCTGAGTTCTATCGTTGCAAAGATTCTGATTGACTCAGCATCGACTCTTTCAATCACAAATTCATGAGTCTTTCCATTGTAGTACTAGCTGTTTATTGGAGCATGTTTCTGATTCCCCGGGATAGTCTTCACTTTCACCTCCTTCCCAATATCCTTGAACATTCCGCGATGAGGGGCACAGAGACGTCTTTTCTCTTCAGCTATCTGAGATTTTCTCTCTTCTTCAGGATTTTGATTGAACTTCTTGTCCTCATAAGCAGATTTGATTAAAACAGCAGCCCGTATACCCTTTTTATGGTTAGAGTGGTTTACCAAATCCAGGTACTTCAGCTGTTTGAGCTCCCAAGAGAACAAGCTGAGAAGAGCTTTGAAGTCTCCGAAGATTTGAACATATCCTTTCCGCCTCTTTACCAGGAATGCATCAAAGGCTTCATCATACTTCCATCCTAGGATTTTCATCCCATGATTGACCTTTGGGTTCCTTGGCATCTTCCTTAGATTTTTTGCAGCAAATTGTTGCATAGCCTTTAGGTTTGGTGCCATCTTTTCCCATTGGTAATAGATGGGAGGATTTTCTTTCCTCTTGAGTGCCTCAGCCCGTTCCTGCTCTTTAAGTCTGATATGTTCCAGCTTTGCTAGACATTCTGTCTTTCGATAATCACATACAAACTCTCGTAGACCTTTAAGTTTCTTTCTGTTGTAAGCCTTTTTATCAATATTCTTGAATCTACAATAGTTACGGAGTTCCTCAAAAGTCATCTTGTTGGTAGTGGTTTTGATATATTCTTCAGAATCAGGAGCTTCTGGCAGGGGGAAGATATGTGTTGCCTATGTCAAGGATAAGATCTGAAAGATGAACGCGGATGGGAAGAAATTCAACGGTTTTGGTGGTGTCAGCGAAGATATCTACCAAGGGATCAGTTTCAGCTTCAACATTTTGATTTCGAGGAAGGTGTGAGTTTAACTTTTCCTCATCAGTATACAGCTTGGTCAACTCAATGTCTGTAAGACTCATCAAATATTCTAAGGAGAAGTTATCACTCATTAGAGATCTAACCATGTGAGCTCTTTCAGAGGTGTCTTCCTCATCTACATTGGTGCCCTCCAAATTTGTGACTATGCGGATCCTAGGTTCATCTGTTCTTGTTGACGCAGAACGATTCGGTAAAGTACTCGAGCCCTTTCCATAAACAACAGCAGGAGGATGCCCTGATTCATACCATTTAAGTGCTTCGGCCTTCTCCTCAATCAGTCGGTTTTGTCCACTGTGTGTCTCTTCAATAAGCGCTCGACGAGACCTCTCTTTCTCAGCTTCCCTTTTCAGTTGCTCATCTGCAATTTCTTCAGGAGTCAAGATTCTCTTTCCCTTATCCTTATCAGAAGGACCTGGTTGCACTGTGACAGCAAATTCTTGAGCTGCTGTTACATGGGGATTAGCTTCCTCCTTATTAGAGTCAGAGGAGAAATGTATGAAGGAAGCTTCAAAGATCTGATTTCGGAGGTCTTACTCAGCAGAAACACTAGGATCAGTTTGACTTTCAGATTCTTGACCAGAACTTGATTCAAGATTGATGATTTCAGCATCTGTTGGAATGAAACCTGGAACATATGGGTTGATGTCCAAGGCAAGTGTTTGTGCTGTAGACATGACGGTCGAAAGAGGCACACTCACATATTCATTATCCACCTCTATCTTTACTTGGATTGGAGCTGGACAAGGAGGTTTCTCTTCGTCATCATCTTCACTATCGATCGTATCCACGTCGATGTAATTCAATGGATTAGCTTCATTCATGAGCACATTCATTCTATGACCTAGCTCATTAATGTCACTTTCGTCTCCAAAGTCTACAAAGTACGGATGTTCTTCATAAGCTGCTTCATCACCATCCTCAAGTGTCTCAATGAGAATACCGCATGAGTTTCTTCTTGAGTATAGATTGTCGGCATAGTATTCCCTAAAATTTGACATCTCAAAGTCCAAGAAGGCTGAGTTGACGTATATATGACAGACACCTTCGGTCACGGGAACTATGGCAGAGGAGGTAGAGACTTCAGCATGAACGGTAGGAATGATAGATAATTGAAGAGATTTGTCGTGTTCAGCTTCAGAATCTGCATTTGTAGAACCCTCAATAGCAAGAACCTTGGATGCCTGTGCAAACCTTGGAAGTTTCAGATTTTCAGGCACAGTTGCAAGCTTTTTTATCGAGTCCAGAGTCTCATCAACAGGTTCATCATGAAGCAGGCTGTTGACAAAAGAATCTTCGTCATCAGAGAAGTTAAGCTCATCTCCTTCTATGACAGTGTCATCATCGACTTCAAAATCGCTGTCATGCAATGGGCTTGAGGTGTCTTGAACACCAGTAGAGTCTTTACCAGCAGGAATGGTAGTAGAAGATATGGGGTCTTGAGAATTCCCTCTT
Source organism: Deinandra increscens subsp. villosa (assembly GCA_039602395.1). NCBI lineage: Eukaryota > Viridiplantae > Streptophyta > Magnoliopsida > Asterales > Asteraceae > Deinandra > Deinandra increscens. Next base: position 70,173,851 of record JBCNJP010000017.1, on the reverse strand, counting down.
TCACTTATTTGATCAGATTCAGGTTGGTTTTCTGGCATCTCAGTCTCTTTATCACCAGCATCATCATCTGGTTTGTCACTTAATTGTTTTCCTTCACTTGATTTGGCTAACAAATCCTTGAGTCTTTGAATTTCAGCAGCTTGTTCAGCAATGACTTGTGACTGATCATTGATCTTTTGATTTGCCACTTGTAGTGAATAGTTTAGATGATCATTCTGACTCTGAAGGTTGACAATTTCAGCCTGAAGTTCCATCACCTTTTCAGATTCTGAAACTGTTGGGCTAGTAGCAACAATTCTAGCTGTGTCAGTGGTGGTGACAATAACTTCAGCTAGCTGCTCTAGTGGTCTCATATCCATGTCAATTCCTTCAAATTGTTCAGCGGGAGATGGAGAAATGGTTGCTGCAGCTAAGGCTGTGTCCGATGGAGTGCCAGATGAACTCACCAATTCATAATCATCCTGTGTGCCGGGCTTCCTTCTGACTTTGAGCTTTTCAGTACAGGCTTTACTTCTCTCAGCTCTGATGAAGAACTTAGCGGATTTATAACTACTCCCACCAGTTTTTGTCAGAGTTTGTAAAGTAGTCTTAGGAGGATACTTGGGAGGACTATCAGTCTCATCTTCAAGGTTATATTTAAGATCGTCCTCATCGAGAGACACTGAATCCTCTTCATCATCCTGTTCATCCTGTGATGGATTATAGCTTTTATCAGAGGATGATTGTGGTGTTGTAGCTGTAGAGGCCCTGGAATAGTCTCCATTCCTTTGTCTTTTCCGAGGATGAATGCCCTCAGGTTGTGTGGGACTGTCATCAGAATCTGAGGAGTCAGACCCTTCATCATCATCATTGTCGTCTCCTTCTCCTTCTTCAGACATATCCACCAGCATAGGACTTGAGGAGCGTTCAACAGGCTCAGAAGCTTCAGTCACTTGTACCCTGGAGATTCCCAGGGTCTTCAACAGCATCAGAAGCAACAGTAGCTGCAGGTGCATTTAAATCCAACTCAGTGTGGACTTGATCAGCCTCATTATGTTCTACTTGAGCTTCAACAGCTGCTTCACCCATTTGGATATCTCCTTCAGCATTAGCGGGAGCAATCCAAGCAATCATCTCAGGAAAGAAAGGTACAACATTCCCTTGATATTTACCTTTATGGTACTTGCTGTATGAGCCAGTATTCATTGAGCTTGTAGAGATGGTCTCTCCTTGCTTGTTCAAGGTTGGGTAATAATGATCCAAAATAGGCTGGATGAATCGAGGGTACATCAGGAACTTCTTTTCTCTTCCAGTGGGATGCAGATTGGCAATCATCCATTTGAGGAGTTGGTGTGAAAGAAGGTAGCCCTCACCAGTGACAAAACCATGTAGAGCACATGCGGTTTCTTCAACAAAATCATCTGGAGCTTCCTTTCTGTGTCCAAAGGTAGCAATGAAGAAGCTGATTATGAACCTCTAGTTGATCGAGAATAAGGTCTTGTGAATTTTGTTGCTGACATCTGGAAGAAAGACACCATAATATCCCATTCTTATGATTGTTGACTGCCACTGAGTCTGTGTGAAAGTCTTGGGCTTGCCAGCATCTTGCAAGTTCAGGACCGTTCTAATCTTCTCCTCAGTGATCTCAACATCAATGTTCTAGATCCTGGACCTTATTATATCTGAACCATCATCAAGCTTTGCAGATTGAGCATTGTTCCAGAAAGCTTCAATAATACCCTTGTAGATGACAGGGTTAATCTGCATTGCTGTTTCCCAGGTTGATTGTTGCAGTAAGTCAATGGCTTGCTCATCAGCACCTTCCCAGTTTTTGTTAAACACGCACCTTCCGTTGTGCAAGCGACCAAACTCTAAAGCTTTAACAGCTTGTCTGGGAGGCATCTGCACATATAGAATTAAAGGATTATATCTAAGTTGACACTAGATGAATGTCATGTCACACTAGACTCGTGATAGTGACAGAGCTTTTCATATTAGAATCAATGACATAAACTAACTCACATAGTGCATATACTCCAAAATGATCAAAAGCAACTGGAATATCATGATTAACAAAAGTAAGTATCATAGGAAGTAAACAATTTGTGTGTGTAAAATTTAAAATCTGGAAAATAAGGAGCCAGATCTAAATCTCCAAAAATTTTGACTTAAATGAAAGTATTGTATAAAAACTTGTAAATAACCCAAAACTTAGACTGAACCAACCAAATTTTGACTTGTTGTTGGGTCAAAGAGGAATTATTGAAGATTCTACTACTGAGTCTCAACAAAAGTCAGAGACATCAAATATAGGAGGTTTTGGCAATCTAGGATCAAAAACCAAATGACTTTAAGTTTAAATAGCTTACTGTGAGGTTTTGAGATCCCAGTTTGTCAAGTTAGTTCAGGGAAAGTCACATTGGGACTTGGTTCCACCCGAGCTTGTGAACTCCTTGATTTGATGTCTTATGATTAGGACAAGGAACAACTAAGTTGAAATCAACACTTTTAGGTGTAAGACAGGGAAGTTAAGATATAACAGGTCTATCCTATCTAAAATGCCAATTTGATGCATGTAATGAGTGTAACACTGACTTGTCAAACTATCAGAACAATCCTAGTATGTCAGAAATTCAAATACTGATCCATAGATATGATGGAATTAACTCAAAGTCCGCTAAGCAGAAGAACAAGTCCGCTAGAACTCATTAAGTTCGCTAAAGAGAGAACAAGTACGCTAGAAACTAAAACAAGTTCGCTAAGCAAGGAAACAAGTTCGCTAGGAACAAAACAAGTCCGCTAAGCAGGCCTGAAGTCCGCTAAGGACTGAATCAAGTCCGCTAAGACCAGCATGATCTCACATGCAGATTCACAACAGTTAGATGTTGACTACAAGGTGTATAAATCACATATTATCATCAACAAGGATTGTCTAGAAGCAACAGAGTCAAATTAACACCTATAAACATGCAAGAGGTCCTAATGGGTCAAGTGTTCCAATTTGATCATTTAAAGGACAAGGTGTAATAATTTATGCTTAATAGATTAGATGGTGTCTTTACATGTCAAATTCAATCCTAACACACAAATATAAGCACATATGGATTAAACAGCACATAGCCAAGTCACCAAATTCACATTCAAGCAAAGATAGTCACATAAGTCTCATAAAAACGATTCCATGCCAAATTTGACTTATTAAAGTAAAAAATGACCAAGTAAGTGTTCAATCAGAGCTTAAATACCTAAGATAGTTCATATGAACCTTAGAGGTGTCATAGATCACATCCTTTGTAGATATGCTCTCAATAAATCACAAAGATGGTCAAATTAACTTAGATAGGTCAAGATAGCCAAATTAAATCTAACTTTGTGTTAAATGTGTTCAAGATCCTAAAACCTGAGTTATTGACTAGTTTCAGACCCATGTGGATCATAGCCAGACTAAACCAGCAGTGTTAGGCTCAATTGGATGTCTACTTAAACAAAGAAAGACTTATATGCACATAAGAATGAAACATGGTGATGCACTACCTGATTATCAACATGAATGCTTGTATTGAGAAACACATACCTTTGTGAAGATCTATGGGTGACAAGATCTAATATAAGATGCAGTAAGTTCTCAATTGACTCAGTAAGAATAATCTGCTGGGATCAAGCAATTTATATTAGACATCAAGTAGGCTTCAGATAAGCAAAATAAAGTAAAGATTTGCCCCTGTGTAGCCAAGTTTGAGTTTGACTCAATTTGCCAAAATTTAGAGCAACATACCTCTTTGAGGATCTAATTTGAGTTGAGATCACTATGAAGAGATGCAATGATCTTGATCAAATCACAACAGTAACAGTTTCTGTTTATGAGATCAGACAAGTTAGGTTAAAATCAAATTCCATAGTTGTAAAAGCTTTAAAATTTCTTATCACCTACAAAGTACAGAGGTCAATGTTTATGGTCTTGATTCAAACAATGTGAGTATTTACACCATTTAAAACAAAGACTAAGAACAACCTTAACCAAACTATTTCAAAGATTAAAGAAACTTTAAGGTTCAAACATCATTCATCCGAACCCCTGTACATCAAATTCTCGGATTCAAAGTGTGAAATTTGTGAGATGAGTTTCACATACCTCAATCTTGATCACAAGTGAATTAGGAACAAGAAAGAAACGATTTGAATCTGTTCAATCAACAAATTATAACATCAGAACCAATATATATATATATAAATAAATATATATATATATATATATATATATATATACAATCGCACCATACGGCTCATGAACATCACCGAAACAGAAATTAACCTAAATATTGAGTGAAATAGAACCTGTGGATGCAAGAAGAGTGAGCGAATCAACCCTAAATGCAACAAAAGTGACAGATTCGATAGTGAATGGAGGGATTTCGATCGAACAGTGAGTAGTTTGAGTCGCCGGTTCGTAAGTAGAGGAGCGGGTGTGTGATTTTGAAAAAAGTGAAAAAGATAAGTAGCTAAGTCCCCTTTATATAGTATTAGGTTTAGCGAACTTAAAAAATATCTAAGTTTTAAACAAGTTCGCTAAGAACTGTCTCCAAGTTCGCTAAGAGTAAGCGGACTGAGACAAGTTCGCTAAAAAGAGAATTTTCAAACAAGTTCGCTAAGGCCTAAAAAGAAGTACGCTAAGCCTAAAAGAAGTTCGCTAAGGCCAGGAAGTTCGCTAAGGCTAAGGAAGTTCGCTAAGCGTAAAGAAGTTCGCTAAGCCTAAGGAAGTTCGCTAAGGCTAAACAACAAGTACGCTAAGGCCAAATAGGAACTTGTGACAACAAAATTTTCTAAGTAAAAAGAAGTCCGCTAAGGTATAAACAAGTTCGCTAAGAAACAGTTTAACCTCAGTACACTTTAAGCCAAGTGGAGAAGTTTGCTAAGGCAAAATCCTTCTTAGCGGACTTCTCACACACTTGAATAAAATTAAAATATAGGAGAAGTTCGCTAAGGACAAGTTCAACTTAGCGGACTTCTTATCCCATAAAAATATTCTAAGTGTATAAGAGAAATTCGCTAACAACAAGTGTTTAGCGGACTTCTCAAAGCTTAGAGAACTTTGAAAAATTAAGGAAAAGGGAGAAGTTCACTAAGGACAGTATCAACTTAGCGGACTTCTCACCGATAGAAGGTACATAAACAGACTCAACAAACAAGTTCGCTAAGAACAATTTGTTCTTAGCGGACTTTATGAAAAACAAAAAAATTACAAGTCTTTCAAACAAGTTCGCTAAAGGCAAACCTGTTAAACATTCTTAGCTGACTTGCCTCGGACAGAAGTTCGCTAAGGCAAAAAACAAGTCCTCTAAGAGCAGATTTGTAACATAAGGGTAAAAAAGTAAGTCTAAAAATTTTAACATAACCAAAAACTTAAAGAAATGCATGCCTGCTACCAGTAACCTACCAGGAAGATAAATTTTTGAATTAATAAATCAAGTACCTGTAGATTTCAACAAATTTGACCATGACACACCTAGTACCTAAATTTGACGTTGATTGGTCAAAAATTCCACCCGAACTCAAAATTTTCACTTTCAACCAAGTTGGGTCAATTTTCCACCCGAACTCAGGAATTCATTTTCTTTCAGGTTGATTAATTTTAAACCAATACCAAGATAGATTTCAGCACAAGTTGGTCAATTTTGCACCAAACTTGGAAATTTAAGCACTTTAATCTGAAGATTCACCTATTTTTGTATGGTCGTGGTCAGACATGTTTAGAATCATACCGGTCAATTACGTGATCAATAACACTTACAATTCAAATCACCTTTCGGATCCGGTACCCTAGGTCAGATTGTCGGTATTGTTTTTCCACTTAAGCTCAGACAAGGTAATTTTCAACAAATTTATATGACATATTTATCATGTTTTGTCCGATTAGTGAAAGATGTGATTAACCTTATATACAACTTAAGTCACCTGAATTCTACCATGGGCCATTTTTGCACTTCGGATACAGCCCACACACATAAGAAGTTTTAAAATTGGAACATATGGAATTTCTTCAACATATGACAACTTATATTATGTCCCCCTATTTCTTTAGTGTTAAGTAGCTGATTTCATGAATGGATGTTATGATGGATCGTGTGAACACAAGGTCATTGCTTTCGCAAAGCAGATGTGTCACGGATAATGATGAATGGAATGATGGAGTCGCGTGGTCACAAGGTCATTGCTTTCGCAAAGCAGATGTGCCACGGATTTATTGATGGATGAAGCGACACCAAGGTCTTTGCATAAGCAAAACAGATGGTGTGCTGATGGGTGAAATCAGGGACTTAATGCTAAAGAAATATTCATGTGTGTTGGCATATCGTACTTAGCCCAGACTTAGGAAAATTTAAAGAATTTTGCACTGGTAGACTTAAAGGTTCACATTTTCAAGCAAATTAATGTGTAATCACAGAAATAGTCTACTTCTAAGTATGTTGAGCCTACCGACACATCAAATGATAGAGTTATCGGTCGATCAGATCATATCCTATGGTTAGATCTACAAGACCAGAATCATATCATGTTCCTCGCATTTTGTCCGAACACAGACCAAGGATTTTGATTTTTCTTTGTTTAGACATGTGTTTAAAAACACTTAATGAATTACAAAAATAAACTCTATTTTTGTTGTTTTTGTCAAATTTTCAATGTTTTTGGTTTATCTTCCACGTTGCAAGCACAGCAGACTGACACAAAAACAGAAATAAATAAGAAAAATAGTTTTGATCTTTTAAAAGAGACTTGACACAAGACAACCACAAACAAAGGTGTTTAGGTCAAATCAAGGTCAGACAAACATGAAAAGTGACTCAAGGATCAAGAAATAAAAACCTGGAAAATTTAAAGATAAGAATATAAACAAAATCAAACAAGCATAAAGGAAAAAGATAACACTCCTAAGTTACTAAACCTATGAAGTCAAGATACTAACATACTAGGGAATGGAGAAGGCTCAATCATAATTAATCATGCCTACAATACTAATCAGAAAGTTAAACCTAGACACATCAAATGGCTTAGTGAAAGGGTATGCTAACTGATCATCTGTATTAACATGGACTAAAGTGACTAGTTTCTTCTCGGCACAGTCCCTAATGAAATGGTACCTAATCTCAATATGCTTAGTCTTAGAATGCTTAATGGGATTTTTAACAATAGAAACAGCAGCAGTATTATCTATGTGAATAGGGGTACCTATGAAATTCAAACCGTAATCCAGCAGCTAATTCTGAATCCAGAGCACTTGAGAGCAGCAGGAGGCAGCAGCAATATACTCCGCTTTAGCCGTTGAGACTGACATTGTTGTCTGCTTATTGCATTGCCATGAGAACAGACGGTTCCCTAAAAACCGAGCTCCTCCCGTCTTAGACTTACGATTGAGTTCACAACCGACGTAGTCACTATCTGAGAAGGCTCGAAGGTCAAAGAGCGGATCTTTAGGATACCAAAGTCCTCTGTTTGGATTGGACTTCAAGTACCGGAAAATCCTCTTCACGGCCATTAAGTGCGATTCTTTCGGCTTACTCTGGAAACGGGAACATAGGCAGACTCCAAACATGATGTTGGGAAGACTTGCTGTCAGATATATGAGAGAGCCAATCATAGACCTGTAGAGGTGCTCATCTACACAAACACCCTCCAGATCTTGATTCAACTTGTGGCGAGTGATGACGGGCGTAGAGAAGCCTTTAGAATCTTGAAACCCAAACTTCTTCAGGATCTCTTTCACATATTTTCCTTGGCTGATAAGAATGCCATCAGACTTCTATTTCACTTGAATTCCAAGGAAAAGTGTCAATTCTCCCATTGCACTCATCTCAAATTTCTTCTTCATCAACTCCTCAAATGCATGGCATAGGCCGACGTTGGTTGAACCAGAGATGATGTCGTCGACATACACTTGCACTAACAGCATATCTTCACCAACATGTCGAATGAATAGTGTCTGATCTATTACCCCTCGCTTGTAACCATTTGACAGCAGATATGTCGATAACGTCTCGTACCACTTCCTTGGGGCTTGGTGTAGACCATAGAGGGCCTTATCCAGCTTGTAACATTTCTTAGGAGAAGATTTGTCAACAAACTCTGGAGGTTGTTCTATAAACACGTCTTCATCAAACTCTCCATAGAGGAACGCGGTCTTCACATCAAGTTGATAAACATCGGTGTTCATCGATGAGGCATAGGCCAGGAAGATCCGTATTGCCTCCAAACAAGCGACAGGCGCGTAGACGTCTTCGTAATCAATGCCGTTAACTTGCATGTACCCCTTCACAACTAAGCGGGCTTTATTCCTGATAATGATGCCACAGTCGTCTCTCTTGTTTTTGAAAATCCATTTGACAGGAATAGGCTTTATACCCAATGGAGGATTAACCAAATGCCAGACATTGAGCAATTTGAATTGTAGTAACTCCGTTTGCATGGCTTCAATCCAGTTTTCATCCAAAAGAGCAACAACAACAGTGGGAGGCTCTTCTTGTGAAATGCAACAGGAATTCAAACATGTGTTCAGTTCCTTTGACTGACTCCGAGTGAGACGTTTGTCAACTGGCCCGATGATCTGATTCATAGGATGTATCTTGTGAATTCGAGTCTTTTTAACAGCAGGAGCTGGAATAGACGAGTCCATATTCCCAATTTGTAGGTCATCGCAAGGAGTCTCTCCGGTATCAATCTCTGTTACGTCATATGAGTCAGAATCATGCGCAACAGCATCAATTTCTACAGTGTTATTTGCCTCGGCTGTTGCTTGAGCTGGTTCCGCTTCAACAATTACAGGTTCATCAATCTGAATGGTGGGCTTTTCAGGTGCTGAAGTAGACGTTGAGGTGCCATTAACATTACTTGTAGGTGTTGATTGATTTTCCCTAAATGACTCCGTAGGATCAATCGAATAAATGGTATCCAAGATCGAAGAAGTAATAGGAGCAAGAATATCAACGATAATTTTGGTATCTTCATTTCCTTGATCAACAGCAGCAGAAGAAGTTCCTGCATCATCATATTGAAACACATTAAAAGTTGAAGAAAACGACTCAAGGTCATACATACTATCTGGAGCAGGATCTCTAGTGTTCAGAGTGTGCTCATTACAAGTAACGTTGCACGACTCAATAACAACTTGAGTTCTTCTGTTGAACACTCGATAGGCTGCTGAGGTCATCGAGTATCCAACAAAATAACCATCATCTGCCCGAGGAGCAAATTTGGTTAACTGATCCGACTGAACTAGAACAGTACAAGCGCATCCAAACGGTTTTAATCGTTTTAAGTCCGGTTTCACTTTGGAAAACAGTTCGAATGGCGTCTTGTCAGCATGTTTGACCAAGAGTGTTCTGTTCAGAACATAGCAGGCTGTATTGACAGTTTCTGCCCAAAAAGACAATTTCAAGTTAGAATCAGCAAGCATTGTTCTGGCACCTTCGATGATAGTTCTATTCTTCCGTTCAGCCACTCCATTTTGTTGCGATGTATACGGTAAACTGAACTGTCGAGTTATGCCTTTTTCTTTACAAAATGCGTCAAATTTTTGATTCTTGAATTCAGACCCATTGTCTGATCTGATGATTCTAACCCGCTCTCCGCATCTGTTCTCGATACGTTTGATAAAATCCTTCAATATCTCAGCTGTCTCAGACTTCTTTTTCAAGAAAAACACCCATGAGTATCTGGAGTAATCGTCTGTGATAACCAAGCAGTATGACTTTCCCCCTAAACTCTTGATGGTTACTGGCCCGAAAAGGTCAAGATGGAGTTGTTGAAGTATTGTTGTCGTTCTACCCGGTGGCTTTGGCTTGTGTGACGTCTTGTGTTATTTACCCTTCAGACATGCTACACAATTGTCAATGTGGATGAATTCCTTCTCTGGCACACCGTCAACGTGTTTCCCCCTAACAAGTCGGTTCATGTTACAAAACTTCACCTGCCCCATTCGCCTATGCCATAAGGTAGAGTCATCTTCTGATGCCTTAGCCAAGAAGCATGCTACGGAACCAGTCGGCCTTGCAACAGACATATCCAGAGCATACATGTTCTCTTTCCGTTTTGCTCGAAATAGAATATGATCTTCGGGATTCTTGAAGTCAGGCTTCAGAATATAACATTCACGATCATCGAAGAACATTGGCATTTTGTTGTCGCAGATTTGTGAGACACTAAGCAGGTTGAACTTCAGATTAGACACCAAGTTTACTTTGTCAAATGAAATTTCGCCATTTGTCAAGAGGCCGTTCACGATTATTCTTCCACCCCGAACATCACCTCCAAAGGCAACAGGACCACCGTGCGATATTGTTTTGACATCAGAGCAGGTCCTTGTTCCCTGTCATGTGCCTAGAACAGCCACTATTTAAGTACCACGTGTTGGCAGCACTCTGGGCCAGTCCCTGCACATGAAAAAGAAGGTGATTAGTTTTGAGATGGACCCGAGCCAGATTGACCTGGGACCTTCTTCTTGGGTTCCTTTTTCGCTGGCGGAGCATTTGATGTTAGAACCACAGTAGGAGGAGTTGGTGAAGATGTAACACTTGGTTGAGGAGCCTCTGCAGGTTGTTGAACCATTATAGACCTAGGCATAAGAGCAGGCCTTGGTCGAGGTGTCCAAGATCTTATAGGAACAGGATTTGGTTCAGACATTCTCACTGGTTGTTGAACTGGTGTCCTCAAAGCTTTTATCTTCCTTCCCAAACTATGAGGGACATACTGAGCTTGGTAAGGAATGTAGAGTTGATTTGGGTAGGACTGCTAAAACATGGTGTCAAGTTGTTGAACCATGTAGTCCTCACCATAATTCCCATAATACATTGGAGCCAATTAACTCCCTTGCGGGTAGTAATGAACAAGAGGTAATGGGGTGTTGTCATAGGCAGGATAACCCGTGTTGTATGCACACACCCTTGCATCATGGTGTGGATTCCCGCAAACTGTACAACCCAAGGTCTCAACCGTTCCACTAGGGTCAACCACAAGAGGTAGTTCAGCAACTTGGGGAGCCATTGATTGTGGCTCATTGGATGTTGCACATTCATCATTTTCTGTTTCAGTTACCGTCTTCTTCTTCCTCCTTCTGGTTTGTTTCCTTTTCTTGGGGGTGTTCTCAGTTTCAGTAGCATCAACGGTTATAGCATCTAGCTCGACCACAGTGGGCTGATCTCAACACTTGATTGACCAGTCAAAACAGGTTCATTTTAAGGTCTCTACTTCTTAGAATCACTTGTCTTGAATAGAACCATAGTGGATTTGCTAGCCACATTGGGAGCAGTGCTAGCAGATGTATCAGTTGGCTCAACAAACACGGATGCAGAAGTTGCTTGAGCAGGCATCATTGGAGCATTTGGTTGTGCAACAGGAACAATGTTCACCTTACCATCGGTGATTGTAAAACCAGCTTGTGTGTGCATAACAGTCTTACCATGTTTTAAGGCCATTTCGGAAAAAGCATGACTAAACTCATCATCATCGATGTCCTGCTGAATCACAAGTTTCTCATTTGCAACCTTCTTCTTTGGCTTGCGCATTCGAGTGGTTTTAGTTCTTTTAGCAATTTCATTTGTGTTAAAAACATCATAGTTTTCATTAAATAAAAATGATTGAGCCTCTGATGTGTTTTGAGTACATAAATTGAGAAACTCGGTTTCAGCAGCCTTTTGCACATATGCTTCAGAGATACTAGTATTGACAGAATTCAAAGAAATTGCATCAAAATCTCCAAATTTCAGTGTTTTATCAATCGGTGGGAGACCAGAGGCAGTTTTGGATTTAGCCAGTTGTTCTTCCAACGCATTGATTTTAGAAGTACACGGAATCAAACTGGGGTTAATGAACTTAATACGGCTCTTAGGATTGATTTTGGTCAATTCGGGGACACAAAGATAGTTGTGATTGAGTGGATGCTTAGCCGCACTCTCTAGTATCTCCCGTGTTAGACCTAAACCAGTTATAAGACACGACATTATGTCCATTGCAACTGCACTACCCAAAGTTTCAGGATTAAGTTTCATCAAATCAATTGTTTCTCGAGCTTCAGCATAGTTGTTTCTCAGAGAAGTCAAAGTTTTCAAAAGATCAGCAATTTTGGATTTTTAAATTTGATTCTGTGTGCTTCATGATCTCAATGTCATCCTGAAGTGACTTGATTTTGACCAAAAAATCTTTTTCATTAGCTTGAAGAAGCTCAACATGACTCTCGCTCTCTGTCGCCTTAGCATGCAACTCTAGGTTGTATGTGTGATAGCGAGCGACAGTTTCACGACATTTCTTAGAACACAAAGATGATTTTACCTCATCTGGAATTGTTCCTCTCTGAAGTTCAAGAAGATGCTTGCTTGCTTCCGTCTTTATTTCAGATGGATTCATAGCAGTAACGTTTCCGACAGTAGGAGAAGACTCTTCAAGTATCTCATCAACTCCAGCCATCAGACAGAAGTCAGTTGGGAAAAGAGGGTCAAATTCAGCAGACTCGTTTATCTCTTCTCCACCAGAATTAACCATTAGTGCATAGTTTGACTGATTTGAAGGTTAAGATGATGAAGAAGATGTCCAGTTATAGTTACCACCTTCGAGTGAGACTAATGCCTTGCCACCGTTGTTGACTCCTTGAGCATATTGAGAGTTAGACGAGCCAGAATGAGAGACATTAGAGTTGGCATTATGAGGTTTCTGATAGGAGGAGCTGCTTTGCTTCTGATATGACTGCTTTCCATTACCAACTTGTTTCTGAAAAGCCTGATTGCCTCCACCCGAGCTTGCAGGAGCATTCCACGTTCTTGGTTTTGGGCATTTATGTGCGAAGTGTCCGAGCTCTTGGCAGTTGTAGCATTGAGCCTTGGACTTATCAAATCCAATGTTGGCATTTGAAGGAGGTTGAAATAACTTCCTCCTAGTCTTTCTGAAGAATTTCCTTGTTCTAGCAGCAATCATACCCATCTGCCACTTGATGTCGACCTCTTCCAGATCATCAGCAGAAATTTGGTCAAGGTCTTCTTGACATACAGTCATGGTCTCAATGTTGCCTGATATTTGAGAGTTCATGCAAGCTAGGAAGGCATTGCACAAATCTTGGTCCAACCTGGTGTTGTTAAATGAAATTGGTGCTGACTGCTGAAGTATGTACCCAGAAGATGGCTGTTGAACATATGTCACATTGGAAGGTTGATGAGTAGCATGAGATGCAAATACTTCAGTTTGAATAGGAGCTGGTACAGGAGATGGAGCAATTGTAGGCAGTGTTGAGCCAGAAGAGTTGGAAAACTGATAATTCTCCTCACAAGCAGAAGCAGCGAAAGCAGCATTGGGAGCTGATGAAGATGAGCCCCTTGAGGTCACATTGCCCATAAGTGACTTGCCACTACGTTCAACTGCTCTTACTTTATAGTCTCGAAATTTGTCAATCATATCCAGATAGTCAGCCTAAGTCAGATCAGTACTTTCAATCAGATAAGTGACATAGGAGGCAAATACCTAAGAAAAAGAATGCAAGATTTTCCTTATGATATCTCCAGAATCAGGACAAATTTTCTTGGTAGTCATTTCAGTGATGATTCTGCAGAAGCGGTTGACATGTGTTTCAAACAACTCTCTATTTCTGTGAGCGGAAGTGTTGAAAGCTAACTTCAATTTCTCAAGTCTTCTCTCCTTTGTAGCTGGATTGCCTTTATACTTTTTCTCCAAACCAACCCATATCTCATGGCCTGAGGTGGCCTCACGAAACTGATGTAGCAAATCATCATTCAGTGCCATCTTGATACAACCCAATGCACGCATGTCAATTTTCCTTTGTGCCTTTTTAGCAGGAGTCAGCGTATCCAAAGGTTTTGGAATCATCTTCTTCTTGGGACCTGGAGGGTCAGCAACAGTTACAGCAACGCTAGTAGTAGTAGCTTCTTCAATTTCAAACACAGCCGGTCCTTCAATGATTGAAGTCAATAGATCAAAGTCAACATACTCCAGAAATAGTACAAACTTCCCTTTCCAACCATCGAAGTCACTTGCGCCCACTAGTTTTTGTGGACAGTTGTGGCTTTGCATGACAGGAGCTTTCAGCCATTGGAAGTGAGAAACACGAAAATTTAGCACAAACTTGCTAAATTGACTAACGGTTACGACGGATTGAATGCTTGGTTCAGAATACTCAAATGGTTGTAGAATGCTTGAATTCACACAAATCCTACATTTACAAACACTAACAAACATAATTAGTCATAAACAAGTGAGATTTCAGCAACAAATTTCAAAAGTCAAATTTCTAGACTTAGCTAAAATTTGAACAGCTTGTTCTTGAGTAGTTTCAAACTTCAAAACTCAATGTTGACAAAATCAAGGTTTAAGATCATCAATAGGTTCGAAATTCATGTAGGATTACTTTACTCAACTGTCACAAACTCCAAAAACCACTCTAAATGACCTAATTCGATGGAATAGTAAGATTATATGAAGAACACCAAAAAAAACCACCACTTTTATCCTCTAAAATCTTCAATAATTGATGTTTTTGAGAGAAATTAGTGCCACTAGGTTCGGTTTTACTAGTGTTAATATCGCTATTCATCAATTTTAACAAAAAATCAACAGAAAAACAAATTTGAAAAAATTTCTCAAGAACAGACTTAAAAAAAATACGAACTGTTCATGGCTGATTCTCAGAAATCGACTATTTTGCTTGAGATTTACAGAAATCTGAGTGAAGCATTGTGTTCCTTGAGTGATTTCTACCACGAATATACTCAAACAACAAGCAAATCCATCCAAAATTGACAACTCATATGAGATTTTCTCCATTTTTGAGAAAAAAAAGTTCAAAAAAATGAAGAACATGGCTCTGATACCAATTGTCAGCACCAGATTTGAGCAACATGTTCTCATATGATTCATCACACAAGTGCGGAAACCATGTGTGATGGTCGATTCTGGTTGAATCTGCATCAATGCTCACCCATTGATGATTCCTAAAGCTCAAGAACACACACTAACACCAAGAACACACACACAAATGCTCTCTTGAAGAATAATCCAGGAGTGCCGTCCCTCAATAGGGTTTTCTCAACTATATATATACTACAAGAGAGCATAGGACAAAAGGAATGTTTGACACACGCAATCATTACCTAGAATTCAGCAAAATATTCCATCAGCACAGACAAGTTCACCAAGCAGTTTCTTATTTCTTTTTGATTAATCAACACGGAATATAAAATCAATTTTAAAATCAATATATCTTGGAGTCTCGAAGAGACGTTTTGGGCCAAGATTATTTATGTTAGAAGGTTTCTAAGTGGAAAAAGAGTATCACAGCTTCAAGTCTTCTGAAGATGTTGATAAAGAGATTACATGCGCTGCAATGTCAACTATTTAAGATCAGACTCATCGCCGAGTTGAGGGAGAGTTTGATTAAAGATATAAGTTTATGAAAAGACTAATACTGCACGGATACTGCACATGTCAAGGGGGAGTTTGTTGGTACATGTTCTGGTTCGTCGTGTGAAGTAAGAAACTGCTTGGCGAACTGACAGTTTGGGTTCACACGAACTAGCCCGAACTGGTAGTTCGGATGACAGCTGGTTCGGTCATCCAAGTGAAGCTATAAATAGGATCATCTTGTATAGATTCAGGGCTGCTGGTTCAATTAACTATGTGACATCTGTGTGTGTTGCTCTCTGTGGTTCTAATACAAAATCCTTTGTATTTACTGTCAGGACCAGATTTGAGCAACATGTTGTCATAGGATTCATCACCAAAGTGCGGAAATCATGTGTGATGGTCGATTCTGGTTGAATCTGCATCAATGCTCACCCATTGATGATTCCTAAAGCTCAAGAACACACACTAACACCAAGAACACACACACAAATGCTCTCTTGAAGAATAATCCATGAGTGTCATCCCTCAATAGGGTTTTCTCAACTATATATATACTACAAGAGAACATATGACAAAAGGAATGTTTGACACACACAATCATTACCTAGAATTCAGCAAAATATTCCATCAGCACAGACAAGTTCGCCAAGCAGTAAACAAGTTCGCTAGGAGTAAACAAGTTCGCTAACAAGTCCGCTAAGCATTAACAAGTTCGCTAACAAGTTCTCTAAGTACAAACAAGTCCGCTAATAATTTTGCTAAACATAGACAAGTTCACTAACAAGTTTGCTAGCAAGTTCGCTAAGAGCAAATCAAATTCGCTAAGATCAGGAACAAGTCTGCTAAGTAAAAAAGTCCACTAGGAACAAATTAAGTACGCTAAGACAAACATTGAACAAGTAAGCTAAGAGTTAAACAAGTGCGCTAAGTACATAAATCAGAAGTTCGCTAAGGAGAAAGACAAGTACGCTAGAACAAAATTAGAATTTTACTAAGTACAAATTCAAAGTCAATTACAAAACAAAGTATCAAAACTAGATAGGACATCAAAAGGTCTTCACCAGCAACACTCAACGGTGAATAGTTTGTGTTGCCAACAAAATAGGTTCTAACTATTTCCACCCCTATTGGAACAAAAATCTATGTGACTGACGCCATCAAATCTGTTTACCGAGGCATTCGACTGAAGAATCCAAGGGAATTGATTTAGAGACGGGTTGTGATGATCGAAGCTTGCGAGATTGGACCGAAGACCGTTTTCTGGAAAAGTCAACCGTTCGGGTCAACGGTCAACGTAATAGTCAATGAAAGATCGGTTCGAGCGAGTCAAGCTTCGGATTAATTAAATCAACATTGATTTAGTTAATATTTATTTTATTTGATTTACTTGTAATTTTGTTTATTTTGTTTTTCAGTCACCCTCACTATATATAGTGAGGGTGCCATTACAAGTAAAGGAGTCTCTGAATGTGGAGATGATGATTTTCTTGTAGAGTGTGTGAGATTTCCATTCTAGAGAGAGAGAGAGTGAGTCATGGATTTCTAGAGAGAGATTGAGTGTTGCCATGATTTCTTGTTGCTGTAATCATTCAACTAACGAAATCATTCGACTTGATTCATCATCTTTCTTATGTTTATGATAATCCTAGATTCATCTTCTCGATCATCATCATCCCTTTTGGATTTTCGAATCCGATCTTCGTTCTCGCTCAAAGTCATGATTCTTGATGTGAAAATTGGTCCTGACAATTAGTATCAGAGCAAGGTACCGATCATATTTCATCTCACGATGAATCCGGTCACTCGAATCTGGATTTTGAGCTTGAATTGAGTGAAGATGAGAAAACTCATTTTGGAGATTTTTTCATATTTTTCTTCATTATTGATGGATTCTGGACAGACCTGATGTTGTTAGATGTTAGGTTATTGTTCATGGAGTCTATCTTGATGATTTTTTTATCTTTTATATGTTCAAATCAGTGAGAAAATTAAAGATCCGAGCTGTTTTTTCGTAACTGTTAGAGTTTTCCCGTTTTTTTTGGGTTTTTAAAGATTTCGAGCTTGATTCTTGGTTTTCTGGGCTTTTCTTCATGGATTTGGATGAAGTAAGATATGATTCTTAGTGGAAATCGCGTTCCGGATCCATTGGAAGTATCCATTTCGTCTAAATCTCAACCGTTTGGGCAGATCTGGAAAAACACACACTAGTGCGTGTTTCATGGTGTTCTTCGTGTTCTTGAAGATTTCCAGAATTTGAAGAGTGATTTGATCCGAGTTGCTGCTGTTTATGTGTTGTTGGTGGCCACAACAATGTCGTGGATGGTTTAGCTTCACATATCGTGCATCATATCATGGTTTCCTATCGTTTCTGAGCATATTTAAGTTCACCAAGTAAGGGTTTTTCTTGTTCATCATTTTCCAGATTTGTTCTTAGTTCTTGAAGATATGAAGATGGCTTTAGCGAACTTGTTGAGTTCTTAGCGAACTTCTCCTCTCCTTAGCGAACTTCCACTGATTCTTAGCGAACTTGTTGTCGTGTTAGCGGACTTGAGGTTTGCTTTAGCGTACTTGTTTGCTTTAGCGGACTTGTTTCATGCTTAGCGAACTTCCGGTAAGCTTTAACGGACTTGTTTGGTTAGCGGACTTGTCAACTGGGTTTTCGTTCAAGATCTTTTCAAGAGATTTTGGTCGTCCAGACTTGTAGAGGACGAAGCTACGAGTCCGTTGATATAAAAATCTTTGAATTTGGTCGAGTTTTGAGGGATTTATGGCCGAAACATGTTTTTCCAGCGAGGGGTTCTTGAGGTCCGGCTAGTGATTAGGGTTAAGGGGTTGGTCGGATATTCTCTTGAGAAGACGATGATGTGTCAGGGGCTGATTTGTTGAAGGGGAATGCATGTTTCTCTTTCCTCTTTGGCAGGTCAACCCAACATTCTCTTGTGCTGTTGATTTCGTATTGGAGGAATGGTGGTGCGTGGGTCCCAGCCTTAAAGATATCTGCTGGTTGCATTCTGTTTTTAATTTTTCTATTGTCTGGAAAAGAGATGCTCGTAGGACCCATCTGTCAAAGGATCCGTGAATGGCCTTTTTGCTATCGAAATCCCATTGGCTACAAGTGTAGCGCATGGACCCCACTGCTTCAATGCATCCGTTGAAAGCTGGAGGTATTGTGGATGTGTGATTGGGTATGAGAAGTCGTATGGGTCCCTTGTAGGATCGTTATTAGTTAGAGTTAAACTAAAACAAAAGCCCTTTACTTGCAAATATAACCCTGCGGAATTAAAGTTATATTTCACTTTACTTAAGCGATATTTAGTTCTTGTGTATAATTTAAATGCTTGATTTGCAGAAAGATAGTAACAACGAAGTAACAAATACTCGGCACTATTTGCATTAACTCAAAGCTACACTATTACAAGTTGTTCAAGAACAGATGATGTGTAAACTATGAGCTAACTAAGCTATATATAGTGCTGATGAGATCAATGACAGCCATTGATCTCATGCGATCTAATCTAGACCGTAAAATATAAAGTCAAATACAAACTACCAAAGAATAAACATTGGCAATTGGAATATCTTGCATGTTTGCAGCAACATACTACTTTAGGAGAGCGGCTTGAATCAGATATAGAAGCATACGAGAAGCTTTTGCAGGATTAGACTTGCTGAAAAGACATCTCAAGAAAAGTCCGGTTGAACTCATTATCTGGTGGATAATCGAGTTCACCCGGAATATTCGCTAAAGGACAAAACTGCTTCTTCCCGCTTGAACTGCCAGTTCCGCTTGAAGTGAGAATTCCACTTCAACTTCAACTTCAGCGGGAACATAACAAAATTGGCATTCAGCCAGAAATCTTCCAAGAGCGATATTCCTTACAATCTCCCCCTAAGCTGATGTTGTCAAATTCCAATGTTTATCTTCAAAAGCTGACTGGTACCCAAAAAAATTTTCTCCTTCTCAACCTACTTGTCCGTGGTTCTGATGTTGGCATCCAGATTTTGAGAAAGCTCTTTAGAATTTGTTTTGGTCACCTTCACATACTTGAAAGAATCCCAATCCATTTCACTCCATTCTTCTTGAGCAGAAATGGACTTATGAATTGTGAAGGTGCCATCGGCTCTGTAAACATATGTAAGGAATATTGCGCTTGGAAGATTTCCGGCTGAATGCCCATTTTGTTATGTTCCGGCTGAAGTTGAAGTTGAAGCGGAATTCTTACTTCAAGCGGAACTGGCAGTTCAAGCGGAAAGAAGCAGTTTTGTCTTTTAGCGAATATTCCGGGTGAACTCAATTATCCACCAAATCAAGCATTTAGATTATACACAAGAACTAAATATCGCTCAAGTAAAGTGAAATATAACTTTAATTCCGCAGGGTTATATTTGCAAGTAAAGGGCTTTTGTTTTAGTTTAACTCTAACTAATAACGATCCTACAAGTGGTATCAGAGTATTGGTTCTCACTTTGAAGACTTTCAGTGCTTCAAAGTTGATACTCTACTTGCTTACTTTACAAGCTTTGCTATTTCTTCTTTCAAAAGGTTTTCAAAATGAGTGATTTTAGTCTAAGTTGTCCAAATGGTTCTTCCAACAAACCACCAATGTTCACTCCTGATGACTTTGGTACCTGGAAACTCAGGATGGAAGGTTTTGTTAGGATTTTGGACCATCGTATTTGGAAATCTTTCACTGAAGGACCCTACTCACCCATGGTTTCATCTGCGAATGATGCAGAAGTCAAGATACCAAAACCACTAGATAAATATGTTGAATCTGACTACACTGCTCTGGAATTTGACCATAAGGCATATTGGACTCTACATGCTGCACTTCCTAATTCCATTTTAAGTGGGTTTAAAGGATATAAAACTGCATTTGACCTGTGGAATGCCTTAAGTGAAATGTATGAAGGAACCAGTGAAGTAAAAGAAAACAAGAATGATGTCTTAAAACAGAAGTATGAAAACTTTACTTTCAAATCTGGTGAAACAATGACAAACCAGTACTTAAGATTTGTTTTTTTGCTTGATGAACTCCAAAAAGTAGATGTAAAACTAGACCAGGTAGATATTAACAGAAAGTTCCTACGTTCCCTGCCTTCTGTGTGGAGAGTTTACACAGTGAGCATCAGGGAATGCAAAAACTTGAAAAAGATGAGACTCAGTGAACTTCATGGCACAATCAGTGCCTATGAAATGGAACTAGATCTTTAACAAAACTCATCTTCTGAGTCAACTCAACTGTTTTCATCTGCACTAGTAAGTACTGATTTTAACAGTCAAAGGTCGTCAAACTCATCATCATATCAGTCACCTATTGTCAGTTTCCCTGAGACACCAAGGTGTCAAGAAAGTTTTTCAAACACGTTTGAAAACTCTCAGAATGCTCATGTAGCAACTGACTCTTACCAAGGCTTCATACCTGAAGATCTTGAGTGTATAGGTGCTGATGATTAGGAGGAAATGGACATAATGACTCAACTTGCTTTGGTTTCTGTCAGAGCTCAAAGGTTTTACAAAAGAACTGGTAGAACCTACAAGGGAGCAAAAGGTGCTCACATAGGCCTTGACAAAAGCAAGGTAAAGTGCTATAACTGTCACCAACTTGGTCACTTTGCAAGGGATTGCTCTCAACCAAGAAGAGAATGACAGAATCAGAGTCATGTCCAAGTGAAAAATCAAGGAGGAAGCAACTCCAACAACAACAATTCTGGTAACAACTCAGGCTCTCACCCTACTCCACCAAAGCCAACCGGAAGTCAAAACCACCAGAATGTGGTAGCTGCTGTTGCAAATCAAACCTCATGAGTTGAATGGGAAGATTTCGTTGCTGAGTTTGAGCCTATCAACCATGCTTTGATGGCTAAACAAGACTCCACCTCAGATCAGGTAAACTCCATCCCTGAGAAAGTCCTAGAAAACCTATGCAGCCCTGCCTGCATAGAACAAGTGGCAAAGTACCGAAATCACAACACTGATTTGATTGATGAAGTTTCAAACCTAAACGAGTTAAAGGAATGTTTCAAGAAAACTGAATCATCATACATTTTAAAAATTGAAAATTTAACCAAAGAGTATGAACAGTTAAAACAAACCAACTCAGTGCTTGAAACACAGCTTGATGACTTGCTGTCAAAGCTTGAGAAATCAAGAAATGAAACCAAAGATGCTAAGGCTGAGGTTGATGTTCTTGAGATCAAGCTGAAAGATGCTTTGTTTACTTGTGATAAATTCCAAGCAGCAAACAAAAAGGCTGAGAAACTATGGATGGGAGGGATGTATGGTAAAGCAGGTGTTGGGTATAACTGTGTTGAACCACCAATTGAATACTCACCTGTAATCAAACCGATTGATGCTTTAAAATCTGAATGCAAAGTTAGTCTCACAGTTGATGACATTTCATCACAGTCCAGTTCTGAAAACACTGTTGAGTCTAAGAAAACTGAAGTCACTGTTGCAAGCACATCTGCTTCAGCTGACCAATCAAACATTTTGAGACCATCAATTGTTGTTCCTCCACCAACTGTTTATGAACCCAAGGATTCAAAGTTGGAGGAAAGCAACCTGAGCAACCAAAGGGAAGTCAAACTCAAAGGCTTACTCAACTAAATTTCAACCAAGTAACCAAACGAGTCTCCCGGAATATTTGAAACCAAAGTTGTTGAATGTATGTGCTGTGGTGAACAAGGTCACCTAGCTACTGTATGCCAGTTTAACCCAATGAGCAAAGTTAAACCATTTTCTATACCAAAACCTGTTTGCAACCAAAAGCCAATTTTCAAAAGAAACTCACAGTAAGAATTTCACCTGTAAAAAGTCACACAATGAAGCATTTTGGATCTGAATCCAACAAGGTCTTAATTGGTAATGATAAAAATGGAAGTTTCTCTGTTTTAAGGCAAAATCGTTTTGCGGCTGAAGTTCAGGCGAAACATTTTTCCGCTCGAACTCATGTTCAACCAGAAAACAAAACTCAACCCAGATCAGCTACTACTCCAAAGCAGAGACCACATGTACACTTTGCTGATGGGTTTGAGCATTTTGAAGCTCAAGGAAGAAGAAATCCCTCTAGAGGAAAGACCACCTCTAGAGAAAAAATTTCAAGAAGCAAAAAATCTTACCAACCTGAAATTGTTTTTGCTACTAGTTCAAGTGGAAGTTACTGTGTTCCACATCAGGGGGAGAGTTCAAATCAAAATAAACACTTTCCTCAAAGATATTCAAAATCTCCTGAAAAAACTAAGTTGGTTAACCAAGGAAATGAAAAATCAAAGAAAATAACCAACAAGCAAAGAAAATTTAGGAGTACAGGGAAAGAAAAATTGCTGAAAGGAAAAACACCAAAGGTGAAGGATTTAGTCATAAAAGTACTCAATATGAGAACTTCAGTTTTGACAATGACGATCTGCTTAATGAAGCTCCAGTTTTAAATACTTTAGTACTCAAGGAGTATAAGTATAATGATGCTTATGGCAGACCCAAGACCACTCAGGCTTGGGTCCCCTATAGAAATTAATCAATTCTGATGTGTGCAGGTGCAAAATAAAGGCCAAAATAGCCTATGGGTAGTTGACAGTGGATGCACTTGCCACATGACAAGGAATAAGAAAATTCTGGAAAATACAAAAAGAATCAATGGAGGACCAGTTGCCTTTGGAAGCACAAAAGGCCATATCACAGCATAAGGTGATGTGACAAATGGACTGGTAAAATTTGATAGAGTCAATTTTGTTGATACATTGAATTTCAACTTACTTAGTGTGTCACAAATGTGTGACAAGAATTTGAATTTAATATTTAATGAGAAAGAGGCCATAGTCCTCAAACCTGGTGTCAAAATTCCTGATGAACTAATAATGCTTAAGGCACCCAGGAGAGATTGATTATACATTTTGGATATGTCAGTTGCTACACCCTCATGTGGCACTGCTTGCTTTGTATCCAAAGCCTCAGTTGACGAATCTGATCTGTGGCATAGGAGGTTAGGTCATGTGAACTACAAAAACATGAACAGAATTGTGAATCTTGGCTTGGTTAAGGGTCTTCCTAACAAGCATTTTGCATGTTTTGAAAACTGTGTGCCATGTCTCAAGGGCAAGCAACACAGAACCTCATTTAAGCCAAAAGTTGAATCTTCTATCTCAAAACCTCTAGAGCTGTTGCATATGGATCTTTTTGGTCCAACTAGAGTAATGAGTTTAGGGAAAAGGTCATACTGTTTTGTTATAATTGATGATTTTTCAAGATATACTTGGGTTTTCTTTCTCAAAACAAAAGATGAAACAGCTGAATTGCTGAAAACTCTTATAATTAATTTAGAAAATCAATCAAATCTCAAAGTTAAAACAATCAGATGTGACAATGGCACAGAATTCAAAAATCATGTTTTGAATACATTTTGTGAGGAGAAGGGAATTGTGAAACAATTCAGTGCTCCTAGAACTCCAAAGCAAAACGGTGTTGCTGAAAGGAGAAATAGGATATTGATTGAAGCTGCTATATCCATGTTAGCAGACTCCAAGCTCCCTGTGATATTTTGGGCAGAAGCAGTGAACACTACCTGTTATGTCCAAAACAGGATTTTAATTGTCAAAGGCAAAAACAAGACACCTTATGAGCTTTGGAGAAAAAGAAAGCCAAACATTTATTTCTTTAAGCCATTTGGTTGTCCTGTTACAATATTAATAACCAATGAGTCATTGCCCAAATTTGCTGAAAAGGCAGATGAGGGATATTTTGTTGGATACTCAGGTGTGTGAAAGCATACAGATTGTACAACAAGAGAACCAAAATTGTCGAGGAAACTATAAATGTCTCTTTTAATGAAAAATCTACCTATAATTTTGAATCTCAACCCACTTGGTTATTTGATATTTACGCACTAACCACTGCTTTCAACATAACTGTTGATAAGCCTGTGATATCTTTAGTGCAGGAAAATAACTTTTATAGGTCTGCTGATGAACACTGGAAGAGCAGCACTGCTGGAATTAAGAAGCAAAACTTCTTCTCTTCAATGAGCATCAAACCTATCGTGCCAGGCAATGGAAAGAAACCTTCTGAAATAATTCAAATTGAAGAAGAAATTGTTCCGGTCGAAGTTCAAACGGAAACTTCTCTGGCTGACGTTCAAACGGAAATTTCTCCGGCTCAAGTTCAACCGGAAATTTTCATTTCAGAAACTGTTGAGAACAATGATTCCGGATTAACCGAACCTGAAAATTCAAATGATGAATTCGGTTTCGAGCATTTGACCCACCTTTCAGAAGACAGTTCTCACAATACAGTTGAAAGTTCAAATCCTGTTTCACAAATTGCTGATATTGAGCTTGATTACAGACTTCCTCAGCTCAATATACCCTCAAATGGAAGAAGCCATGAGTTCCCTATGTTTCTAGACAATAGAATCAACAGAGATCACCTAGTGAGAAACATTATTGGAGAAGTATCAGCACCTGTGTTTACAAGGAGTAGATATGCTAATGCAAACATTTGTTTGCATGCTACATTTTTGTCTCAAAAAGTGCCCAAGAAGGTAACAGATTCCTTGGAAGACAACAGTTGGGTCGAGGCAATGCAGGAAGAGTTATTTCAGATTAACAAGCAGAAAGTTTGGGAATTGGTAGATCTGCCTGATAGAGCAGAACCAATTGGCACAAAGTGGGTATTCAGAAATAAGAAAGATGACAGGGGAATTTTTATCAAGAACAAAGCAAACTGGTAGTGGAAGGCTATGTACAGGAAGAAGGCATTGATTATGATAAAGTGTTTGCACCAGTGGCTAGATTGGAAGCTATTAGAATCTTCTTAGCCTATGATGCCTTCAAAGACTTCCAAGTATTTCAGATGGATGTCAAAAGTGCCTTCCTGTATGGCCTACTAGAACAAGAAGTATATGTCAACCAACCTCCTGGTTTTGAGGACCCTCACCATCCTAACAAGGTGTGCAAGCTAATCAAAGCTTTGTATGGTCTCAAACAAGCACCTAGAACCTGGTATGAAACTCTTTCTAACTATCTTCTAGAGAATGGCTACAGGAGAGGGGCCATTGACAAAACACTTTTTGTTAAAACTGTTGGTAAGGATATGTTGATGGTACAAATCTATGTAGATGATATTATTTTTGGTTCATCTAACACTGTTTTGTGCAAGGAGTTTGAAACTTTGATGCAGTCCAAATTTGAGATGAGCTCTATGGGAGAACTAACATTCTTCTTAGGACTACAAGTGAAGCAAACTGCAGATGGAATCTTTTTGAATCAATCAAAGTACATCCAACAATGCGAAAAGATTTGACATGCAAGCCTGCTCAAGTGCAAAAACTCCTATATCCACTTCCCACAAGTTAACCAATGACTTAAGTGGCAAGCCAGTGAATGTGCACCTGTACAGAGCAATGATAGGTGTTCATACATAGTCCTGATCGTCATGTGAAGTATTGAATACAAGATGGATCACACAAGGATGTTGAGGTCCGAACTCAGGCCGAACCCGAAGTTCGGACATGGCCGAACGTGTGGCCGAACCTGAGGTTCGGCCAGTCGTATTTCAGCATGTATAAATAGTTTATCTTGTATAGAATAGAAACAGATTCCGTGTCATATTCTCTAAGTGTACTATGTGGTTCTCTCAGTGGTTAATACAAGTCTATTGTATTTACTCTCTGCATTTTACTTGTTTACATTGATTTCATATCGACTAAGTAGAAGATCTATACGCTCACGCACTTTCAAGTGGTATCAGAGCATTTGGTTTGCTCTACTAGTCAGAAATTACTATTTTTCGGAGTTTTGAGTTCAAATTCATGTTTTTGAGAAAATGAGTATCGTTTTTGAGTTCCGTTGATCATCTCGAGTGTGTTTCTCATCAAAAAATCATTCCTAATTCATTTCTATCGAGTTTACTTGAATTCCTGTCGAAAATTCCATCGAAAAACACTGAAAATCGAGAAAATGGCGTCGAGTGAAATCTGTCTCGTTTGAGGTTCGGACTCGTTCGGTATAACCGCTCCGAACTCGAGGTTCGGACGGAGTTCGGTGAGCTTTCGGTGTGTCTTTGAGTTCGGTGAGAGATCGGTCTACGTTCGAACAGAGATCGGCCAGTGCTCGGTGATAGTTCGGTGTTGAATCTATTTGTTTGTCCGAAGGTTAGGTTTGGAGAAAGTTCGGCGAAACTTAGGTTCGGACGAAGTTCGGAGATAATTCGGTGGAGGTTCGGAGGAAGTTCGGAGTGAACAGTGTTCAATTTTTCGAAGATGTCTGATTTTCAAGCATTCGCGGCTATTCAAAATTCGGTTCAAGCTACGATGCAATCAATGATGAATTATGATAATGAAATCGGAACAAGTCAGAAAGTTCCCAAATTGCTAAAATTGGAAGATTATCATAGTTGGGTTAAACGGTTTGAAGCGTTTGTCGATACAAATGACATTGATATGTGGTTAGCGTTCACTGGGCAATATGTTTACCCTAAAGATGAAACTGGTGAACCTATTCTTCAAAGAAAAATGTCTTCTGAACAAAAGAAAGCTTATCAAGCTGAGAAAAAGGCGTATGGTACGTTAACGATGGCATTGCCTAAAGAGTTACTTCATCAATTTTCTGGTAACTACACATCAAAAAGTCTATGGGATGCATTGGAAAAACGATGTGAAGGCAATGACCAATACAAGAAAAGTCGACAAAAGGTTTTGAAGAAAGAGTTTGATAGTTTTAAGCATTATCCAAATGAAACGATTCCCAATCTGACTGCAAGATTTGCTCATCTGATGAGTGAAATGCGTTTGGTGAATCTTACTAAAGAAGAGGTTGATATGAAAGAAAAGATTTTGGAAGCATTGCCTGAAAAATGGGAGAATTATGTGATGATGATTACTCATGATAAAGATTTTTCCGGATTGTCTTTCAATGATTTGGTTCAAAGACTTCAGGCTCGGGATATGGAATTAATGGTGAATAAATCACTTCCTACACAAATTCAGAATCCTGCAGTGTATCATGGTGAAAATGACTCTACAATGAATGCTGGGAAGTCTATTAGTCTTAATTCTGCTCCTCCTACAGCATTTCTAGCAGGTAAATCTGAAATTCCAAATTATTCTTCTACTGGTTGTAATGTGTCATTTCCAAGTTCTTCAGCTCAAAGTGCATTACCTGTTCAAACCGTCGATGATTATAATGCGTTGATGTCTGCATTGGTATCTTCATACTTTGGTGTTATCACTGGTGCTGTGAGTAATGCTGAGTTAGCAAATGAAGATTATGATCAGATTGATTATGATCATTTGGAGGAAATGGATCTGAATTGGCAATATGCGATGTTAGTTCGTAGAACGAAGAAATTTTTTAATAGAACTGGTAAGAAGAGACTTAATCAGGAAGGAAAGATTGGATTGGACAAATCTAAGGTGAAATGTTATAAGTGTTCAGTTTATGGTCACTTTGCTCGAGAATGTCCAAGTTCTACAGAAAGTAAATTGAAAACTGGTCAACATGCACATTTAGTTTTTCATCCATCAAATGAAGCTGAAAAGGTTGATCAGACATCTGCTACTCTTGTTCATGATTGGACCAATACTTTTCCACATTCAAGTGAATTTGCATGGAATGCAGATACTGAAGCTAAGAAGAATCATACTCCAATTTCAATTGCTTTAACTGTTCGTCATGATGATGATGATAGTCTTCTGACTGATTCTGATTCTTATTCAAGTGTATCTTTGGTTCACGAAGATCACCTTAAGTTTCTGATAATTCAAAGACTGATGCGTTTGAATGTCTTCAATGTAAGAAATTACTTCAGGAGATTGCAAGTTTTGAACAAAGTCATCAAATTTCAACTGAAGAAATTATAGTGCTCAAGACAGAGTTGGAAGATTTTCAAAAGAAATACTATGCGTTGGTGCATGTTCATGAAGACGTTTTGAAAGAAAAGGCAAAATTGGCTGAAGAGTGTGAGAAAGCAAAAGCTGAGGCTTTAGACTCAGCTCAAGATTTTGAAATTTTGTTTGAGAAGAGTTATCCAGTTCAGCAAAAGTATGAAGAAGCTATTGCTCTTATTGCTACAACTGCTGTTACTGTTGAAAAACTTCAAAACAAGATCTCTATGCTTCACGATGGGAATACTCTCTATCGTGATAAGAATGAGGTATTGACTAAAGATGTTGAGATTTACAAGGAAAAGAGAGAAAGTGTTCTTGAAGAGTTATTTGCTGAATGTGAGATCACAAAGTTACAAACTTATGAGTATGATGATCTCAATGCAAAGTTCATCAAGTCACAGAAAGAAGTTTTTGAAGCACAACAAAAGATCACTGACTTGAAATTGGAAATTTTGGAACTGAAAAGGAAAGTGAAGAACTGCAATTTATCTCCGACATTGCTTAATTTCTTATACAAGCAGGATCAGGGTTCAGAAAGTTCTAAGAAGGATGATGTTCATTTGGTTCCTCAACCAGTGGTTTTGGTTGCAGTTACTTCTGCTCCGATTGATCCAAAAGATGAATTGCATGATTATTCCAAGTTTGCTACTTTATCCAAGAAGCACAAGTCCAAGTCTAAGAAGAAGGAGAAGCGTTTGGGTGATGCTCCTAAATTTGTTACTAAGTCTGTTTTGTTGGAGAATGAGAAAGTATTTGATAAGGTTGCTTCAAGTTCGTCATCTGCAACCGAAGAAGAAAAAGTTTTAATTGAAAAGAACAAGCTGAAGGATATCAAGGCTAAATTCACTAGTGAAGCTAAGTCAAGAGAAGCTTCAGGTTCTTCTTCAAGTTCGTCAAAGGTTTCAGGCTCTAAGCACAAAGGCATGGGTTATGTTATGAAGGAAGTTCCGGTTGTTGCTAAGAAATCAGTGAAAGTTTACAAGACTGCTAAAGCCAAAGTTGCAAAGAAATCACTATCTCCAAAAGAATTTTCTTATTATTCTGGAAGGTCATCGTCTTCAGGGAGTCCATCTCCTAGGTATGATTCTTCTGATGGTTTCTTTGATACTTTTCATTCTGAACATTCATCTGGTTTTTCAAAATCAAAACAATTTTCAAATGATTTTCGAGAACGACTTTGTTATGTATGTCGTCAACCGGGACACCTTGCTGCTGAGTGTCCGACGACTGCATATATCCACAAAACTGCCAAATATGTGGGTAACAATGGCCAAATTTTTTATGAACCCTGGTCCTCAAAGCTTAAGTCAACTCGTAAATCGTCTTGGTCTAAATCAAGTACGTCGGTTGAGTCTGATTCAGGTTCTGATCAAAAATTGAAAATTTGACAATTGTGGAAACCGAAAGTTGTTTCCAAGGCCAACAAGGACTTTGTGGAAGACACCGGGCGACCCGATGATATTGAATCGGGTCGATCCAAGCACAACTAATGTTTTATTTGGTGTCAAGCAGGTGTTTCAGGAAGACCTTCGGTGATTGAGAAATTGCTGATTGTGAAATATCTGTTATAATTAAATTGAATTTCATAATCCCTTTTGTTTTTAAATGGCTACACTGCTAGTATTCATGTTGGTTGGTCAATTTTTCTTGTTTTTACTCCGTCTCATTCTGAGGGGGAGTTTGCTTTTGCAAACATACAAAAATAGTGTGTTGTTTTTCAAATTGTAAAAATGAAAATCTATAGATAGAGTTGTCATTTTTAGGGGGAGAAATTTGGAAAAGACAAAAACAATGAAAAATGCAAAAATCCAAAAACATTGAAAAATGAGAAATTGTATCCAGCATGTTTGGGAAATGATGGTACATTGGCTGACATTGTCTGACTCATGGATAAAGTAGATGAACAAGCCATAAGACCATTTGATCGATGTGTAAGGTAGGCTTGGCAAATCAGAAAGTATATAAATGTGATATACACTAAATCTGATGCTTGACCTAGTGGACAACATCTTTATACGTATCTCATGATATATCAAGAAAAAGATATGTGAACAATAAAATAAGAAGTCACTGTGTATACATGTGTTCATTTTGCAAAGATTTAAACTTGTTTGATTTTCTTTATTTTGTCAAACGATCGGACTTTCTCTGCGTGTCGAAAGATCGACCTGATCTTTGTTCGTTTGACGTTCTGCTTTATTTTCTTTGGTGTTTCGTATAACTCATCGGACTTTCTCTGCGTGTACGGAAGTACCGACCTGATTGTTGTTGAGTTATACAATTTCAACTTGTTTTATTTTCTTATTTTGTTAAATCCGAGGCCTTATCTGCGTATCGAAAGATCGACCTTAAGGTAGACGATTTAACGTTCTTATTTCTTTTTGCATGGAACACAGTTGACTATATCATGGTTACAAAAATTATGTGATTAAATTCACAAGTGAAATCACAAAATGTGATAAGCAAAGCATATCTGAGTATGTCTGATAGTGTGGGGTACACTGGTCAATGCAAATCTAATTAATACCTTAACATATCCAGATGTTTTGAGTATGATTGTGCCAGAGTTTAAAGTTGGACAAATTATATTTGCAATCGGCATGGTTTATGTGCTACAATAATCGAAATTGAAGTGTAGTTCAGCATGTTATGACCAATATGATCCTAAGTTGTGATCTTTCTCACAAAAAGACAAAAATAGTGGTTAATTCTGTAATGTCTTTACTTTTATTATCAGAAAATATCAAAAAGATTTTGGGTGTGTTTTGATATAAAATTTCTAAAAGCCAAAAAGATTTTGTTTCTTTTTGTTTTCGGTTGATCAACACGAAATACGAAATCATTTTCAAAACCAAAATATCTTGGAGTCTCGAAGATACATTTTGCCCTAAGAGTATTTATGTTGGCAGGTTTCAAAGTGGGAAGAGTATATCACAACTTCAAGTCTTCTGAAGATTGTTGATAAAGAGATTACACACGATGTAATATCAAGTATTCAAGATTGAACTCATCTTCAAGATCGAGGAAGAGTTTGATTGAAGATACAAGATACAAGTCTGATTAGAGGAGAAGATACTGCACATGCCGAGGGGCAGTTTGTTGATACATAGTCCTGATCGTCATGTGAAGTATTGAATACAAGATGGATCACACAAGGATGCTGAGGTCCGAACTCAGGCCAAACCTGAAGTTCGGACATGGCCGAACGTGTGACCGAACCTGAGGTTCGGCCAGTCGTATTTCAGCATGTATAAATAGTTTATCTTGTATAGAATAGAAAGAGCTTCCGTGTCATATTCTCTAAGTGTACTCTGTGGTTCTCTCAGTGGTTAATACAAGTCTATTGTATTTACTCTCTGCATTTTACTTGTTTACATTGATTTCATATCGACTAAGTAGAAGATCTATACGCTCACGCACTTTCAATAGGCTCACTGATGTATATCACTGCTAGCAGACCTGACATCATGTTCAGTGTTTGCTTATGTGCTAGATATCAGTCCTCACCAAAGGAGTTACATATGCTAGTTGTTAAGAGAATCTTCAAGTATCTAAAGGGACAACCAAAATTGGGTTTGTGGTATCCCAAGAACTCTGACTTCTCTTTCAGAGCATTCACAGACAGTGATTATAGTGGTTGTGACATTGATAAGAAGTCAACATCAGGTGGATGTCAATTCCTAGGTGAAAGACTTGTCTCTTGGAGATGCAAGAAGCAAACTTGTGTTTCCACTTCAACTGCAGAGGCTGAGTATATTGCTGCCTCAAGTTGTTGCAGTCAAGTTCTTTGGATCCAGAATCAAATGCTTGACTACGGGATCAAATTCATGGAAACTCCTATTCTTGCAGACAATAACAGCACCATCTCCATCATCAACAATCCAGTAAAGCACTCCAAAACCAAACACATTGATATAAGGTATCATTTTATTAGAGATTGTGCAGAAAAGAATTTGATCAAACTATACAAAGTTCTTACTGATCACTAGTTGGTAGATTTGTTTACAAAAGCTTTTGATGAGGCAAGATTTTTCTCTCTCATCACAGCCATTGGGATGATGAATTTTGAATAAAAACTTTTCACAATTTTCAAATAAAAGAGAGACATGTGCTTAAGAGCCCGTCTCTTGATACAAAAAGAAAAAGAAAAAGAAAAAGAAAATTTCTTGTGATAATTTCAGTTCATAGTCAGTAACCTCTGTTACACTATGAAAATTTATCACAAATTTTCAAAAATCTTGTGTTTTGGTGTTCAGCTTCAAGTTCTGGTTCAACTTGTGAGTAAAACAACTTTTGAAACTCACCGGGTGAACTTCAACCGGAAAAATGCTTTGTAAATGACGTGAAAAATGTTTTTGAAAACAATTCTTCCAAGCGGAAAAATCATCCGCTTGAAGTTCAGACGTAAGAAATTTAGTTTGGTTGCTACCTTCTTGGAAATCCATTGTAGGAGGAGGCTTCTTCTTAAGAGGGACAATTGGTATAAAATTGTCAGTCCTGTATCTTGGGTTGGCATGTTTGGTTGCTACCTTCTTGGAAATTGAAGGTGGTTTGTATGGAATAAGGGCAAATGACTATGGAAGTGATGGAACTGTAGTAGATGTGAGGCTTGGGTTATATGTAAAAGAAGGTGGAGGTGGCATATCTGCATCATTAGTAAGCTCAGGTTTAACATTTAAGTTTGATGATTTACCTGAAGTGAATTCTGAAGGTGCAGGCATCACTAGCTTTGGATTGGCTGCAGCTATGTCTCCTTTGAGCTCATAAAAGATTGTATCAATCAAGTTGCAAAGTTCTCTAACTTTCAACTGAGCTATCTCTTCTTCTGTTTTCA
Organism: Deinandra increscens subsp. villosa; assembly: GCA_039602395.1. Classification (NCBI taxonomy): domain Eukaryota; kingdom Viridiplantae; phylum Streptophyta; class Magnoliopsida; order Asterales; family Asteraceae; genus Deinandra; species Deinandra increscens. The sequence continues at coordinate 70,140,767 of JBCNJP010000017.1, read as the reverse complement.
GTTTCTTCACCACAAGGGCCCTCTTTATCTTTTTCAACAACAAGTAGTTTTCATCATTCCTTATTAGCTTGGTAGGAATCTGTGAAGCAATAGAGATAAACCTTTGCCTATCAACTTCAGTCATTTCTTCCAAATTGTAGTCCTTTAATCTACAATTGAAGGAACTAGTCTTTGCTTCTTCCAATAACCTTTTAACAACCTCAACCTATGAATACAGATCCAATACCTCTTGAAGTTTGTAGAGGCTAGATTATGAGGCTTGTAATATTAAATAAGTAGGGCTGGGCTTAGAGGGTTTAATTAGATTAGTAAGCTAGTTTATGGTTGGGCTTGGGTTTACTATTGGGTTTATGATCAAGAAGGGGCCCAATAGTAAACCCAATGGGGGACTATATATACCCCATGAGTTCACCATTTGGGGCTTGCTTATTCTGGTTGCTGTTTACGATTCTAAGAGAGCCACACGGTGTTCACGATCGTAAACCCGAGAGACAGAGTTTACGATTTCTTATCTTGTACCCGACAAGTTCATCTTGTGTGCAAAGATCAAGTTTTTATTGTTTTAATCGTCGTATTCCTGTGTTCTCTTCATCTCTTTTCTTGAATCAATCACTTACGAGGTTTCCGCACTCATTTGTGATATCAATATCGTGTTTTGGTAGATTTTGTGGACCTACAATTGGTATCAGAGCCAAGAAACGAGTGTTTCGCAGTTCTCACGATATTGATTCAAGAAGATCTAACAGTTTTTGCGAGTTTTCTTGAGTTTTTTCAGGTTTACAATCGCTGCTGCTGCTGTTCTTGGGTGTTCTCGATCAGTTTTCTGGGTAATTTGTGCGTTTATGACTGGGTGTTCTTGAGTTTCTTCATCGGAATATCGTTTACGACATCAACCTGGGATCTTTGACTGTTTACGATCAAGAAATTTGTGTTTACGAGTTCAATACGCAACCTTTCGGTGTTTACGACATTTTCTGACCGGAAACGTGTTTACGATATTTCTTACCGGAATCGAGTTAACGACTGTACTCGATCGGAATCGGCGTTTACGACTCATCTCGATCGGAATCGGTGTTTACTATCTTTGTTTACGACCCGGAGGTGATTACGATCTTAAATAGGGATTACGATCGGAAACAGGGTTGGTTTACGGCAAAAAAGTCACTATTTCACACTTTCACGGAAACGGTCATAACTTTTGACACGTTTGGAGTTAGAGGCTCAAATTTGAACACGACGTTCGTGACACCGAGCCCCAAAATTACCCCGGACTAACGTCCAGGGGAGCTCGTTTGGACCCCCAGATTCCACTCCGAAGACCTCCGTTTTCGCGTTTTAAGTTTCTGACACTTCTTTGAATAGTGATTTTGCCGTTTTTGCCGATTTTTCAAAATTTCCAAAAACTGCATACCTAAGACCGAAAATGAGTTCGGAAACATCCTCAATACAACAAAGTTCTTACTCCACTTGTCTGCGGTTGATCAATTCTAACGAATTTAATGAATGGAAGAATGGGGTTGTAAAGTATTTGAACAATGAAGATCAAAATATGATGAAATCGATTATTGATGGTCCGTTCATACCGAGACACCAAAATTGGCCTAAAGAAGGAGTGCCTAAAACTCAAGCTGAGTTCTCTGAAGATGACCAACGAAGAGTTAACATTGACAAAAGGGCACGTGAAACTATATTCATGGCTTTCTCTCCAGAAATAGCCCAAAGATTTGAAAACTGTAAATATGCTCAAGAACTCTGGCACGCTTTGCACAAAGCTTACTATAGAAATGAGGACAAAGAAAAGAAAGAAAATGAGAAACGTGTCCTCATGACAGAAAGTGCTGGTGTTGAATGTTCGAATTCAACATGTGCGCAATTAATTCCTGGACTTCAGCAAATTATAAAAATTTTAGAAATCGAATTGTATGATGTCCAATGTGCCAGAAGTTCATTCAAGGGTAGATGGGAGAAGAGTGAAGAGAAGGTGAAAGTTCAAAAATTAGACATTGAGAAATATCATGGATTAGCCACCGAGAAGACTTTCTCATATGATCGGGCTAAGATTGAGATTGGTGAGCTAAAGAAGAAACTGGATGAACTGCAACAAAAATATAATGAGCTGCAGGACAAGTATGATTGGAACCAGGGTAGAAATCAGCGAATGCTAGATGCTGGAAAGGAATTGTCACATGCTGTAATGACTGGTCAAGTTGGGAAAGATAAAACTGGGTTTGGGTCAGAAAAGTCTGATAAGTCTCTGTCTGCAAACAGCATTATTCCTCCACCAGTTCCCAGAGACATTATAGGAATACTTCTTAGTGAGGATTGTTGATACCTGAAATGTGCGTCGTGTGGAGTATCGAACGAAGACCAAGTTCAAGCCAATATAGGGTTGGCCGAACTAGGTCCGAACTTGAAGTTCGGACCGGCCGAACCTGGGGTTCGGTGGGAGTTCGGCCGATCGGGTATATATAGTAGTTTGGTCTTTGTGTTTAGGTATCGGAGCGTTTGAACAAATCTTAAGTGTGTGTTTCTGAGTGTGTTTCTCTGTGTTAATTCTCTGTGATTTACTGGTTGTAATTGTTCTCGTTTGATCAATAAAACAATCGGTTATTTACGTTTCGATGTCCGATTAGCTAGATCGAGTAGACGATCCGATGCTCACGCATTTTCAAATGGTATCTGAGCTTTCTGGTTCACTCTACTGATCTGTGGTTGCTATTCTCGGATTATTGAACGTTTTTGAAGTTTTCTCGAGTTTCATTACGTGTTTTCTATCTTTTTTGACGTGTGTTTTGTGTCAAAATTGTTCCTAAACCATTTTCTATCGACTTTTCTGATCTACCATATCAAGTTTCGTCAAAATCAGTCCGTTTTCACGAGTTTTCGAAAAATGTCTTCGAGGTTCGGAGGTTACTGGGCAAGCTCGGAGTAACCGCTCCGAACTTGAGGTTCGGTGGTGTCTCGGAGAGCGTTCGGGGAGGGTTCGGTGGTAGATCGGTCAGGGTTCGGAGTTTCTGCGTTCGGTCACTAGTTCGGTGAGAGTTCGGAGTTTGACATAGATTCGGACAAAGTCCGGTGCGAGTTCGGAGGCTGATCAAGGTTCGGACTAAGTTCGGAGGGGTTCGGATGGCTGACTAGGTTCGGAGCAAGTTCGGAGGACAGATTTTTTCCAATTTTTCAACGATGTCGGATTTTCAAGCTTTTGCCGCAATGCAAAGTGCGATGCAAACTATGTTAAATTTTGACAATGAAATTGGAACAAGTCAGAAAGTTCCCAAATTGTTAAAGCTTGAAGATTACCAAAATTGGAAGAAACGATTTTCTGCGTATATTAGCACGAATGACATTGATTTATGGATTCCAATTCGAAAGTTGTATGAACGACCAATGGAAGATGGAGATCTTAAAGAAATTCAAGACTTTGATGGTGCTGAAAGAAAAAGTTATGAGCTTGAAAAGAAAGTTTATGGTTATCTTACTATGGCTTTACCTACTGAATTGCTTCATCAATTTAGTACTTGCAAGAAATCTAAGCAATTATGGGATGCTCTATCTGCAAGATGTGAAGGAAATGCTGATTATAAGAAGAGTCGAAAGAAAGTCTTGAACAAAGAATTTGATAATTTTCAAAATTATGACAATGAAAACATTACTGCTCTAGTTTCCAGATTTTCACATTTGATTAGTGAATTGAAGATTATTGGAATTGAAAAATCTGATGCGGATTTAAAGGAAAAGATTTTGGAAGCATTACCTGAAAAGTGGGAAAATTATGTTTTGCTACTAACTCATGACAAGGATTATTCTGCTTTAACATTTCACGAGCTTACTGGAAAACTTCATGCTCGAGAAATGGAAATGTTAAACTCAAAGAAGTCAACGGCTACCTTGCAACATCCTGAGCTGTATCATGGTGAAAATAGTGCAAGCATGAGTGCAAAGTCTAAGCCAAATCAGAATACAGCACCAAGTGTTTCTTTTCTAGCTGGAGCTTTAGGAAATTCTGATAATAATTCCTCGAGAAGTTGCAATTTTACAATTCCAAATTATTCAAGTCAAAATGCTTTTTCAGCAGAATCAACCGATGATTGTGCCAAAATGATTTCTGCATTGATTTCATCATCTTTTGGTCTGATTCTCAAAAATGTTGCTGATGCAAAGTTAACCAGTGAGGATCTTGATGCTCTTGATGATGATCAATTGACTGAATTGGATGTTTCGTGGCAATATGCTATGTTGTGTCAAAGATCTAAAACATTTTTTAAGAAGCATGGAAGGAATATTTCTGGTGACAAATTGGGATTTGACAAGTCAAAACTAAAGTGCTTTAAATGTCAACAACTTGGACATTTTGCCAAAGAATGTCAACAGAAAACTAATATTTCACAATCATCAAAGCCTGGTTTTACTCAACCATCTACTAGTAATACAGGCAAGACCACTGCTTTGGTTGCTCAAAATGATGGTGTATATGATTGGGGTCAACAATTTGGGTATGATTCATCAGCTTTCATAGTTACTCATGTTCAACAAGAAGATTATTGTTCAGATACAGGTTCAGATACTAGTTCCATACCAAGTTCGTATGCATCTGCTGAAAACTTGGAGAGTTTGATGAAGGAAAATGCTTTGTTGATGAATAAAGTTCAACAATTGACTGACGAGTTTGAGGTGGTTAAATCTGAATTGAAGATTTCTAAAGAATGTGAAAAGGATTTGGTTTTGAAGAATGAGGATTTGACTAATGAAATCAAAATGTTGAATAAAGTTTTAGAAGTATTGAAGCAAGAAAAGAAGAATGTTGAACTTTCGAAAGCTGAAGTTTGTGAAGACAAGGGTGAGTTAGTCAAAGAAGTGAATAAATGGAAGGAAGAGGCAGAAGATGCTGCAAATGATTTTCAGAATTTGTTTGATAAATCCAAGATTAAGCTTGATTTGCTTACTAAGAGTATTGAAGAATCTGATGCTAAACTCAAAGCATATCAAGTTGATATGGAAAAATTATTAGATGATAAGCGGGAGTTGACTAGGGTTAACAAGGTTCAAACTGCAAATCTGGAAATTCAAAAGTGAAATGAGGATAAACTGAAGAAAGAGCTACATGAAGGTCTTGACAATCTTCGTTTGCAAAAGTTTGAAACTCATAAAGTTGGCAAGCGCTTGATTGCTAAAGAAAAGGAATTTGCAGAGGTTCAACAGCAAATTTCTGATCTCAAAATTCAAGTTCTTGATGCAAAAAGATTGTTCAACAATGTTTCTAATTCTCAGGTTTTCACAAGCTTCTTAGCAAATGATGCAAATTTTGAGAGGATGTTTGATAAAACTGCATCACCCCCTGCTCATATCAAGGAAGCTGTCAAAGACGTGAAGGAACAGGTTGATGATTTTGATTATTCAAAGATATCAGTTTCTACTTCTGAAGAAGCAAAGATTGTAAAGAAAAAGAAAACCAAGAAGAACAAGAAAAAGGTCGTGCAATCTGAGATTCCTCCAGCACCAAAGTTTGTATCTGGTTCGTCATCTGCTGATAATGAGAACTCGGCTACATCAAGTGACAAGATTCAGTTTCAACCTGAATTTGACGAGACAATTTTTTATGATCAGAAGAAAATCACTGATGTAAAAGCTGAATTCACCAGGTTGGCTAAGAATGGACACCAGAGTTCAAATTCTGAGGAGAAGATTTCTGGTAAACAAGTTGGTTTGGGATTTCAAGAAAAGCATGTTCAAGTTGAGAAGGATCCAGCATCTGAATCATCAAATCTAAAGAAGCTTAAAATGAAGCAAATGAAGAAGGATGTGTTCAAAGCAGACAAAGTTCAACCTGAAAGGTTTTATAAGCTCAAAGGTTCTGAACAGTTATTTTCTGACAAGGAATTTCCTCTTCACTGCGTGGATGCTCGGAAAATTTCTGAAGTATTTGTGAAAGCTGATATTTCTTCTGAAAGCTCTAAATCTCGTAGTCCAACTTCTAAATGGGTGCATGATCATCGTCATCAGGTATATGATTCTCATTCTGATCATGTTAGAGATATTCATGTGTGTTCTTCGCAGGTACATCCAAGAAGGGATAAAACGACAAGAATCTGTTATATTTGCCGTCGCCCAGGGCATATGGCAAACGATTGTCCCTCACCTGCTGATTCATCACAAAGATTTCATACGAAATCAGTTTTTGGTAAATATGCCACAACAAAGTTTTTTGATGAACAAGGCAGAGTTTTTGATGAATTTGAACCTACATTCTTTCAAAAACAAAAACGTTTTGTTCCAAAGTTTTCAAAGGATCAAAATGTAGGTTCATCATCACAGTCACCTGAACTTCCACCTGGGTTGCAGTTTGGGTTTCCGGTTGAACAACCAGTTGGGCTTCCGCCTGAACTTTCGCTCGAACTTCCACTTGAACTTCCTCTTGAACAATGTTGGAGCCTTTAGTCACCACTTGAGGTTTGGTGACTTCAGGTTCTTTATCAACAGTTTCCAATACTTCCGTTCCTTCAGCTTCACCAATTAAATGTTCATCACCTCCTTCAGATATAGTGTCCACTACAACAATTGCAGTGCTTTCTTCAACTTCTTCAGCTACCTTGCTAGTGGAGGCAGTATTCCTCTCCATATGATCACTGGCTCTTTCAGCCGGAAATATGAAATTCTTCAACAGGCTTGTGATCATGTTGATGTGCTCAGGGAGAGCACCAGCAATTAGCATCGAAGATTGCACTAATTCAGTGAGGTTGGGATCTTCAAATGGAGATATGGAAATTAACTGACTGCTCTTCATATTGACCCAACTCTCTTCAACTGTGAAGGGTTTGACACCAACTTTCTTGCAGGCTGTGGCTCTCACTTCAGCCGGAATTCTATCAGTTTTTTCTATTTCGATCACAGCAGGTGTTGAAGTCAACTTCTCCCCCAATTTGACAGTATCAGTTTCAACTGTTTCTCTATTAGGGTTTGAAGGACCTGCCTCAGCTTCAGTTGAAGTAGCCTTGACCAATGTAGCAACAGTTGAGTTTAATTGATCAACCTGTGCTTGAAGATTTAGGTACAAAGTCGTCAATTCAGGTAGTGTAAAGCTGTCCTCAACTGGCTTTTTACTAGTATCCCTGAACAGAACCAAGCTATCAATCCGAGATTGATCAGCAGTGGTACCCATGGCTTCTTAGCACCTGGGATTCTCTTCATCTGTTTAAGCAACCCTTGGTTCCAATGAAGGACTTCTGGGTGCTGATTCAGAGAAGATTACCGCAGAGTGGGTCTTATTGATGTTACTGCTAGCACCAAGATCCAGTGGGGACCCTTGGGCAGCACCAACCCTTTCTGCATGAATCTCTTCCAAACTCCTTGTTGGGCTATACTTTATGAGGCATGAACATTAGATTGGGCTTATTTGTTTTGGGCTTAATATGTTAACGGTTTGGGCTTGTTGGGCTTAGTAGTTTACGACTTCTTGTAGGGCTTTTGTAAGGGTTGTATAAATACCCATCTTGTTTATGATTAATACAAGTTTGTTGATTATGATTTTTGGACTACTAATATATTTACGATCGCAAACCCATTCATCAAAGAGAGATTGATTGTTCTTCACTCAAGATTTGATCATATTCTGTTGTTTATCACTTACATCAAGTCTATTTCATCATCTTTCTCTCGAATCAATCTCTTACAAGGTTTCCGCACTTGTTAGAGATTAAGTATCGTGAACGGTTGTTGTTTCTGGACCAACAATTGGTATCAGAGCTAAGAATCACTGATTCGAGGTTCTCACGGTATTGGATTCAAGTTTTTGCTGGAAAAAGTTCATTTTTTGAAGGTTTTGGAGCTGTTCTTCGTGTTTACGACCCATCTGCTGCTGTTTTCTGCGTTTCCGAGTATTTTCTAGGCGATTTTGTGTGTTTACGAGTTGGTGTTCTTCGTATTCTTCATTATTTCGGTGTTCACGACTTCAAGAAGTGATCTTTGAAGGTTTACGATCGCGAAATTCGAGTTTACGACATCAAGACTCGTGCTTTGGGTGTTTACGACTTTTCTCAATCGGAATCGTGTTTACGACTTTTCTTAATCGGAATCGTGTTTACGACTTTTCTTAATCGGAATCGTGTTTACGACTTTTCTCAGTCGGAATTGGGTTTACGGTCTAACTGCGTGTCAAAATAGTAAACGAGTGTTTACGACGGAAATTCTTTTTTGGACATTCGGACATTTAGATTTAAGTTTTCCTAAACTTTCGTCATGGATTTCGAACCTAGCATGTATCAGAAACTAGACTTTGAGATTGGATCAACTACTCGTCCTCCCAGACTCACATCTGCTGATAACTTTCTGGAGTGGAAATACAGATTTCAGAATCATTTGAAAAGTGTTGATTTGAGACTTTGAAGATCAGTTGTCAATGGACCGTTCATTCCCACACACACTGAAGCAGGAAAGGTAGGTGTGGTGAAAACTGAAGCAGAATACTCTGATGCTGATTGGGAGAGGTGTAACAAGGATGAAAGAGCGTATACTATCATGACAATGGCATTGACTCCGGAGATTTCTCAAGGATTCAAGAAGTACAAGACTGCAAAGAAGCTCTGGGATGCTCTGTTGGTTGCATATGAAGGAAATCCCGATATCAAGGCGAGCCATAAACAGATGCTGAAGCAGAAGTTTAATTTGTTCAATCACATTCAAGGAGAGTCCTTTGAAGCTCATGTTCAAAGATTTGTGTTCTTAATTACTGAGATGTCAAGCTACGATGTTGAACTCGAACAGGAGGATAAGAATCTGAAACTGTTGAACAGTTTACCCAAAAATTGGAATACCAACATTTCAATCATTAAAGATAACAACAAGCTTGAGGAGTTGACTGTTGATGAACTTATTAACAGACTGAAGTCAAAGCTGATTGATGATAAACAGAGAGAGCTGAATCATTTAAGTTCACTCAGTATGGCAGGAAAACTGGATCAGGCTCTCTTATCTGAAGAAGTAGGGTCAAAGCAAGCTGGATGTTCATCTGGAAATGATTCAAGTGCTAACAGAAAGTCAACTGCTTTTATTAAACGATCTCAAGCAAGTTCAAGTGGAATGGTCAACGCTGATGAGGCTAATGCTACCAAAGATCCCAACTTTGCCCTTGGGATGGGATTTATGAACAATTACCATGCACTTATGGCTGGAACATTGGTGCCTACTGATATGCTGTCAGGAGAACTGAACCAGATCAATCTTGAAGATGTGGAAATGGTTGATGTTTCCTGGCAAATGGCAATGGCAGTTTTCCACGCTAAGAAGTTTATGGCCAAAACTGGAAGCAATGTATGGAAGGATCAGGACAAGATAAGGATGGGTTATGATAAGAGCAAGCTCAGATGTTTCAATTGTGATGAGTACGGGCACTTTGCAAGAGAGTGTACCAAGCCAAAGAGGGAGAAACCAGAAGAGAAGAAAGCTGGAGATGGTAAAGGGAAGGATGAGACAAAGGCTTTGGTTGTGCAAGACTGTGGAGAGTATCAATGGGCTTCGCAGGTAAGGGAACTCAGTCTGACAGGTACTATGATTGCTTAGATGGAGAATGATGATGAGGAGGAGCATGCATTTATGGTCACAGAAGAAAAGTCAGAAGAGAAAGAAGAGAACCTGGTTGAAGACAAGGAAGCTTTTGCAACCGAGGTCGACAACACAAAGGTATGCACTAATCCCACTTGTGCACGTTTAATTCCTGGCCTTAGACAACTTTGGAAGAATAGTGAGATAGAATTATTTGATATGCAATGTTCTAGAAGTTCATTTAAGGGTAGATGGGAAAAGAGTGAGGAGAAAGTTAAAGCTCAGAAATTGGACATAGAGAAATACCAAGCCCTTGCCTCTGAGAAGTCTGTCCTTTATGACAATGCTAAGTTAGATATTGCTGAGCTTAGAAAACAGGTAGATGAACTTACACATCAGAACAATGAGTTGCAAGTAAAATTAGATGTGAATCAAATGAGAAATAAAAGAAAGCTTGAAGCTGGTAAGGCTTTGTCCAACTGCATAGCCGATGTTAGGTTTGGTAAGGATAAATGAGGAATAGGAATTAGTTTTTCTGAAAAGAACAAGAATAATGTTCCTAAACCTGTGCCTAGAGATATAATAGGTATGATCTATGAGAAGGATAAGGTAGATAGATCTGAATCAGAAATGCATGAAGCAGGACCTCCCCTAGATAGTGTATTGGTTGGTGTGAAACCTATGACAGAAAAGGAACTAGAAAATGAGAAACATATGATGTATGGGTTGGGTAATCAGAATAGAATTGTGGCATCCACAAGTGAACCAGGTCCATCCCAGGAACCATTAAATGATAATGTTGGTTCTTCTGACGTTTTTGTTTCATGTGTAGATGAAGTAAGGATCCAAGATGTTTCTGGGAAGGATGGTGAATGCTTAAGAGTCAAAGAGTGTCATGTGTCTAGTAGTTTAACTTCTGATTTACCTAAGGACGATGTTCTGGAAACTATGTCAGAACTTATTATGTCCAAGTCAAAACAGTCTGTTGTGTCTTTGTCATCAAAACATGTTTCTGATTCTAATGAAAAAGTTAATGGTTTTAAAATTCGTGTGCCTAACACAAGAATTGGTCGTGAGTCTAAACCCAAGGACTTTGTCCCTTATCCCCAGGTTGTGACTACTTTCAACAGAACAAACAAATCTAAATCAGAACAATTTTGTTTAATTACACAACTACAAAAAGTTCCAAAACTTGTAATACACAAATGGGATGATAAGCCTGAATGGAAGTCGTCTTATCCAAGACGCTCATATCTCTGTAGTCATGTAAATGGGCCTAGACTTATGAATTGTTTTCAGTGTGGAGAACCAGGGCACTTTGCTGCAAATTGTGTGAATAGACCTTATCAACCATACTATCCGCAAAACCCACGGACTAGTATGTTGGAGAAAATGATGACAGGTGGAAACAAAGATCAAAAGCAACAAGCTTTGTCACAGGGGAAGCAAAGTTCAGAACCAATAAAGACTCAACAGTCTAAGGTTTTAAACACAAAAGCTCCAGTGACGAAGCCTGTTGATGACAAGTGGAATGTGGCCAAAACTCCAAAACCAACTTACACACCTAAAGGAGTTTACAAAAAGAATGATAAGATGAGACCGGAATTTGTTGAGAAACAAGTGTCTAAAACAAAAGGAATTTCTAAACCTAAAGGAAAAAACAAAGGTTGAGACACAAAATTCAAAATCAAAAGATGTCTCTCAAACAAAACAAGTTGTTCAGACAAAACTGAAACTTGAGTGGACTCCTGTCAAGAAATCTCCCGGTAAAAAGGCCATATCTCCATAAAAGAAACTTGCATCAGTAAAGAACTCAACCAATATGATGAAACCACAGAAACACCCTGTTTGGAAACCAAAAGTCAACACTCAGAGTTTGAGTGTAACTGAATCAAAAGCAGGAATGTTCCTTCAATTAGTTAACTACATTGATTCCAAAGGTGTGCCCAGATCTGTTATGGCCTGGGTACCAGACTCTAACTGATCTTTGATTCATGTAGGGACAGCCAAGAAGAACTGTCAACAATCTCTGGTACGTTGATAGTGGTTGCTCCCGACATATGACCGGAGATTTATCGCTTTTGGAAGAGGTTGAAGATTTCAATGGAGGAGGTGTATCTTTTGCTAGTGGAGTAGGTGGCAGGATCAGCAAGAAAGGTGTGGTGAAGAATGGCAGCTTGACATTCACAGATGTGTATTATATAGAAGAATTATCACATAGTCTGCTCAGTGTTTCGCAGATTTGTGATCGAGAATATTCTATGTTATTTAATAAGAAGGAATGTAACATCCTCAAGCCTGGAGTCAAGATTCCTGAGGAGTGTATCTTGATGCGTACCCCAAGAAGAGAAAACTCTTATCTACTCAACATGGGTAATCCTCCGCCATCTGACGTGGCCTGTCTTATTTCAAAGCAAAAAGAAAATCTGGCTTTGTTATGGCATCGTCGTTTGGGACATGCTAACATGAAGAATCTAAACAAGCTGGCAAAGGGAGAGCATGTTCGAAATCTCCCGATCAAGGACTTCACATCAATTGAGAAGTGTGTTGCATGTGCTAAGGGGAAGCAACACAAGTTACCGCATTGCTCTAAAATGACAAACTCTATTTCGTCTGTGTTGCAACTACTTCATATGGATCTCTTCGGCCCAATGCAAGTACTAAGTATCAACAAGTTCGCATATTATCTGGTGATAGTGGATGAAATCTCTCGGTTTACTGGAGTGTTCTTTTTGTCAAACAAGTATGAAACTCCAGAACTGGTGAAACAGTTCGTTACTCTCATAGAAAATCAGATGAGTAAGAAAGTGAAGGCAATAAGATCAGACAACGGAACAGAGTTTAAGAATGCTGAATTGAATATGTTATATGGAGAGAAAGGTATAGAAAGGCAGTACAGTGCACCATTCAACAGAATGGTGTTGCTGAAAGAAGAAACAAAACACTCATTGAAGCTGCCAGAACTATGCTGTGTGAAGCGAGATTACCAATTTTCTTTTGGGCCGAAGCAGTCAACACCGCTTGTTATGTGTAGAATCGGGTACTTCAGAACAAGCGACATGAGAAGATGCCTTATGAGATTATTTATGGAGAAAAACCAAGGGTGGCGTACTTCAAGACCTTCGGGTGTCCTTGCACAGTTCTAATTCAGTCTGATGTTGGGAAGTTCGAAGCAAAGGCTGATGAATGCTACTTTGTCGGATATTCTGCAAATAGTGCTTATCGAGTCTATAACAAAACCACCAAAATGATAATTGAGGCATTTAATGTTGAGTGGTTGGAAGACAATCCAACTGATGCAGGAACTGGACCAGATTGGATTTTTGATTATGGATCATTGTTTGAAGGCTTCAACTACTCAAGCATGTTTCCTGGTCTGGAAGAAGAAGAAGACATCGTTGCTGCAGCTCCTGAAGTAAGACGATCTGTTGAAAATGTCAGAGACAGTGTATCAGTAGCAGCTCCTAAGGATGATGTTGTGAATGTTCCAGAATCTTCAAGAACTCACCTGCCTGTTTCTATTTAAGTACCAGATGTTCAAACGACAAGAATGAATAGAGATCATCCTCTCAGCAACGTGGTTGGACCAGTGTCAGCAGGAGTCACCACTAGAAGCCGCACGGGTAGCATCAACCACTGCATGTACTCCTGTTTCCTCTCCCAGATAGAGCCTCCAAATGTGATGGTAGCACTTAAAGATCCAAGTTGGATGGATGCTATGCACAATGAACTGAATCAATTCTCAAAATTAGGAGTGTGGCATCTAGTGAAAAGACCAGAAGATAAAAAGGTTATACCCACAAGATGGTTGTACAAAAACAAGAAAGATAATACGGGTGTAATTGTGAGGAACAAGGTGTTAGGGGTCGATTTCAGTATGCTCACAGAAAAGCTACATAAGATCAGGAATCTCGCTACAGTTTGGGATTCCTAGAGGCAACTCGACGGATCCTGGATTTTTCCCTCGTTACATCCTTATGTTCATCTTTGTATTTCAAGCACACTACCTCACATTCTAAGTTTGGAATACAGGATTCCCAAGTGAATTTTTGACCAAAACAGTTTGGCGCCCACCGTGGGGCAAGTGGTTCTTAATCTTACCAAAAATTTCATACTTTGTTCACTTCATTTGATCTCCAATCCCAAAGATGTCAAACCTACAAAAATCTGCTTCGGCCTCAACATCGTCCTCCATTCCTCCTCTTCCTTCCGCTCCAGGAAGCCAGAAGAAAACCAATGACCGACAGAAGAAAGTGGACGAATAGCCGAGAAAAACTGATTATCCTGTCTTCACGGGATCCCAGGTTCAATCTGTTGATCCCGTTATCACTAACAACGATTTGTTTTCCTTGATTAAGCAGGTAAAAAGTCAAATGGATCAGCAAGAGAAGACCAACCAAACGGTGATGAAGGAGATCGAGCAGCTTATGAAGTCTAAGAAACCTGTGGAGGAACAAATTCCTCTGTTTCCCAGGCATCTTGACTTCAATGCGTCAGGATGCTCGGATCTGGCACGCTACGGTTACAAATCAACTGCAGGCTTCACTACAGCCCCTACAATGACTTCTCAGGCCACTGGATATGCAGAGAGTATTGCTGGATTCTCAGGAGCTGTCCCACCAGAATCCTCACAGTCACGTTACAAGGGTCCTTGGATTCCACCACTGTCGGGGTCCTTAGCCTCACCGTCTCAAGGATATCCTTTTTCTGCTAGGAATCCAAGCCAGAACCCCCAAGGATATCAATATTTTAACCCTTCTGTATCTGCAGGAGTTTTCAAGACTAGCTCCTCAGATGTGCATGATGGTGATTTCATCCCCATGCAAACAACAGCCACTACAGAGCCGAGCATCCCAGCGAACTATGGCTACAGTCCCAGGATTCCAGTCCAGAATCCTGACCCAGGTAATGTGTCCAATTCAATTCCTATCGCTTCTAACCAGGGTGCTCCTCATGATGCAGGTATTCATCCAAGTATCGCTAGGGAGCTCCAGAAGTTGAAAGAGATGCAGGTATTCCTGAAGTTCCTCTGGAAAGCCACAATATCTCTAGATTTGCTTGGCCGATTTCCCAAGTGGAGATCCCGAAGCGTTTCCAAACTCCTAGCATGAAGCTTTACGATGGAACCACAGATCCTGAAGAGCACATGGCACATTACAGGGAGCGCATGGAAATCAATCCCATTCCAATAGAAATCAAAGAAGCCTGTCTATGCAAAGGCTTTGGTTCAACCTTAACAGGACCAGCCATGAAATGGCTACTGAGCATTCCTCCAACACTATTACTTCGTTTTCTCATTTGGTTAATATGTTTAACAGTCAATTTTCTTGTAGCAGGACCTTTAAGAAACTAACCGGTGATTTATACAGGATAGTCCAGAAATCAGACGAGCCGCTCAGAGAATACATTTCCAGATTCGGACGAGAATCTTTGGAGATTCCCAACCTGGATATGGCAGCCGCGGTTGAAGCCTTCAAGATGGGACTCCGAAGGGATTCACGTTTTTATGACGATCTTGTCATGACCCCTTGCAGGAACCTTGACGAAGTTCGAAGCAGAGCCTTAAGGTTCATCCGATTGGAAGACGACAAGAAAATTCACCAAAGACTGTATATCCCCAAATATGATCACAACAGCAAGAAATCGGAATCCCCTGGGAAACCGTACAGATCCAGGCCATATTCCAAATAGGATAATCAAAAAGTTAATGCCGTGGATCAAGATGACGATGATGAGGAATTGTAGAAGCATATTCCTATGCTAACGTTGTGTCTCGTGTATTGTATCTAGACAAGAGCGTCTGTGTGAGTTAGTGGCTTCATGCTGAGGTGGCCGGACCAAATGGTCCGCAGGACATTTGGTACGGGCTTACCATTTGGTACGCTAGTGGTCCGCCAGCAGCATGTTAGTGACTATAAATAGTTCGTGTTAGAGAGAGCTAGTTAGAACTTCTGTCATTCTCTACATCTTAACTGTGTGAAACTGAGTGTGTCTCTCTCTCTCTAGACTTTGTGTAATCTCTTTGTGAATCAATAAAGCAAGCTTTATTTACCTTCTTGTTGCTATCCGATTACCGAATCATGCAGTAGTAAGATCGTATAGTGTTTCTACAGAGAATACCCCAAGGTATCTGAGTATTGTTTTTTCAGTTGACATTGGTGGTTTAATGTGTGCCATGCAGGATCTAGGTGAAAAAGCAAGATGGCCCAGGAAAGATACCAAGCAGGCATCCTGGAAAGATAAATCAAAGTGGTGTGCCTATCACGAGGATTTCGGTCATCTGACAGATGAATGCATTGCACTCAGGAAAGAAATCAGCTACCTACTCAGCAAAGGGCATCTCAAAGATTTGTTAGGTAGAAAGAGAAGCAAAACTCAGGAAGCTGAACAAGCCCCTCAAAGAGCAGCCTCTCCACCACAGGATGCTCAAATCATCAACTTCATATTAGGAGGCTCAGATATTTGTGGCACCTCGTATTCTTCAGCAAAGAAGCACGCTAAAGAATCTAAGTCTGAACAGGGATCCAGACCTGTCCGGACTTCCACCCTGACCTAGGAAAAGACTATATCCTTTGACTAGAGCAACTGCTCTCACGTTCAGGATCCCCACCATGACAGCCTTGTAGTTACTCTATATATCGCTAACCACTTTGTGCGCAGGATCCTGATTGACAACGGGAGCTCTGTCAACATAATTCGTCTAGATGTGCTCAAGAAGATGGGCATCCCGGAATCCGAAATTGTGGCATGATCCTCAGTCCTGGTGGGTTTCAGCGGAGAAACCAAGAGTACAGTTGGAGATATTAAACTACCAGTATATATAGAGAGGGTAAACTGTATGCAAAAATTCTGTGTTATAGATACCCTCTCCTGTTGCAATATTATTCTTGGCAGGCCTTGGATTCATGAGATAAAGGCAGTTCCCTCTACATACCACCAGTGTATCAAGCTTCCTACACCATGGGGAGTTGTCAGGATTGAAAGCGACCAGCAGGAAGCCAAGAACTGCTACTCAACCTCCATGAAGAACTCAACAAAAGTGACGAAAGGATAGCAATTACAGAAAAGAGCACCCCAAGAGCACGAAGATAGGGAGCTCGATGTCAAAGAAGTCTAATTAAATCCCGAGAATCCTGAGATCAAGGTGCTCATTGGGTCCAGCATCCCAGAAGATGTTGAAGAGAAGTTGATTGAGCTTCTCAAAGCCAGAAGGCCTACCTTCGCTTGGAAGCATGAAGACATGACAGGTATACCTAAACATGTTATAACTCACAAACTTGGTTTGGATCCTTCTTTCAGGCCCCCAGCAGAAGAGAAGGAAGTTCGCCCCCGAAACAAACGCAATAATTCAAGAAGAAGTCGATAAGCTTCTCAAAACAAAAATGATCAAGGAAGTCAAGTATCCCAGATGGTTAGCCAATGTAGTGGTGGTTCAAAAGAAGAACGGGAAATGGAGAGTCTGTGTTGACTACACATATTTGAATAAGGCATGTCCGAAAGATCCATTTCCACTTCCCCACATAGACGCATTGGTGGATGCCACAGCAGTACATGAGATACTCACCTTTATGGACGCCTCGTCAGGATTCCAACAAATCCAAATGGAACCCTCAGATCAGGAGCATACGGCCTTCATAACCCCAACAGGTATATATTGTTACACTGCTATGCTTTTTGGTTTACGTAATGCAGGTGCCACCTACCAGAGGCTCGTCAACATGATGTTCAAGGAACAACTAGGGGACACGATGGAGGTTTACATTGATGACATGGTTGTGAAATCTAAAAAGGCCAAAGACTATGTCAGGGATCTCAAAACCGCTTTTGACATCCTTGACCACTACAATATGAAGCTCAACCCCTCCAAGTGCCACTTTGGGGTGCGAGCTGGGAAGTTCTTAGGTTACATGGTAACCGAAAGGGGAATCGAAGCAAGCCCTGAGCAGATTAAAGCAATCTCAACCTAAAATCCCCTTCAAACATAAAGGAAGTTCAAAGATTGACAGGAAGGATTGCAGCACTCAACAGGTTTATATCGAGATCCTCAGAGAAAAGCAAAGACTTTTATGAAATTCTGAGAAAGAACAGGAATTTCGAGTGGACTGATTGACATGAAGAAGCCCTGAGAAGCCTAAAAGAGTATCTATCAGAAGCTCCACTCCTGATGAAACCAGAAGATGGGGAGCCACTATACTTATATCTCGCTGTATCCGGAAGCTCGGTAAGTGCTGTCTTAGTAAAAAACCACCAAGGTCAGCAGCATCCGGTCTATTATGTAAGTAAAACTCTGCTAGACGCAGAATCCAGGTATTCATATCTTGAAAAGTTAATTTTATCTCTTATAATGGCTTCCACTAAACTTAGACATTATTTTGAAACGCATACTATAATTGTGATGTCTAATTATCCTATTAAGTCAGTTCTCAGGAAGCTGGAGATGTCAGGCATGATGGCCAAATGGGCAGTCAAGCTAAGTGCCTACGACATCAAATATGAACCAAGAACTGCAATCAAATCCCAAGCATTAGCTGACTTTGTGGCGGATTTCAGCAGCGACATAGAACTGGAAGCTAAAAAAGAAGTCCAAAAGCTTGAGAAGCTCAAAGAAGATTGGATTCTCTTCACTGATGGCTCCTCAAATGTCAGAGGAACTGGACTGGGAATCCTGCTAAAATCGCCACAAGGGGACATAATACCTCTATCTATATCTTGCGAGTTTCAGGCTACCAACAACGAGGCCGAGTACGAATCCTTGATTGCTGGACTGCAACTGGCTAAAGATATGGGAATCCTGTCCATTCAAGTATTCGTTGATTGATGTGTTAGTGATTTGTAGTGTGTTATCAGTCGTAATTCCCTGTTTTTATGGTTTATATTTAGTCGGAAACACATCACTTTGTATAGTTTCGTTTATTTCAGGTTTGTACGTTAACGTGATGAAATCGGTCGGATTGAAGTATTGAAGATTAAAAGAATTCTGGTTTCAAGGTCAGATCATGTCACGAGGGTTGAGCCTTGCTCCAACGTAATTTAGATTTAATTTAGCGAGGAGCAAGGCTCAACCCTCGCGACACAATCTGACCTTGAAACCAGAATTCTTTTAATCTTCAATACTTCAATCCGACCGATTTCATCACGTTAACGTACAACCTGAAATAAACGAAACTATACAAAGTGATGTGTTTCCGACTAAATATAAACCATAAAAACAGGGAATTACGACTGATAACACACTACAAATCACTAACACATCACATCCCCACACTTATCTTTTTACGTCCCGGAAAAACTGCCACGGAATCATAATCGGGAAATCAATTACAAAATCACAATTTAACCTTTAACTTATCCACCAATCAATTCCAGAAACCATTATGTAATCACATATGCTAACTGTAATTGTCAGTATTTCGGTCCGACTAAACCCAACCACCGACCTTTGAGCCCCCAAGGTGCCTGTGAATTACCAATCAATTGTACTAACCTGCCTATGTGACCCACATTCAGAAAGTTCAAGTTCAATCTACTCCCGACTCATATTCGGTCAAAGTAAAGGGTATTTAAGATGATATTTATAGATTTTCCCACCCTAGTTAAACCAGATACTCATATATCCCAAGAATGGTGGATCTAATGGATGAATGAAATTGTGAGCATTTATTTGTCTACCATTTTTTTCTCATTTTTTTCTTTTCTTTCTTTTTTTTTATTCCATAATTGGTTAATTTTAACTATTATTACCAACGAACATCATCAGAGGCATTCTCTCACAAGGTCTTACCCCCGAGATCATACGTGAGTATTTTGCCCGCGAGATCCGGAACATCATCAGAGGCACTTACCACGGGATACTATCCTTAGTTTGTACATGAGTATTTTGTCCCTTCACTCTAATTCATTAACCAATTTATTACCTAATATGCTCAAAAGATGGAAAGATGGGGCGCCGTTATTTCTCGGATTTGCTTTCGCAAAAAGATCATAACGTGCCAGGTATTCTGAGGATATATAAGTCTCTAATTCAGAAAGATCTCTTTCCTCCTAATCATCAGTTTCAATCTCCCTATCACCCCTAAAATGGGAACCCACTAGCAGACTAATTTAGTTACATATTTATACAATAACAAGCACAATGGGACAATTAAGCTTTACTAAGTCAGCTGGGCCTACCGACACATCACAAATCATATATGTTTTCCATTCTCACCTTTCTTCCACTTTTCCCTTTCTTTCTTTATTTTTATTCTGAAAATCGATTCCCAATTGTACTATCATTTTCCGTGTTTTGCAAGTAATCCCAAAGACATTTTCACAATTTTCAAAACACTACACTAAACTAACTAAAAATGAAAAATCTTTTTGGATTTTTATGTTTTTTTTGTGTTTTTTTTTTTCACAAACTACCTAAAAATGTAAAAACTGACGTCCTGTCCCCCTCCCCACACTTAAGATCAGCATTGTCCTCAATGTGATAGAAGAACACGCACAAAACTAATATACAGACACGAATGATAAGAGAAAAGTAAAAATAAAAATAAAATAAAAAATAACAAAAGTTGGAACAGACTCCCCTGATATAGTTCCATGAAAGCTCCTCGAAAGTGTGCCAACACAAACTCCATTCTGAAAAGTGCTATGGCGCAATACATTCCAACCAACAAACAAGCAACTATACGCTCTGATCAACGATAACATATTCTAATCATCACAGACAAATCCATCATATCATCATATATATAAAAAATAATCACAACCACCCTAACCGGTTATCCCGTACATGACTCCCAGTATAATATAATATTAAATACAGACCAATATTATGAAAACAAAATAACCAAAAGAAAAGTACAAGGATAGAAAGTAAACCAATCGGGTGATGTGCCTGCAATCTCTAATCGGCCTCCTCATCTCCAGCAACTGGCATCTCCTCATCATGCGTCCCAGAACTAACAGCACCATCTCCAGACTCAGCAAAACCTGCCTCAGTACCTGCATCTCCCGAACCACTAGCACCAGCCCCAGTATCAGCCTCATCTCTCACCCTTTCTCTGTATAACTCTGGAATCTCAATACCCTGATGTATCATCTGTAATCGCAACATCCTCTCGAGTCTATCAAACCGCTCATCAATCCTCTGATCAATGTGATCCATCAACTGATCCCTCAAATATCGATAGCGTCATCGGCTCTGGCCTCGGCTCTCTCCTCGCATGTGTCGGACGAGGGCGCTCCACACTGAATGTAACACATTGTCTGTGTGGTGGAACGGCCCTCTGCATCGCCTCCGCAGCCTCAGTACCCGCCGGAGGGTGCGCAACAAAACCCTCCCTCATCGGCACCCACGCCGGAGGGTCCTGTAATGTAACCATACCTGCCGCCCTCAAATCAGTCAACCTAAAACTAACAGTCCTCGGTCCCCTCGTCAAATGTGTCTCAGGATATCTCTGAAAAACCCCCAAATGATGGGGAATCGTTCCCCGGCAACGGCGCCAATTTGATAACGGTTTGTCAGGCCGTTTCAAATCCCCAACGAATTTAAGATTTGCAGTAGTGGAAGTCAGGGTATCGAACCAAGGGAATTAGTGGTTACTTGCTAATTGATTAACTAAGAGCTAAATTAAATCTAAATTACGTTGACCTAAAAACAAAAATGGAAAAGTGCCTCTTAGCTGTAAACTTTGGATTGATTGATTTAACACTAAATTACTAGAACTAAATTATGCTAACAAATGTTGATTTTACTTATATGAATTAAAGGTAACCACTTCAAGATCCGGTTTCGTGAATTACTGATTTCGCACTTCGGGAATTTAACTTAGAAACCACATAGACATGGCTGTGCTAAAATTCATTCAACCTAACTAATCAATTATTATGAACGTACTTAGTATAGTCCTAGAGCTATGCAATTAAGGTAGTCCGGGAGCGGGGGGTACGAACACAACAATTAATCAGAAACATCAAACAATCAAACACTGAATTAACGATTGTCACAAGTCAAGAATTCATCCAATGTCACAAACCCTAGCTTGAAATCAGAAAACACTAACCTTCGCTTAAAGTGATTACAAGAAAATTAGCCGGACATGGCAAAAGTCAAAAACATGGAAATCAAAGAAAACGCCATTGGAAAGCTTGTCAAATGCTTGATATTCTTCACCGAAGGCTTGGAAATCTCCTGGAATTCGTAACCAGCACCCCAAAGTCGTCAATAAGGCAGAAGAGACGAATGAATGGCCTTACATTGGCTTAAATAGCCAAACCCTAATTTTTGGCCGACATAGCACCCATATCGTGGCGCGAAGATCTCTCCTCCATATGCTCGCGCCACGAGCTCGCCAAAATAGTCGGGCTCCTCTTCTCAAAACGCGTCGTGTCGCGAGGAGCAAGGCTCAATCCTCGCGACACGATCTGACCTTGAAACCAGAATTCTTTTAATCTTCAATACTTCAATCCGACCGATTTCATCACGTTAACATACAAACCTGAAATAAACGAAACTATACAAAGTGATGTGTTTCCGACAAAATATAAACCATAAAAACAGGGAATTACGACTGATAACACACTACAAATCACTAACACATCACATCCCCACACTTATCTTTTTACGTCCCGGAAAAACTGCCACGGAATCATAATCGGGAAATCAATTACAAAATCACAATTTAACCTTTAACTTATCCACCAATCAATTCCACAAACCATTATGTAATCACATATGCTAACTGTAATTGTCAGTATTTCGGTCCGACTAAACCCAACCACCGACCTTTGAGCCCCCAAGGTGCCTGTGAATTACCAATCAATTGTACTAACCTGCCTATGTGACCCACTTTCAGAAAGTTCAAGTTTAATCTACTCCCGACTCATATTCGGTCAAAGTAAAGGGTATTTAAGATGATATTTATAGATTTTCCCACCCTAGTTAAACCAGATACTCATATATCCCAAGAATGGTGGATCTAATGGATGAATGAAATTGTGAGCATTTATTTGTCTACCATTTTTTTCTCATTTTTTTCTTTTCTTTCTTTTTTTTTATTCCATAATTGGTTAATTTTAACTATTATTACCAACGAACATCATCAGAGGCATTCTCTCACAAGGTCTTACCCCCGAGATCATACGTGAGTATTTTGCGCGCGAGATCCGGAACATCATCAGAGGCACTTACCACGGGATACTATCCTTAGTTCGTACATGAGTATTTTGTCCCTTCACTCTAATTCATTAACCAATTTATTACCTAATATGCTCAAAAGATGGAAAGATGGGGCGCCGTTATTTCCCGGATTTGCTTTCGCAAAAAGATCATAACGTGCCAGGTATTCTGAGGATATATAAGTCTCTAATTCAAAAAGGTCTCTTTCCTCCTAATCATCAGTTTCAATCTCCCTATCACCCCTAAAATGGGAACCCACTAGCAGATTAATTTAGTTACATATTTATACAATAACAAGCACAATGGGACAATTAAGCTTTACTAAGTCAGCTGGGCCTACCGACACATCACAAATCAGATATGTTTTCCAATCTCACCTTTCTACCACTTTTCCCTTTCTTTCTTTATTTTTATTCTGAAAATCGATTCCCAATTGTACTATCATTTTCCGTATTTTGTAAGTAATCCCAAAGACATTTTCACAATTTTCAAAACACTACAACTAAACTAACTAAAAATGAAAAATCTTTATGGATTTTTATGTTTTTTTATGTTTTTTTTTTCACAAACTACCTAAAAATGTAAAAACTGACGTCCTGTCCCCCTCCCCACACTTAAGATCAACATTGTCCTCAATGTGATAGAAGAACACGCACAAAACTAATATACAGACACGAATGATAAGAGAAAAGTAAAAATAAAAATAAAATAAAAAATAACAAAAGTTGGAACAGACTCCCCTGATATAGTTCCATGAAAGCTCCTCGAAAGTCGTGCCAACACAAACTCCATTCCGAAAAGTGCTGTGGCGCAATACATTCCAACCAACAAACAAGCAACTATACGCTCTGATCAACGATAACATATTCTAATCATCACAGACAAATCCATCATATCATCATATATATCAAAAATAATCACAACCACCCCAACCGGTTATCCCGTACATGACTCCCAGTATAATATAATATTACATACAGACCAATATTATGAAAACAAAATAACCAAAAGAAAAGTACAAGGATAGAAAGTAAACCGATCGGGTGATGTGCCTGCAATCTCTAATCGGCCTCCTCATCTCCAGCAACTGGCATCTCCTCATCATGCGTCCCAGAATTACCAGCACCATCTCCAGACTCAGCAAAACCTGCCTTAGTACCCGCATCTCCCGAACCACTAGCACCAGCCCTAGTATCAGCCTCATCTCTCACCCTCTCTCTGTATAACTCTGGAATCTCAATACCCTGATGTATCATCTGTAATCGCAACATCCCCTCGAGTCTATCAAACCGCTCATCAATCCTCTGATCAATGTGATCCATCAACTGATCCCTCAATATCGATAGCGTCATCGGCTCTGGCCTCGGCTCTCTCCTCGCATGTGTCGGATGAGGGCGCTACACACTGAATGAAACACGATGTCTGTGTGGTGGAACGGCCCTCTGCATCGCCTCCGCGGCCTCAGTACCCGCCGGAGGGTGCGCAACAAAACCCTCCCTCATCGGCACCCACGCCGGAGGGTCCTGTAATGTAACCATACCTGCCGCCCTCAAATCAGTCAACCCAAAACTAACAGTCCTCGGTCCCCTCGTCAAATGTGTCTCAGGATATCTCTGAAAAACCCCCAAATGATGGGCTATCCTCGTAACATACGGGCCCATATCCATCCTCGAAGTAACACCTCCACGACGAATCCTCTGAAAAGATAGTAACATCACATACGCCAAGTTGAGGTCGTGTGGCCCCATAATCGCCCGCATACACACCAGATCCAAACGATTACACTTGTCGGCCCCGGACTTACGTCCGACAAGTGTGCAAGCAATAATCCTATGCAGATAGCGAATAACAGGATCCCGAATAAATGACGCCGGAACAGACGCGGCGTAGTCACAGTCAACAATCGACCTCCAAAACGCCGCTATCTGTCCATCAGTGATGCCCTGGGGATGGGGTCTCTGAAAGTATCCCCTCGGCGCGGTCTCAAAGGCTGGCAACTCCACCTCAGCCTGAGTGTAAAACCCCGTAGCAACAGTAAACTGCTGGATACTCAACTCAAACACCTGCCTACCAAGTGAAAATGACGCCGCGTACGGCTCAGAAAAACGACCAGACTCCAGACGGAATGTAGAATGAAACACTAAAGTCAGCTCCCTATACTGCCTATCTGCACACGCCAAAACCTGCCTCCATCTAGGCGTCAACAAAGCCTCAAGCCTCTGCCTCCCACCTAACGTGTCTAACAATCCCCAGTCAAACGTCCTACACTGCAACATCTCCAGCTCTAACAACCTCTCACACTGTACGTACTCGGGCGTCCCCTCAGCAAACTGTAGCAAGGTATGCTCCCCTAGCACCATCTCATCCTCCGGAATCGGGTCAGCAGCGTGATCAGGTACCACCTCCTCCTGGCGGTAATCAATCGTCCTCGCCTGACGCTGGATAAAAACGGGAGGATCCGGTGTCCCACGTGCCCGCTTGAGCGGGCCCCGCGATCCACTACCTGGTGGACGACTAGACATATCTGCAAAACAGATGTTAGAAACACAGAATAATAATAATCGCAGATCGAGGCCCGAGAGATTTCAAATCAAACAAATTTCTCAAAACATGGACCAGCATCGTGGCGCGAGGAGAAATCCTCAACCCTCGCGACACGATGCCCAATTTAAACTCGAAACCCTAATTTCAAACACGCATCGTGGCGCGAGGAGAAATTCTCAACCCTCGCGACACGACGCCTAAATGAAACTGCAAAACCCTAATTTACAACAGGATCGTGCCGCGAGGGTCACGAGCAGGGGCTCGCGACACGATCCCCAATCGCGACGGGCAAAAATAAAAAACCTGTAATCTCCGAGCCCTCGTTAACCAATTTAATATCGAATACCGGTGATCCCGAGCATGTACCGTCATCATTTGGTCATTACTAACTATTTCGTGCTCGGGTTTCAGTAATTTATGCCAAAATAACGAAACGAGGGGAAAACGAACCTAATCTAAAGAAATTAGCAAAAATTTAAAACGCGCGGGAGGAAAAACATACCTGGAGCAGTGTGCCGATGAGCGGCGGTGGTTGTGGTGGCGTCGGTGATGATGGTGCGGCGGTGATACAACAGTGGTGGGGGGTCTCGGTGGTGTGCGGTTTGCGGGAAGTGCGCGGTGGGCGCGGTGAATGGTAGTCGCGGTGGGTGGTGAACGGTGGTCGCGGTGGGTGGCAGCGGTGGGCTGTGGTGGTCTCAGCGGTGGAAAGGGGTAGCGGTGGTGGCGGTTTGTGGTTTTAGGTCACATGACCGACGACCTCTTTTAAGCTATATTTTTTTTCAAACTTTTAGAACACGGATCGTGTCGCGAGGCGTCTCTGTGGAAAAACCTCGCGCCACGATCCCCAATTTGGAAGATCTTAATCGATTAAACAGACGCGTCGTGCCGCGAGTAGCAAGGCTCAAACCGTCGCGACACGATGCGATCTACAGTGGCAGCAGACTTTAAAATTTTATAACCTTTTTGCCACATGTTGTGTTTTCTTTCACACCACCACCGACACTGCGATTTCATTAGAATTTATCGTAAACATACATGGTGTATCTCTGCACCCGCTGCCTCCAGCTTTGCCATTTCTCACGAGCTCCTGAAATTGCAACTAATTAAAAGAAAACAAAGAAAACAAAGAAAACAAAGAAAAATAATAAAACGAAACGCAAAACTCGGGTTGCCTCCCGTTTAGCGCTAAGTTTAACGTCTTCAGCCAGACGGTACTACTTCTTCATTATGGAGGCTGGAACACATGCCTAGCTTCACGCTTAACCACGGTGCACGGATTTTGAATACACTTCCCTTTCTTGTTGCGAATCCCTTCACCTTCATCAAGTTCCATCTTCATCGACCCTCGACCATCCAAGCTAGTTTGGTCATGCTTCACATTACCCTTTGTCTGTTCGGTCGACTTGGATACCTTCTCCTTTTCTTTGTGACCACGTCTTACCTCTTTCTGCTCAACCGATGTAATCACACTTACCGGGTCACCAGTATCCCCACACTTGGAATTAACCACTTCCATTTCTTCACTCCTGTCAAACACAACACCACCTTTCGTTGTATCCTCCTCGTTACCACAAGGAGGACACTCATTAGTAGCAAAGAGTTTTGGAATAGATTTAATAACCGAATAATTAAAAATAGAATTAAATAAATTCAAATGCAATAAACGGTTACCAAATTTCATGGTGCATGTGTTGGTTCTACAATCGATTTGCGTGTTCGCAGTCGCAAGGAATGGTCGTCCCAAAATCACTTTCGGTTGGTGTCCCGTTTCTTCATAATCGACAACTAGAAAATCCTCGGGAAAATAGAAATCACCAACTTTAACTGCTAGACCCATTAACATACCCCTAGGCCTCTTCGACGACCCATCCGCAAACACCACTTTCGTTTTCACTTCCCGCAATTCCCCTAAGTCATACTTATCAACAACACTGCTGGGTAAAACACTTACCGATGCTCCAAAGTCTAACAACGCCTTATTGGTTTTAAAGTCTCCAATTTGCACCGGAATGTATGGCGTTTTCAATTCCTCAAACTCCTCCTCACCTTCGGATTCTTCACCATCCTCCACTATATTTATCTCACTAATTGGTACCCCTCGAACATTTTTAGCACCCGAGGTGGAGGCTTGATGTCGCGGGTTGACGTCAGTGTCACTCGGCAGCTTACCATGTTCTCGTTTTGATGACTCGGCTGCCAATTGGCCCACTTGCTTGGCCAAAGCTTCATGATTTTTGTCTTGAATCTCAAGCTTCCTTTCTAAACCTTTGAGTGACTCCATAATGCCTGTCAATTGTGCTCCAAGGCCATCGTCTTGCTTCGGTTGGGTCTGCTGATAATTGCGTTGTTGCTGATTCCCACCTTGGTTGTAACTGTTCCGTTGGTAACCTCCGGCATTGTTCCCTTGGCAATATTGGGATTGTTGGTACTGCTGTCCTCCACCCTGCACAGAAGAACCTTGAAATTCAGGATTCAATTGATTATTTGCATTACCATACCTGAAGTTTGGATGATTTCGCATGTTCGGATGATAGGTGTTGGAGTTGAAATCGAATGGTTGCCCTTGAACATAGCTCACATCCTCCTGCCCGCTACTCATAGTAGGACACTGATTCGCATAGTGTCCCAACTCACTGCATGTTGCGCAAACTACAAATGATGACGCTGCTTTCGCTTCTTCACTACCACCACCGACACTGAGTTGTGTTAATTGTTTCTCCAACAAGGCACACTTCTTCTCCAAACTCTCATACTTCTCTTCCACACCATAATCCACTGCTTTTAATGCTGCTTTTGGTCTTCTAGCGGATTGGGCATGTCTCCTTGATGTTGTAGACAAACGCTCCATGTGAGCCCAATCATCCGCTTCAGGATTTGTGAGAAACATTCCATTGCTTATCGAAAGCAAATCCCGAGCATCATCCTGCAATAAACCATCATAAAAAGAATGAATTAGATCCCACATTTCAAAACCATGATAAGGACATTTTCGTAAAAGTTCTTTAAATCTAGTAAAAGCTTCATGAAAAGGCTCCCCTGATGATTGCTGAAAACCTCTGATAGCTGCTCGGCCCTCACTGGTCTTGCTCATTGGATAATACTCATCCAAGAACGCTTCTTGCAACTCCGCCCATGTATGGATGCTTGTAGCGGGTATACTATCAAACCACCGGCGGGCTCGATCCTTGAGTGTAAAAGAGAACATCATCAGTTTAACATCGTCAGTTGTGAAACCTGTTGCCCCGATTGTGCTGCAAGTAGATTCAAACGATTTTATGTGAAGGTACGGCTCCTCCGTCCTCTTCCCATAAAACTCTGGCAAAAACCCCAAGTATTGAGGTTTCACTTCAAATGCCCTGTTGTTCTGAGAGACCGGAGTTACAACTGCTGACGAACTTGGCATAATGATCGGCTTGAAATGGCCTCAACTCCTTGTGCTCGGGATGGTGTCACTATCCTCGGTACCCTTCCTTCCATGTGAATTTGATTCCTCCCTTGATTATTAGGGACATGTGGTACACCCCTTGGAGGTTGATTCTGGCGCACTGGTTGAGGGTGAACCGGAGGTTGTTGTCGTCGTGGGTTAGCTGGGACCTCCGGTTGACCTCTATATGGGTACCCATTGTCTTCATCAGGCTCGTACCACTCTTAGTCCCATTGCTCGTCCTGTTGCTGCCAATCTTGCTGTCCTCCATTGTCTGCGGCTCCATACACGTATCTTTGTTAATAGAACATTGGGTTTTGCCAAATGTTGGCCTGGTTGGCAGGGTAGAATTGTTGAGGGGGTGGTTGTTGTGGTGCTCGGCGAAATTGGGGTGGTTGCTGTGGTGGTGGAATCGGGTGTTGACCTCTGTAACGGAGGTCTTCTGCGTCATGATGTGACGACCGTGCTGAGTGGTGTGAGTTTGGTCGCCCATTGAGCGGGTCATCAAGGTTTGGATATGGTTGTCTGTAGGTACGAGATCAAACCGACAACACGATATTCGATCACAAATGAGTGCGGAAACCTCAAATGCGATTGATTCAAGAAACAAGTAGAAGAAATAGATTCAATCTATGAGAAAGATTGAATCTTGAATGAGAATCTCTACAAGTTGAAGCTGATCGTAAACAGGAATGAAGAACAGAAATCGTAAACTGTTTTTGTATTCGAAAAGCTTACATTGATCATAAACATAAGGGTTATATAGGTACCCAATGGGTTTACTATTGGGCCCCTTGTGGATCATAAACCCAATAGTAAACCCAAACCCAATCATAAACTAGCCTAAATACAATAGCAAACTAGCCTATGATTCTAATGAAACCCTCTAAGCCCAGCCCAACATGTTTAATATTA
This sequence comes from Deinandra increscens subsp. villosa, assembly GCA_039602395.1. Classification (NCBI taxonomy): domain Eukaryota; kingdom Viridiplantae; phylum Streptophyta; class Magnoliopsida; order Asterales; family Asteraceae; genus Deinandra; species Deinandra increscens. Next base: position 70,111,185 of record JBCNJP010000017.1, on the reverse strand, counting down.
CAAGCCTTATAATCTAGCCTCTACATTGTCTCTGAAAGGCTGGAGCATTTTGTGGGTTTTGTGGCTGAACTTGCGGGTCTTGTGGTTGGTTTTGGAGATTGGGGTCAATTTGGGGTGGGATGACTGGTTGTTGTTGTTGGTTTTGTGGCTGGTTCTCCATGTTTCTCTTGCTTCTTTGCTCTGCTCGGTTCTGCCGAGCTGTACGCTCAATTTCTGGATTATAAATAAGCGGTGATTGCTTTTGTGAATGCCTAGTATGCATAAAACTTGCACAAACCTGCAAAACAGCCAAAACAAAGCAAACGGGTTACGTAGCACTGCTCTAGAGGTTGCAAGGAACACGTTAGAAGCAACGAAACACAAAGTTGGGGGGCCAAAAATTGAAAAAACTTTCTGTCCAAATTGCTCCTATCGTAGCGCGAGGCTTGTGGGGGGGTCTCGCGACACGATGCAGCTCCAAACTCCGAATTTTTTAATTTTTTTATTATATTTTTTAATCAAAACACAATAAAATGCAGGGAAAGAGAATAAAACACTATTTTTGGATTTTTAAAATTTTTAGAAATATTTAAAAACATTTAAATCAACTAACAAACAAGCGCACGATTCCCCGGCAACGGCGCCAATATGATAACGGGTAACCCGCCTGTCACGCGGGTGACCCGGGTTCGATCCCCGGCAACGACGCCAATTTGATAACGGTTTGTCAGGCCGTTTCAAATCCCCAACGAATTTAAGATTTGCAGTAGTGGAAGTCAGGGTATCGAACCAAGGGAATTAGTGGTTACTTCCTAATTGATTAACTAAGAGCTAAATTAAATCTAAATTACGTTGACCTAAAAACAAAAATGGAAAAGTGCCTCTTAGCTGTAAACTTTGGATTGATTGATTTAACACTAAATTACTAGAACTAAATTATGCTAACAAATGTTGATTTTACTTATATGAATTAAAGGTAACCACTTCAAGATCCGGTTTCGTGAATTACTGATTTCGCACTTCGGGAATTTAACTTAGAAACCACATAGACATGGTTGTGCTAAAATTCATTCAACCTAACTAATCAATTATTATGAACGTACTTAGTATAGTCCTAGAGCTATGCAATTAAGGTAGTCCGGGAGCGGGGGGGGGGGGGTACGAACACAACAATTAATCAGAAACATCAAACAATCAAACACTGAATTAACGATTGTCACAAGTCAAGAATTCATCCAATGTCACCAACCCTAGCTTGAAATCAGAAAACACTAACCTTCACTTAAAGTGATTACAAGAAAATTAGCCGGACATGGCAAAAGTCAAAAACATGGAAATCAAAGAAAACGCCATTGGAATGCTTGTCAAATGCTTGATATTCTTCACCGAAGGCTTGGAAATCTCCTGGAATTCGTAACCAGCACCCCAAAGTCGTCAATAAGGCAGAAGAGACGAATGAATGGCCTTACATTGGCTTAAATAGCCAAACCCTAATTTTTGGCCGACATAGCACCCATATCGTGGCGCGAAGATCCCTCCTCCATATGCTCGCGCCACGAGCTCGCCAAAATAGTCGGGCTCCTCTTCTCAACACGCGTCGTGTCGCGAGGAGCAAGGCTCAACCCTCGCGACACGATCTGACCTTGAAACCATAATTCTTTTAATCTTCAAAACTTTAATCCGACCGATTTCATCACGTTAACGTACAAACTTGAAATAAACGAAACTATCCAAAGTGATGTGTTTCCGACTAAATATAAACCATAAAAACAGGGAATTACGACTGATAACACACTACAAATCACTAACACATCATTGATTCCCTTCTACCGACTAACCAATTTAATGGCTCTTATGCAGTGAGAGGGGAGAATCTGATCAAGTATCTTGAAATTGTTAAAAAAACTATCTCTATTTTTCCAAAAATTTAACATTTCGCAGGCCCCAAGAGAAGATAATGCGGAAGCTGACGCTTTGGCGAATTTGGCTTCATCTCTCAGGATCCCTGAGGATGTCAAGATTCCAATAACTCACATCTTGATGCCAGCGATAGATCGACAGGAAGCTCAGGCTGTCGACCACAACACAGGAGAAGACGTTGAGGATCCCGAGAATACTCAGGAATCCTGGACTTACCCAATTAGGAAATATCTCAGAGATGGGGAGATTCCCAAGGGTGAAAACCCCAGAGCTTTTCGCACAAAGGTAGTACCCTGTACTATTATTAATGATATCCTATATAGAAGATCTCTTGCAGGTATCTATTTGAGGTGCCTGGAAAAGTCGGAAGCTCTTGAGGTGTTTAAAGACATCCATAGTGGAGATTGTGGGAACCATACTGGGGGCAGGGCGCTGTTCTCGAAGGTCCTCAGATTCAGATATTTTTGGCCAACCATGAAGAAGGATGTCGCAAACTTCTCGCAGAAATGTGACGCTTGTCAAAGGCATGGCAATATCCTCCACTAACCGGCTGAGCATCTGCATCCTATAGTATCCCCATGGCCATTCATGAAGTGGGGCATGGATATTGTGGGTAAGCTGCCCAAAGCTCCTGGAGGAAAGGTATTTATGCTTGCCATGACAGATTACTTCTCCAAATGGATCGAAGCAGAAGTCTACGTTCAAGTAAGAGAAAAAGAGGTTATATCATTTATCAAAAGGAATATCCTCACCAGATTTGGGATTCCGGCGGAAATCATATGCGACAGTGGCTCCCAGTTTATCGGCAAGAGAACTACAAGCTTTTGTGAAAGCTGGGGCATTAAGATGATCACTTCAACGCCTGTCCACCCTCGAGCTAATGGACAGGCAGAATCCAGTAACAAAATTATAATCAACAACCTCAAGAAGAAGCTCGGTTCCAAGAAAGGAAAGTGGGCTGAGGAGCTGCCATTTGTCCTTTGGGCGGATAGAACCACACCTAAGAATGCTACTGGCCAAACACCATTCTCATTACTGTTTGGGGCAGAAGTTATAATCCCTACATAAATGGTACTTCCAACAGCCAGAGTCAGCTGCCAGGATCCTGAAACCAACGATCAGAATCTTCTTCAGGATCTCGAAACAGTTGAGGAGCTCAGAGACATGGCCAGAATCCGGATGGCGTCTTACCAGCAACGGATAGCAAAATCCTATAACAAGAATACTAGGCTGAGAAGATTCCAAGTGGGTGACTTGGTCTTGAGGAAAGCTTTTCAGAATACCACTAATCCTGCTGATGGGAAGTTAGCACCCAAGTGGGAAGGTCCATACCTTATAGATTCTGAAGAAGGTAAGGGAGCATACTGTCTGGTGAATATGGAAGGAGAGCCCTTGCCAAGAGCTTGGAATGCTATCCACCTCAAACCCTATTTTATGTGAGAATCCCAATGGGAATCCCAGGCAGAATCTCAAGGATCTTCACTGTTCAAATGATATAAGGTACACATACTAATCCTATTTTAGTTCATTTTTTATTATTCCTATGACACATTACTGACTTAGGCATCGGAGTGGTGTTAGCTAAGCTAACACCCACCCCTCACTAAGTGTTGACTGTTTTGCAGATTTTGAGAATCCTAACTGAAGTATTTTTGGGTATGTCCCCAGTTAGAGGCTGATCACCTCTTCTACGCTTAAGGTAATCCCGCATACCTTCGAAGGTTTGAGAGGCTGACTCCTCTGATACGTTTGGGTAATCGCCAGTAGCGCACGACCCTCGCCAGGAGTGCACTTTGTCCACCAGTATGCTCAAGGTGGCCGGACCAGTCCATTCTAACGAGTGGCTGACAATCTTGTCACTGGAGGCTGCTGGGAGGATTCTCAAGGTTTTTAACGCTTACGTGTTAACTAAGGTTTAAAAGGTTTCCACCTTTTCTAAGAATCGCCAGGAGCGCTCGTTATTCGCCAGTGGGCGGATTCTCAAGTAATAGCAGACGTGCTATCCTCACGAATTATCTTAGGTTTTGGCATTTACATGTCACTTACGTATGGGCTTGTCCCCAGTTTATCGGGCTTGTCCCCAGCTTATCGGGCTTGTCCCTAGTTTTGTCTTAGTCCCAAGAATCCCGGGTGTAACCCCAGTATGTTAATAACTTCATCCTTGGTTTTATACCACGATCCTTTTTATTTTGCCTTACAGGTTTAAAGGCAGGATGCTTAAAAGGTTGCACTTGGTCAGGATTCCTGTTAGGATTCTGAACCTGTATGATGAATAGATCCTTCTATTTTCTGATCAGGATTCCTGTTAGAATCCTGAGGAAAGTTCTTTCCAAGATCACAAGTTCCAACATGAACGGGATTCTTGTTAGAATCCTGAAAGCAACGGTCTAAAACCTTATAAGGTAACCTGTTAGGATCCCTGTGAGAATTCCTGATAGGATTCTCGACTATATAGAGACTATTGTCTATGGAAGATTCCAAAGGTCAGAATATTATGTTTGTTTGATTTAATTGACCTTAATCCTATGAAAATTTTAAACTTCACTACGAAATTGATGATTGACTTATATGAATTTTTGTTACTAACTTCAAATTTCTGGAAATATGTAAAGTAAATACAAAACACATTCGAAGTAATCAAAACACAGTCATATTATCAACATATTCAAACGGGATTTGAGCTCCCCAAGGTTCGTCCTGAAAACCTCAGGATCCTTCCCCTTGGGAAGCTTAGAGGTCAAAAGCTTGTTAGGAACCCTGGCTTCGTCTTGCAAACTACAAGATCCCTCCACTAGGATCCCCAACCATCATTGTTACTTGTTCTAGTATTGTTTCAGCAAAGACAAGGAAAAGAAATTGTTTGAAGACATCCACACCATAAAAAAAAACAAACTACAGACTAAAAAAGAGGGCTCAGACCGTTGCAATATCTTTATCGCCCATCGCCTTATTGGGAACCACCAGCTTCCCGCCAGCATCTTCTTTGTCTGTCTTCTCTCCAGACTTACCCTCTTCACCCGTATCGGCACCAGCAGCTTCAGTCACAGGCGGCTCATCCTCACTGGCCGGCTTCCCAGCCTTCTCCAGCTTCTCCAAGGATAGCTTCCAGGTATCCACCGTCCATTTTGAGCAAGTGAACCCCTCGGCATGAGCTTCTGCTGCCATCTTCAGCATTGCCTGGAGCACGCTGCGAGCAGCCGACTGCTTCGAGATAGCATCCTCCTTCTGCGCAGCCACCTCGAAGGTCCTCAGATTCGGATATTTTTGGCCAACCATGAAGAAGGATGTCGCAAACTTCTCGCAGAAATGTGACGCTTGTCAAAGGCATGGCAATATCCTCCACTAACCGGCTGAGCATCTGCATCCTATAGTATCCCCATGGCCATTCATGAAGTGGGGCATGGATATTGTGGGTAAGCTGCCCAAAGCTCCTGGAGGAAAGGTATTTATACTTGCCATGACAGATTACTTCTCCAAATGGATCGAAGCAGAAGTCTACGTTCAAGTAAGAGAAAAGAGGTTATATCATTTATCAAAAGGAATATCCTCACCAGATTTGGGCTTTCGGCGGAAATCATATGCGACAGTGGCTCCCAGTTTACCGGCAAGAGAACTACAAGCTTTTGTGAAAGCTGGGGCATTAAGATGATCACTTCAACGCCTGTCCACCCTCGAGCTAATGGACAGGCAGAATCCAGTAACAAAATTATAATCAACAACCTCAAGAAGAAGCTCGGTTCCAAGAAAGGAAAGTGGGCTGAGGAGCTGCCATTTGTCCTTTGGGCGGATAGAACCACACCTAAGAATGCTACTGGCCAAACACCATTCTCATTACTGTTTGGGGCAGAAGTTGTAATCCCTACATAAATGGTACTTCCAACAGCCAGAGTCAGCTGCCAGGATCCTGAAACCAACGATCAGAATCTTCTTCAGGATCTCGAAACAGTTGAGGAGCTCAGAGACATGGCCAGAATCCGGATGGCGTCTTACCAGCAACGGATAGAAAAATCCTATAACAAGAATACTAGGCTGAGAAGATTCCAAGTGGGTGACTTGGCCTTGAGGAAAGCTTTTCAGAATACCACTAATCCTGCTGATGGGAAGTTAGCACCCAAGTGGGAAGGTCCTTACCTTATAGATTCTGAAGAAGGTAAGGGAGCATACCGTCTGGTGAATATGGAAGGAGAGCCCTTGCCAAGAGCTTGGAATGCCATCCACCTCAAAGCCTATTTTATGTGAGAATCCCAATGTGAATCCCAGGCAGAATCTCAAGGATCTTCACTGTTCAAATGATATAAGGTACACATACTAATCCTATTTTAATTCATTTTTTATTATTCCTATGACACATTACTGACTTAGGCATCGGAGTGGTGTTAGCTAAGCTAACACCCACCCCTCACCAAGTGTTGACTGTTTTGCAGATTTTGAAAATCCTAACTGAAGTATTTTTGGGTATGTCCCCAGTTAGAGGCTGATCACCTCTTCTACGCTTAAGGTAATCCCGCATACCTTCGAAGGTTTGAGAGGCTGACTCCTCTGATACGTTTGGGTAATCGCCAGTAGCGCACGACCCTCGCCAGTAGCGCACGACCCTCGCCAGGAGTGCACTTTGTCCACCAGTATGCTCAAGGTGGCCGGACCAGTCCATTCTAGCGAGTGGCTGACAATCTTGTCACTGGAGGCTGCTGGGAGGATTCTCAAGGTTTTTAACGCTTACGTGTTAACTAAGGTTTAAAAGGTTTCCACCTTTTCTAATAATCGCCAGGAGCGCTCATTATTCGCCAGTGGGCGGATTCTCAAGTAATAGCAGACGTGCTATCCTCACGAATTATCTTAGGTTTTGGCATTTACATGTCACTTACGTATGGGCTTGTCCCCAGTTTATCGGGCTTGTCCCCAGCTTATCGGGCTTGTCCCTAGTTTTGTCTTAGTCCCAAGAATCCCGGGTGTAACCCCAGTATGTTAATAACTTCATCCTTGGTTTTATACCAGGATCCTTTTTATTTTGCCTTACAGGTTTAAAGGCAGGATGCTTAAAAGGTTGCACTTGGTCAGGATTCCTGTTAGGATTCTGAACCTGTATGATGAATAGATCCTTCTATTTTCTGATCAGGATTCCTGTTAGAATCCTGAGGAAAGTTGTTTCCAAGATCACAAGTTCCAACATGAACGGGATTCTTGTTAGAATCCTGAAAGCAACGGTCTAAAATCTTATAAGGTAACCTGTTAGGATCCCTGTGAGAATTCCTGATAGGATTCTCGACTATATAGAGACTATTGTCTATGGAAGATTCCAAAGGTCAGAATATTATGTTTGTTTGATTTAATTGACCTTAATCCTATGAAAATTTTAAACTTCACTACGAAATTGATGATTGACTTATATGAATTTTTGTTACTAACTTCAAATTTCTGGAAATATGTAAAGTAAATACAAAACACATTCGAAGTAATCAAAACACAGTCATATTATCAACATATTCAAACGGGATTTGAGCTCCCCAAGGTTCGTCCTGAAAACCTCAGGATCCTTCCCCTTGGGAAGCTTAGAGGTCAAAAGCTTGTTAGGAACCCTGGCTTCGTCTTGCAAACTACAAGATCCCTCCACCAGGATCCCCAACCATCGTTGTTACTTGTTCTAGTATTGTTTCAGCAAAGACAAGGAAAAGAATTTGTTTGAAGACATCCACACCATAAAAAAAAACAAACTACAGACTAAAAAAGAGGGCTCAGACCGTTGCAATATCTTCATCGCCCATCGCCTTCTTGGGAACCACCAGCTTCCCACCAGCATCTTCTTTGTCTGTCTTCTCTCCAGACTTACCCTCTTCACCCGTATCGGCACCAGCAGCTTCAGTCACAGGCGGCTCATCCTCACTGGCCGGCTTCCCAGCCTTCTCCAGCTTGTCCAAGGATAGCTTCCAGGTATCCACCGTCCATTTTGAGCAAGTGAACCCCTCGGCATGAGCTTCTGCTGCCATCTTCAGCATTGCCTGGAGCACGCTGCGAGCAGCCGACTACTTCGAGATAGCATCCTCCTTCTGCGTAGCCACCTGGAACCTCAGCTCCTGCTCCCTCATCTTGTGCTCATAATCGCGGGTTTTGCCCTCAGCTATCTCACCTTGGATACAGATGGTGTCCCTTGCCTCATTAAGCGTCTTTTGGACCACCGCCAGCTTGGTCTCAGCCTCAATGCACGCAGCGTTAAGCTGCTCAATGCCCTGTGAAAGAAAGACAGTGAAATCAATTAGGAATCTCAGCCGTTTGCCGGATGCCGCTAAGGTATGAGAATCCTATGTTTACACTTACCAGTTTTGTCATTGTGTGCAGGCTCAGAAGCTTGTTGCGAGTCTCCGCGGAGCTCAGTCCATCAAAGCTCTCCAAGAACACAGTACCCTCCGAGCCCTTCCTCTTCTTGCTGGAGGAAGCTGTTTTGGCCCTGGTAACGGGAGGCCGGATGCTGGTTAGGGGCTCAGGCTTCTCCTCCTTTACATCTAAGTAGGAAGTCAGGTCGTCCAGGGAGAATCCAGTTGCAGACTTGGAAACTGTTGGCATGAAAGAAAGAAAGCAGTAAGAACTAGGAAGCTCAATTCAAAACATATACTTGAGAAGCTCAAATACATACCATACATGACGGCTTTTGAGTGGTCGATTGAGAAACTTTGCTCGCTGTTGGCACTCTCGATGGCGAAGGTTCTCTCAGCAGGTGGGATTTCCAGGAAAGAAGCAGTCTTCTCTACAACTTTATCGGTCACTTCAACAAGATCAGAAAATTTGGGAGCTGTAAGAAACATGAAAAACTCATTAGAAAGATTCAAAGAAATTCAAATATAGTGTGTGAATCGGTTTCCTACCCTTCAAAACCCACTTCATCGGCAATGAATCACCCCCAATGATGGTTTCACGTTTGACGAAGAAGATTTTTCTTTTCCAGTCATGGTCATTGTGTGAGGCACGAGGAATCAATTGGGAATTGGAAGAACGGACTTGAAGAACGAAGCGACTGAACCCGTGGGTTCTCAAGTTGTAGGCAGCACAAACTTCAGGAATCCCCATCTCAAGCTTCCGGGAATTGTTCAAGTTGTCAAGGGAGAAAAGAATCCTCCATACCATCGGCATTGTCTAGGAGTAGGAGAGGCCGGTGATTTTGAAGAACTCGTTTACAATGGCCGGAAAAGGGTAGGACATTCCGAGAAGAAAAGGATAGTAGAGAAAGCAAACCCAGGTTGTGGACATGCAATCGGCTTTTAACCGGGAATCGAACCTCCGGATGACCGCCGATCGCGGAAAAAGGCCGGACTCCTTCAACATCCGGATGTCGCCGTCAGAGAAATTGCAGGTTTCTTCCTCATTGTGAGGAAGAATCCCTTGATCGACGAAATCCTCGATGTCCATTGAGGAAGAAGAAGCGGCGGAACGAGTATTTTTCTTCGCCATTGACGGTGTTATGAAAAGCAAAAAGAAGAAGAAGATCGGAAGAGAGAAAACTAACCTGCAATGGTGAAGAAGCTCGAAGGGTTTCGAAATTGTGAGGAGTGAAGGATTCTTATGGAAACTAGCTAATATTTAAAGGAAAAGTAAAGACCTATCTAATCAATGGGAAGCCGTGAAAAACGTCCCATCAGCAACCAACTTTACCGTTTACACGCCGTGAAATTCTGGGTTTAAACGAATCTCGCCAGCTGTAAATCTTATCCACAGGCAGCCGAGATTCGGGGGAAATTGTTAGGGGTCGATTTCAAAATGCTCACAGAAAAGCTACATAAGATCAGGAATCTCGCTACAGTTTGGGAATCCCGTCCAGTCACGTATCCTGAATATTTATTGTCGACTAACCCTTATTTTTGCCATGTGTTTTATTTGTTTTCAGGAACGTTAAAGAGTTTAACTACCTCATGAAGACTCGGTCTTAACTAGCTTGCACGTGGTAGAGTGGGTCGAACCTCCTTCAACGGTCAAGAGAAATGGGGAGAAGAGATCCCGAGAATCCCGGATAGTTAGTTAGTAGTTAGTTTGTTATATAAACGAGGATTCGATCAATAGGAACACACACAACTCCTTCACACTTTAGCTCTGATAGCATACAATCTCTGTAACACTTAGTTTGATCAATCATGCCTCCAAAACACTTGTAATTTTCAGTTTCCTATCAATAAAATTGTGAGGAAGCAGGCTCTTCAGGCCGGCTCCCGAGGTTTTTTTGCTAGGATTCCTAGAGGCCATTCGAAGGATCCTGGATTTTTCCCTCGTTACATCCTTGTGTTCATCTTTGTATTTCAAGCACACTACCTCACATTCTAAGTTTGGAATACAGGATTCCCAAGTGAATTTTTGACCAAAACACAAGGCAAGGCTGATTGTTCAAGGACATAGACAGGTGCATGGGGTTGATTATGATGAGGTATATGCTCCGGTGGCTAGATTGGAAGCAATTCGAATTGTCCTTGCTGTGGCAACATATCTCAACTTCACAATGCATCAAATGGATGTCAAGATAGCTTTCCTTTATGCTGAAAAGAATGAAGAAGTTTATGTGGGTCAGCCACCAGGTTTTGTGGATGAGGAACATCCAGATCATGTATATCTACTAAATAAAGCCCTGTATGGTTTGCATCAAGCTCCACGAATGTGGTATGAGACTCTATCAAAACATTTGGTAGAGAATGGTTACATCAGGGGAGTGGTTGATCAAACCTTGTTTAGAAAGAAGGTGAATGATTATATCATCATGGTGCAAGTGTATGTGGATGACATCATCTACGGGTCGACAAATGAAGAATTATGCATCGAATTTGAGGAAATCATGAGATTGAAGTTTGAGATGAGTGATCAAGGGGAGATGAACTTTATCCTGGCATTGCAAGTGAAACAAGATGAATCTGGGATTCTCATTCATCAAGCAAAATATGTGAATGAGATTCTGGCAAAGTTCAAGATGCAGGACTCTAAGCCCATCTCCACTCCCATGGAATCTCGGCCTCTACTGATAGCAAATGTAGATGGGGAACCAGTGAGTGAATTCTTGTATCGTTCAATGATCGGGTCTCTCATGTACTTAACAGCAAGCAGGCCAGATATCATGTATGCAGTGTGTGTGTGTGTGTGTGTGCACGTTAACATGCTAATCCTAAACTCTCTCATTTAGCTGCTGTTAAACGTATTTTTAGGTATCTAAAGGGCAAGCCCCGGCTTGGACTTTGGTACCCAAAGAATACTGATTTCCAATTGTTTTCTTTTACTGACAGTGATTATGCAGGTAGTGATCTTGACAGGAAATCAACAACTGGTGGATGTCAGTACTTGGGAGACAGACTCATCTCATGGCAGAGTAAGAAGCAGCATACCATTTCTAAGTCAACTCCAGAAGCTGAATATGTGGTAGCATCAGTTGGATGCTCACAGGTAGTATGGATTCAAAATCAGCTCACTGACTACAGTATGGAATTCATCAATACTCCAATGTTTTGTGATAATGCTGCTGCTCTGCAAATTGTTAAAAATCCTATTCAACATTCCAAAACAAAGCATACAGACATAAAGGTACATTTCATTCGTGATTGCTATGATAGGGAGTTGTTTCAGTTGGAAAAGGTAAGCTCAGATCAAAATGTTTCTGACCTTTTCACAAAACCCCTTCCTCGTCCAAATTTTGAAATGTGTGTTCAAGGCATAAGGATGATTGCCTTCGAGGAATGATCTGATTAGAACTGTTTGTACATAGTTGTTTTTTCTTTAAATAAATAATAAAATATATATATATATATATATATATATATATATATTAAACAAATAAAAAAAAAATAAAAAATAAAAAAAAAATGGGTGTTTATGTTTCAAAAGCCTCATAAAAACAGGGGAAGAAATGTCATTGTTTCAGAAAATCTGAAAAATCTGTTTGAGGTTTTTATGAAGTCTTTTGTTTTCCTTGAGGTGGTAGGAAGTGATATAAATGTCCAAGAGAATCGGAGACTAACACGTGTAAGGCTGAAGTGAATGATTGCTCAAAGATGATTTGTCGGTAAGCTCAACCCAAAACTATGATCATCAATGTAAGTGCAGTAAACCTAACTTCTATATATGTTTAGTTTCCCGGCCTAGTTTACATGGTTTAAAAAACCGAGTCCCAGCAAAAATGGGTTGAGAGTGGTATTTACCTAGTATTCACTCTCTCACACCCGCCATGTTCTGCTGTTATGACAACACCTCACAAAAAAAAAATGAAAACAAAAAAAAATGAAAAATGAAAAGAAAAAAAATAATAATAAAATAATTATTTTGTTTGGTCTTCTCTGCATGCTTATGCGGCCGACCTGATCACCATCTAATAATTAAAGAAATAAGTGTTTGTCATGACGGTATTGCATGGTTCCTCAAGTTGGGGGTTTGTGAATCCTCAATAAACTCTGAGGTTGGGTAAGTTTTGCTATGAACAATTAGGTGTGGGGACGGTTAAACATGACGGTAATATTGTACCATAATTTAAGCACTTCAAAACTGCTTGATGTGAGTTTGTGTGGTCAAAAATTCTGGCAATTGTCTAGAGTGTCGAGTAACAGAAGCTGAAAAAGGTTCCTCAGTCAAAGATATGTCTGGTTTGATCCATGAAAAACATCAGCTTCAAGGCAAGTATATTTTTATCTCGGTTTTAGGTTATGTTAACTTTATGCTTTTTATATTCATTTTTTTAAGTCCTTGAATATTTAAATTTAAATTTCTTTTATGATCATGATCATATACTCGGGACATGAGTCTGAGAGGAAGTTTTGCAATTGTCAAATTTTCAAAATCAACATTTCTTAGTGTTTTATCACTTAATTGAGGTTAGGGTGCTTTTGATACATTTTGAAATCATGAGGGGGCAATTGAAATTTTTTTAAAAACAAAACCCTCAACCCCTCATTTCCAATCTTCATTTATGATCAACACCCACTCTCTCTCCATTGCGTTTGCTATTCCGGTAGCAAACCCTAACCGCCGCTATCAGTCGCCGGAAAAGTGATCCCGACCATCTCCGACCACATACGGTGTAACCCGTGCACACCAATACCTTTGGAATCGATTTCCGACCACAAAACCCACAAAACCCACAAAACCCCTTTCCGATCGACTGTTTCGTCAGTGTATTCACAGTTTTTATGAGTTCGGTGACCATTCTCGGTTTTCTTTGTGTTTTGTGTGAAATTCTCGGTATTCTCGGTTTTCTTTTAATGTGTTTACGAGATGTTGCAGGTACAACAATGGCGGATTCATGTGTTTCCAATCGTCGAGATGAAGGAGACGACCCTTCGGTGTTTCCGATCGGTGTATACGATCAGTGTTTTCGATGCTATTTACGATCGGGCTAATTATTTACGATTGGGCTAAATCTGATTCACTTAACCCTGATCATAAACCCATATCCTAATCATGAACCCAAATGTTGGTTCGTAAACCCGAAGTTCAATCGTAAACTCATTAAAAAGTTGGAATTAAAATCGCAAACACTTAATTAAACACAAAATGATTTTATTGTCTTATAAAATTCAATTGTTTGAGATGAAATAAATGTGTTTAGTTAATTTGTAATTCAAAATCAAATCCTTTCCTTGAAAGTATCCAGTGAGATTTCTGAACTTAAAAGGAAATTTTGTGATAATCAATTGAACTTCAAGATGTTGTTAACACACACAATTGCTCTTTGATGAGTTTAAACCTGATGCACTTGTCTGAGTTTTTCAGATGGCAGAAGATATGGTTGGCGAAGAGAATTACTTTGAGAGGGATCACTGCATACCCGCTTATCTTGATGACCCTCCTGAGAGACACATGTAGTTGTTCTATTCTTTGGTAGCAGGATTAAACGTATGCAAAATCAATCATGCTCTGAGGCCAAGCGTGCTGATCGATGAACAACTAGTCAGAGAATTCTGGGGAACTGCAAGAGCAAGTGTAGACAAAACAAGGATCACTGCAACTGTTCAAAACCGCCAGATTGAGATTACTGAAGAAGACATTAGTCAAGGATTGAATATTAATGACAAAGCTGAAGATACAATGGAGTATTCAGAGACTTTTGTGTTAGAAGGTGCACAGTCTCTGGGGTATGAAGGTAAATTCCCTCCGATTTTCAAGAAGCTACTGCCGCACTACTGGAGGTGTTTGGCACACTACATGCAGAAATCCTTCTTGGGGAAGAGAACAAGTTTTGATCAGCTGAACAAGGTGCATGGCACAACATTCGTTGCACTAGCCTTGGACTGGGACTTCAATTTTCAAATATGATGTTGTTAGATTGGATTGGAAATGCTGATTTGAGTGCCAGAGAGCAATTTCTTATGATGCCAAGGTTTGTCCACATTGTGCTATTGAAGAAGTATCCTATGATACAAGAGAGGATCGAGAAGCTGGATATCAAATTCATGGATAATAGTGTGTTCGGTTTGCAAACCCAAGATCGAAGGGAAAGAGTACATATCAAGGAAGGCTTGAATGGTCTAAAAGAGGTGCTTTCCCTGAGGTTGCAAGGGAACAAGATCAAGAAGACTCTGATTCCGAACCGGAAGTGCACCCAGTCAATGCATCTCTGGCAGAGGATCATGATGTTCCAGTGAATGTTCAGAGGGAACCGGAGGATATCTGATGAAGAAAATGTGATGGATGATATTTTCCCTGAGAACGAGATGTTGGATGATGATATTTATGGATATTTGGGGCCAATTAGTAGTAAGAGAACAAGAGATTACTTGATTTCATCTACAAGCAGTGAGGCAACCCCTCCAGAATTGAATCTGAATGTTGATGAAGTTGATGTGGTTGAAGAACCTATTCCTATGCGTGTACCCTCACCAAGAAAGAGAGCTGATCCCAGAACTATCAGGTTTAAGTTTCAGAAGACAAGCTCAGGGGTGATGGTGATTGAACCCAGAGGTGCAAATGTTCAGAATGTGAATGTGACTGAACCGACAAATGTTGAAAGCTCAACTCAAGTTGATGACCAAGCTAATGTTCAAGAACCAACACCAATGCAGACTGAAAGTCCTATTCTGAATGAACAGAACCCAGTTCATGAGGAAAGGCAAGTTCTTGATGTTGAAAGTACTTTTGTGGAGCCAAGCCCGGTGAGGATAAATATTTCAACTGACTCAAGTCAGCCCCCAGTTGTGCCAAGCTTCCGTCCATATCCAACACTTATTGGGGAAAGTGTTCAAGCTGGTGATCAGCCTGTAGACCTTCGGATAAGTACTAATCCTCAGATCAGTTATCTTCTTTCTCAAAACAGGAAAAGAGAGAATGAGATAAAAGAGTTGAAGGAGGAAAACAAGAGGTGGAAGGAGAAGGAGAGTAGGAATGAGGCCAGCATTGGGTTCTTGTATGCAAGTTTCTATGAGTTAAGAAAGAAACTAGAACTCATGGAGAAGCCTGGTAGCCTAAGTGCTCTGAGTGCCCCAGAACAGGGTTCTTCTCAAGGTGCTCAAACTGTTGAAGAAGTGCATGAAGATGAAGGTGGTGACTCCATTGTGATGTCAGACTATGTTCGAGGAGGAATATTCATCTCAAAGTCACCGGAAAGTCATGATAACTGGTTCAAGGATTTCTTCCAAGGTCCTCCCCCCACTCTGTACTCAATTGATGTGGGTGTAAGCGAAATCGACAAAAGGGGGAGCCGTGAACCAATCTTGTGCTGGCACTATGATGGTGAGAAGAAGCTATTTGCACTAATCCGAGATGGATACAGTCTAGTGGAGTATTACAGATCAAGAGGCCAATTTCACTCCTGGACAGAGCCTGAGATCAGAAATTTGTTGAGGGCACCGTATATAAATCGATGGAGGAATGCTCAAGGAGATCAAGTTTGTGACAACCTGATGAGCCATTTGGCAGAAAACTTTTTGAACTTTGAGCTCAAACAGGTCAGATGGACTGAGACTGGATCTGACCCAGTAACAGGAGAGCCTATTGGAGAAGTGAGGCGACCACCCACCAAGAGAACTAGAGTGATAAATATGTTGGAAGAAATTGAAGATGACACATTAGTAAAAGACTTCGACAACTGGTTTTATGATCCAACGACTCATGAAGTGGTGGTGGTTTGCAAGAAGATGAGAGAATTCCGCTTCTATGATCCGGTCGATCTGCTGAGGTTTGGTGAACGTGATATCAAGCTCCTCGCCTCCCAACCTATTCTCGGTGATGAGAATGATCTTGAAAATGCTATCCGGGTGGCGATCTTTCATGGAACATCGAACCGAATCGTGGAACGTGAATGGTGGTCAAGCACGAAGCCGAATACCTTTAGATTTGATCTGCTGCTTCCGTAGACGCTCTAATGGTTCATGCCTAGGGAAAGATTGTTGGGCTATACTTTATGAGGCATGAAAATTAGATTGGGCTTATTTGTTTTGGGCTTAATATGTTTACGGTTTGGGCTTGTTGGGCTTAGTAGTTTACGACTTCTTGTAGGTCTTTTGTAAGGGTTGTATAAATACCCATCTTGTTTATGATTAATACAAGTTTGCTGATTATGATTTCTGGACTACTAATATATTTACGATCGCAAACCCATTCATCAAAGAGAGATTGATTGTTCTTCACTCAAGATTTGATCATATTGTGTTGTTTATCACTTATATCAAGTCTATTTCATCATCTTTCTCTTGAATCAATCTCTTATAAGGTTTCCGCACTTGTTAGAAATTAAGATATCGTGAACGGTAGTTATTTCTGGACCAACACTCCTGAGACTCACCTCCGGTGAGGAGTGGGGGCTCAATGCTCCAGTGTCTTGGCCTATCAGTATGTTCTCATGTAATGAGGTAGCTGAGTTAATAACACCTTCATTTAGGCCAAGATTGAGAGCACTGTCACTTCTAGGTGATAGGGGTGAAAATTGTTCAGATGGGGAAGGTACATCTGCTTCTAATGACTCCCCCTCAAATGAAGGTTCATCCCTAAGAGAAAATCCCACTTTTACCAGTTTCCATTTAGGCTTTTTTCCTTGAACGGGGTTAGAAGCTTCAGGTTGGCTGGTGGTACTAGGTGGAGGAGACCTAGTGACCACAGTTCTCAGTCTTTTAAATGTGACAGGAAGTGATTCGGTTGAGGAAGTGGCAGTGGTAGTTTTTGTGAAAGCTTTCCTCTTTTTGGATTGAAAATTTTTTAGAGTAGAGGAAGCCGGGACATAGGTGGGGTCAAAGACCATTGGGTTTGTGGTTCTGTCATCTTGAGCAGGATGCTCAGTTGCTGCCACAGTTTCCATTTGAACCCTAGCATGAGACCAAAAATCTTCCATAACTTCTTCAAATATTTCCGCCTCAATAGTGAGCGCGTGATGAAGATGAGATCTTTTGAGGAAGTCTATCATGCCATTGTAGATATCTGTCTTACTTGGTGGTTCAAGATACGCTACCAAGTTGTGCTCCACTGGAAATTTTGAGTCGCCGATGGGCTTCTTGTCATTTGCCTTCGCTTTTGGAGCCATTGTTGATACAGGATTTGAGAAAAAATTGACGGTTAATCGAAGGTTGAATCGGAGAGGGTTTGCGAGAAATTTGGGAGTAATTTCTGAGTGGGGTTGAGAGAAATAGTGACGGTAAATTAGGGCTTTTACCCTTTTCGGTGATGACGTGGAGGAGAGAGGTTTTAAACAGACGGTTCAGTAACTGATGGGACAGGTGCTTTATGGGTTATACGGTACAACATGGTAAAGCATGTCTTTATCTAAAAGTAAATTTACTGAAACCTCAGATATTAAACAGTTAAAAACTTAATGGGTAAATAAATGTGTATCCACTTAGAAAGTTGTGCCTTCCGGGTAATTAAATGAGACTTTGACTTTTGTTGACCCGGAAGTTCAAGCGGAACCCATTTTCTCCTTTATTTTAAAAACCATATTACTTCCCTTTGAACTTCAAGCGGATGATTTTTCCGCTTGGAATAATTGTTTTCAAAAACATTTTCCACGTGAGTTACAAAGCTTTGTTCCGGTTGAAGTTCACCCGGTTGGAATAATTGTTTTCAAAAACATTTTGAACCAGAACTTGAAACTGAACAACAAAACACATGATTTTTGAAAATTTATGATAATTTTCCATAGTGTAACTGAGGTTATTGACTATGAACTGAAATGATGTCTAATTATCGCAAGAAATTTTCTTTTTCTTTTTCTTTTTGTATCAAGAGACGGGCTTTTAAGCACATGCCTCCTTTTTTATTTGAAAATTGTGAAAAGTTTTTATTCGAAATTAATCATCCCAATGGCTGTGATGAGATAGAAAAATCTTGCCTCATCAAAAGCTTTTGTAAACAGATCTGCCAATTGATGATCTGTGTGAACTTTGAATAATTTAATTAGATTCTTTTCTGCACAATCTCTAATAAAATGATACCTTATGTTAATGTGTTTGGTTTTTGAGGACTGTACTAGATTGTTGATGATGGAGATGGCACTGTTGTTGTTTGCAAGAATAGGAGTTTCCATGAATGTGATCCCATAGTCAAGCATCTGATTTTGGATCCAAAGGACTTGACTACAACAACTTGAGGCAGCAATGTACTCAGCCTCTGTAGTTGAAGTGGAAACACAAGTTTGTTTCTTGCATTTCCAAGAGACAAGCCTTTCTTCCAGAAATTTGACATCCACCTGATGTTGATTTCTTGTCTATGTCACATTCTCCATAGTCACTGTCTGTGAATGCTTTGAAAGAGAAGTCAGAGTTCTTGGGATACCACAAACCCAGTATTGGTTGGTCCTTCAGATACTTGAAGATTCTCTTAACAGCTAGCATGTGTGACTCCTTTGGTGAGGACTTATATCTAGCACATAAGCAAACACTGAACATGATGTCAGGTCTGCTAGCAGTGAGATACATCAGTGAGCCTATCATTGCTCTGTACAGGTGCACATTGACTGGCTTGCCACTTAAGTCATTGGTTAACTTGTGGGAAGTGGATATAGGAGTTTTTTCACTTGAGCAGGCTTGCATGTCAAATCTTTTCAACATGTTTTGGATGTACTTTGATTGATTCAAAAAGATTCCATCTACAGTTTGCTTCACTTGTAGTCCTAAGAAGAATGTTAGTTCTCCCATAGAGCTCATCTCAAATTTGGACTGCATCAAAGTTTCAAACTCCTTGCACAAAACAGTGTTAGATGAACAAAAAATAATATCATCTACATAAATTTGTACCATCAACATATCCTTACCAAGAGTTTTGACAAAAAGTGTTTTGTCAATTGCCCCTCTCCTGTAGCCATTCTCTAGATAGTTAGAACGAGTTTCATACCAGGTTCTAGGTGCTTGTTTGAGACCATACAAAGATTCTGATTGCTTCCAATCTAGCCACAGGTGCAAACACTTCATCATAATCAATGCCTTCTTCCTGCACATAGCCTTGCACTACCAGTCTTACTTTGTTTTTAATAACAATTCCCCTGTCATCTTTCTTGTTCCTGAATACCCACTTTGTGCCAATTGGTTCTGCTCCATCAGGCAGATCTACCAATTCCCAAACTTTCTGCTTGTTATTTTGAAATAACTCTTCCTGCATTGCCTCTACCCAACTGTTGTCTTCCAAGGCATCTGTTACCTTCTTGGGTACTTCTTGAGACAAAAATGCAGCATGAAAACAAATGTTTGCATTAGCAGATCTACTTCTTGTCAAAACAGGTGCTGACACTTCTCCGATAATATTCCTCACATGATGATCTCTGTTGATTCTTCTATTAAGAAACATAGGGAACTCATGGCTTCTTCCACTTGAGGGTATATTGAGTTGAGGAAGTCTATGATCAAGCTCAATATCACCAATTTGTGATACAGGATCTGAACATTCAACTGTATTGTGAGAGATATCCTCTGAAATGTGAGTCAGATGCTCAAAACTGACTTCATCATTTGAATTTTCAGGTTCAGTTGACCCGGAATCATTGTTCTCAACAGTTTCTGAAATTAAGTTTTCCGGTTGAACTTGAGCCGGAGAAATATCCGCTTGAACTTCGACCGGAAGTATTTCGTCTTCAATTTGAATTATTTCAGTTTGTTTCTTTTCATTTCCTGGCAAGATAGGTTTGATGCTCATTGAAGAGAAGAAGTTTTGCTTCTCAGTTCCAGTAGTGCTGCTCTTCCAATGTTCATCAGCAGACCTATATAAGTTATGTTCCTGCACTAGAGATCTCACGGGCTTATAAACAGTTATGTTGAAAGCAGTGGTTAGTGCGTCAATATCAAATAACCAAGTGGGTTGAGATTCAAAATTGTTGGTAGTTTTTTCATTAAAAGATACATTTATAGTTTCCTCAACAATTTTGGTTCTCTTATTATACACTCTGTATGCTTTTGACACACCTGAGTATCCAACAACATATCCCTCATCTGCCTTTTCTGCAAATGGACAACCAAATGGCTTAAAGAAGTAAATGTTTGGCTTTGTTTTTCTCCAAAGCTCATAAGGTGTCTTGTTTTTGCCCTTGACAATTAAAATCCTGTTTTGGACATAACAGGCAATGTTCAATGCTTCTGCCCAAAATATCACAGGGGAGCTTGGAGTCTGCTAACATAGATCTAGCAGCTTCAATCAATGTCCTATTTCTCTTTCAGCAACACCGTTTTGCTGTGGAGTTCTAGGAGCACTGAATTGTCTCACAATGTCAGGACCGATTTTCACTACAAGAATCCCGATCTTGAGCAAGAACGGAGGTTCAAGTTCAAAAACCCGAAGGAGACGATGATGGAGATGAATCTAGGAAATCATAAAAGAAAGATGATGTACAATCGAATGATTTCATTAGTCGAATGATTACAACATACGAAATCATGACAAACTCTCTCTCTAGAAATCCATGACTCACTCTCACTCTACAAAATCATCATCTCACATTTTGGAGACTTCTAAAACCCAAAAAGAAGATGATGATGGAGATGAATCTAAGAAAATCAAGACAAGAAAGATCATCATCCATCCATTTGGAGACTCCTTTTTGTAATGGGCACCCTCACTATATATATAGTGAGGGTGACTAACAACAGAAAACATAAATGAACAAAAATTACAAGAAAAGCAAATAACATAAATGTTAATTTAATCAAAGTTGATTTAATTAATATGAAGCTTGACTCGCTCGAACCGATCTTCCGTTGACTTTTACGTTGACCGTTGACCCGAACGGTTGACTTTTCCAGAAAACGGTCTTCAGTCCAAACTCGCAAGCCTCGATCATCGCAACCCAGTCTCTGAATCAAATTACATGGACTCTTCAGTCGAATGCTTCGGTAAACAGATTTAATGGAGTCAGTCACATAGATTTTAGTTCCAACATATTCCGCCTTGACTGATGCTTTAAAATCTGTTCAACTGCTGAAGAATCGATCTATCGTACATCTTCAATGAGAAACTGATAAACTCGTGACAATCTGTCGTAGAAATTCCCCCTCTGAATACGCTTCTTCTGTTCTCGTTTCTCCAGTCGAGATCCAAGTGCTGCAGTTCACTTGGTTCACACGGTCGGGTACAATACTGAGAAAATGCTGAACATCGGAGTCAGAACCGCAACAAACTGAATCAGATAAACCAGTCAATCACCGAACATGCTCTAACTCCAGATAATCGACCCGATATCCAAATCCATAATAATTCCCCTATTTCTCTAAATCTCTCCAAAAACATCCAGTCGGAAGCGTAAAAATCAGATGCAGAGAGGTGAACCGTCGCGATCGGTTGCCTAGAGAAACCAGATAAACAATCTTGAAATCGGACAATCTTGCGAAAAACCGGAAGCCGGATGCTGACAGTTGTGAATAATCCGCTGACTGTGGTTGGATGCAAAAATAAACATCAAATTAGAGAAAAACTGAGATCTCGAGCAAAAATAATCATAACCGGATCTTCGTAATTTTGGGCGAAGAAAAACGAGCTCGGAATAATGTTCCGTGAAGATTTCTGAGTTAAACGGGCAAATACGGCTTCATCTGAAACATTTCATCAATTTTCGTCAAGAAACGGCTTCTCGAGAAATTTAACCAGATAAATTCCAAACATTAATTGAGATTCCAGTTAATCCGGTTAGTTGACATCCACGCTGCATCAGCTAAAAATAAACCGTGAGAAGTAACGGAAAAAGCTGCATAATTAACCGGATAATAAAGCTAACCCATCAGTGGTCGATAACCAACGTGCGCGTGACGTCAATAAACGAGAACCCCAATAAATAAATAGAATAAATCCTCGACAACTAAAACATTTTCACAATTTTGTCGCGGCGTTATCTCATTAATCTTGTTAAAAACCGATAAGAAAAACTCCGCGTTTAACGAAAATGACAAAAATAAATAATTAGTCTTGAAAAATCCCAAAAGGAAGCACAATCCTTGTGCTCCTTAACCAGCCATTCATATTGAGAAGGCCATCAAAATCTATGGGTGAAATTACATAGATCCAAGGTCAAATATTGCGATCCGTGTGATGGAGTCATCAGCCAATCGCAAATCAAACACAGCCCAAATCCGACGGCCCAGATTAAATGAATCCAGCGGCTGTCATGTATGATCCGGGTGAAGGGGAGATGCGCCAATCAGGGGCAGCCAGCAAAATGGCTTTCAACGGCTCCTTGGAGCATGCTGGGACCCACGCGCTTTTTGTTGCCCAATCAGATTTCGACAACAATAAAGAAGGCTGACTTTGGAACCGACAAGGAGAGAGAGAATCATTCTCTCTGGTCCAACCAGCAAATGACACGTCAGCATCACCTCCCCAAGTCGTCTCCTACTCAGCGAAACCCTAATCAGTCGCCGGAAAACATACCAGTCGCCGGGAAAGCGTATTTCTGCCATATCTCCATCAATACTTAATGAAATTTGATGATTCTTATACCCCTGAACTCGTAGTTCGATGCTCTACAATCCTAGACGAACAAAATCCTCGGAAACGAACTCGAATAAAAACCCAGTTGACAAGTGTGCTAGCAAAAGAAGTCCGCTAAAGCATTCCAGAAGTCCGCTAAAGGGTAGAGAAGTTCGCTAAGGCACTTCTCAAGTCCGCTAAGGATTCAAGTTCGCTAAAGCAGGCTTCAAGTTTGCTAAAACGCATTAAGTACGCTAAGAAGGATAGTAGTTCGCTAAGAACTCAAGAAGTCCGCTAAGGCAATCTTCAAACCTTCAAACACTTAGAGAAATCTGGAAAACTGATGAAGAATGAGAATCCTTACTTGGTGATCTTGAAATTGCCCAGAAACAATCGGAATCACAATATGATGCACGAGATGTGATAATAAACCATTCACGACATTGTTGTGGCCACCAACAACACATAAACAGCAGCAACTCGGACCAAATCAGCTCCCAAATCTGGAAATCCTCAAGAACACGAAGAACACCATGAAACACACACTAGTGTGTGTTTTTTTCCAGATCTGCCCAAACGGTTAAGATTTAGATGAAACGGATGCTTCCAATGGATCTGGAATGCGTTTTCCACTGAGAATCATACCTCATTTCATCCGAAAACATGAAGAATCGCCCAGAAAACTCAGAATCAATTTCAAAAATCTTCAAAAACCCCAAAAACGGGAAAAATACTCTAGTTACGAAAAAACAGCTCTGATCTCTAATTTTCTCCACAGATTTGAACATGTTGAAGATAAAAATCATCAAGATAGACTCCATGAACAATAATCTAACATCTAACAACATCAGATCTGTCTAGAATCCATCAAAAATGAAGAAAATTGAGAAAAAAGTCTCAAAAATGAGTTTTATCATCTTCACGCATTCAAGCTCAAAATCAGATTCGAGTGACCAGATTCATGGTGAGATGAATCTGATCGGTACCCGCTCTGATACCATTTTTCAGGACCGAATTTCACTACGAGAATCTCGACTTTGAGCAAGAACGAAGATCGAATGAGAAAACCCCGAAGAGACGATGATTATGAGATGAATCTAGGAGATCATAACACAAGAAAGATGATGATCAAGTCAAATGATTTCATTAGTCGAATGATTACAACAAGAAACCATGACAACACTCTCTCACTAGAAATCCATGACTCACTCTCTCTCTACAAGAAGATCACCATCTCCACATTTGGAGACTCTCTTTTATTTTCTTGGAATGTTGATTTAATTAATCCGAAGCTTGACTTGCTCGAACCGATCTTCCATTGACTTTTACGTTGACCGTTGACCCGCACGGTTGACTTTTCTGGAAAACGGTCTTCAGTCCAAACTCACAAGCCTCGATCATCACAACCCAATCTCTTAATCAATTCACATGGATTCTTCAGTCGAATGCTTCGGTAAACAGATTTGATGGTGTCAGTCACACAGATTTTAGTTCCAACATAGTATATTGCCCCTTGACTGATGCTTTCAAATCTGTTTAACTGCTGAAGAATCGCTCTGTCATACATCTTCAACGAGAAACTGATAAACCCATGACAATCTGTCGTAGAAATTCCCCCTCTGAATAAGCTTCTTCTGTTCTCGTTTTTCCAGTCGAGATCCAAGTGCTGCAGTTCACTTGGTTCACACGGTCGGGTACAATATTGAGAAAATGCTGAACATTGGAGTCAGAACCGCAACAAACTGAATCAGATAAACCAGTCAATCACCGAACATGCTCTAACTCCAGATAATCGACCCGATATCCAAATCCATAATAATTCCCATATTTCTCTAAATCTCTCCAAAAACATCTAGTCGGAAGCGTAAAATTCAGATGCAGAGTGTTGAACCGTCGCGATCAGTTGCCTAGAGAAACTAGATAAACAATCTTGAAATTGAACAATCTTGCGAAAAACCGGAAGCCGGATGCTGACAGTTGTGAATAATCCGCTGACTGTGGTTGGATGCAAAAATAAACATCAAATTAGAGAAAAACTGAGATCTCGAGCAAAAATAATCATAACCGGAGTCTTCGTAATTTTGGGCGAAGAAAAACGAGCTCGGAATAATGTTCCGTGAAGATTTCTGAGTTAAACGGGCGAAAACGGCTTCATCTGAAAAATTTCATCAATTTTCGTCAAGAAACGGCTTCTCGAGAAATTTAACCCGATAAATTCCAAAAATTAATTGAGATTCCAGTTAATCCGGTTAGTTGACATCCGCGCTGCATCAGCTTTAAATAAAACCGTGAGACATAACGAGAAAGCTCCATAATTAACCGGATAATAAAGCTAACCCGTCAGTGGTCGATAGCAAACGTGCGCGTGACGTCAATAAACGAGAACCCCAATAAATAAATCCGGAATAAATCCATGACCAATAAAATTTTTCTGAAATTCCATCGCGGCGTTATCTCGTTAATTTTGTTAAAACCCGACAAGAAAAACCCGCATTTAATGAAAATGCCAAAAATAAATAATTAGTCTTGAAAAATCCTAAAAGGAAGCACAATCCTTGTGCTTCTTAACCAGCCAATCAGATTGAGAAGGCCATCAAAATCTACGGGTGAAATTAAATAGATCCAAGGTCAAATATTGTGATCCGTGTGATGGAGTCATCAACCAATCGCAAATCAAACACAGCCCAGATCCGACGCCCCAGATTAAATGAATCCAACGGCTGTCATGTATGATCCAGGTGAAGGGGAGATGCGCCAATCAGGGGCAGCCAGCAAAATGGCTTTCAACGGCTCCTTGGAGCATACTGGGACCCACGCGATTTTTGTTGCCCAATCAGATTTCGACAGCAATAAAGAGGGCTGACTTTGGAACCGACAAGGAGAGAGAGAATCATTCTCTCTGGTCCAACCAGCAAATGACACGTCAGCATCACCTCCCCAAGTCGTCTCCTACTCAGCGAAACCCTTATCAGTCGCTGGAAAACATACCAGTCACCGGAAAAGCGTATTTCTGCCATATCTCCATCAATACTTAACGAAATTTGATGATTTTTGTACCCCTAAACTCGTGAGTCGATCCTCTATCATCCTGGACGAACAGAATCCTCTGAAACATCCTCGAACGAAAACCCAACAAAAAGTTCGCTAACCGCAAGAAGTCCGCTAAAGCTGAGTTCAAGTTCGCTAGGGGGCTGTGAAGTTCGCTAGGACACTCCTGAAGTTCGCTAAGGAACAAGTTCGCTAAAAAGACATCAAGTTCGCTAAGCTTTAAACAAGTCCGCTAAAGCAAACCTCAAGTCCGCTAAGAAGCTCAACAAGTCCGCTAAGAGCATCTGCAAATCTTGAAAATCTGATGAACTTTCTGGAAAAATATGATGAACACCCACTTGAACATCTTCCTGATGTAGATCCCATGATTCAAAATGAGTGTAGATAATAGATTCATGACGGATTCGAGAAGAAAAACCATTCACGTGATTGTTCCGGCCACAAACAATCCATAAACAACAACAACTTCGATCAAAACAGTCCCAAATCTGAAAATCTCTCAAGAACATGAAGAACACCGCGAAACACGCACTAGTGTGTGTTTTTACAGATCTGCTCAAATGGTTGAGATTCAGACGAAGTGGATGCTTCCAATGGATGCGGAATGCGTTTTCTAGTGAGAATCATATTTGATTTCATCCAAATCCATGAAGAATAGCCCAGAAAACAAAGAATCAAGCTCGAAAATCTTCAAAAACCCCAAAAATGGGAAAAACTCAACAGTTACATTTTTTAGCTCGGATCTTCAAACTTTCTCACTGATTTGAACATGTTGAACATAAAAATGCATCTAGATGAACTCCCAAACATGAATCAAGCATCCATATCATCAGAATCCATCCAGAATCATCCCAAAAGAAAAAAATAGAAGAAAAAGTCTTAAAAATGGGTTTTCATCATCTTCTCCCATTCAAGCTCAAAATCAAATTCGAGTGAACAGATTCACGGTGAGATGAATCTGATCGGTACCCGCTCTGATACCATTTGTCAGGACCGATTTTCACTGCAAGAATCCCGATCTTGAGCAAGAACGGAGGTTCAGATTCTAAAACCCGAAGGAGACGATGATGGAGATGAATCTAGGAAATCATAAAAGAAAGATGATGAACAATCGAATGATTTCATTAGTCGAATGATTACAACATACGAAATCATGACAAACACTCTCTCTCTAGAAATCCATGACTCACTCTCACTCTACAAAATCATCATCTCACATTTTGGAGACTTCTAAAACCCAAAAAGATGATGATGATGGAGATGAATCTAAGAAAATCAAAGACAAGAAAGATCATCATCCATCCATTTGGAGACTCCTTTTTGTAATGGGCACCCTCACTATATATATAGTGAGGGTGACTAACAACTGAAAACATAAATGAACAAAAATTACAAGAAAAGCAAATAACATAAATATGAATTAAATCAAAGTTTATTTAATTAATACGAAGCTTGACTCGCTCGAACCGATCTTCCGTTGACTTTTACGTTGACCATTGACCCGAACGGTTGACTTTTCCAGAAAACGGTCTTCAGTCCAAACTCGCAACCCTCGATCATCGCAACCCAGTCTCTGAATCAAATTACATGGATTCTTCAGTCGAATGCTTCGGTAAACAGATTTGATGGCGTCAGTCACATAGATTTTAGTTCCAACACACAATTTCCTTTTCCTCACAAAATGTATTCAAAGCATTATTTTTGAACTCTGTGCCATTGTCACACCTAATTGTTTTAACTTTGAGATTGGATTGATTTTCTAAATTTATCACAAGTGTTTTCAACAATTCAGCAGTTTCATCTGTTGTTTTAAGAAAGAAAACCCAAGTGTATCTAGAAAAATCATCAATTATTACAAAACAGTATGACCTTTTCCCCAAACTCATTACTCTAGTTGGACCAAAAAGATCCATGTGCAACAGCTCTAGAGGTTTTGAAATAGAAGACTCAACTTTTAGCTTAAAAGAGGTTCTGTGTTGCTTGCCTTTGAGACATGGCACACAGTTTTCAGAACATGCAAAATGCTTGTTAGGAAGACCCTTAACCAAGCCAAGATTTACAATTCTGTTCTTGTTCTTGTAGTTCACATAACCTAACCTCCTGTGCCACAGATCAGACTCATCAACTGAGGCTTTGGATATGAAGCAGGCAGTGCCACATGAGGGTGCAGCAACTGACATATCCAAAATGTATAGTCCATCTCTCCTGGGTGCCTTGAGCATAATTAGTTCATCAGGAATTTTGACACCAGGTTTGAGAACTATAGCTTCTTTCTCATTAAACATTAAATTCAAATTCTTGTCACACATTTGTGAGACACTAAGCAAGTTGAAATTCAATGTATCAACAAAATTGACTCTGTCAAATTTTACAAGTCCATTTGTCACATCACCTTGTGCTGTGATATGGCCTTTTGTGCTTCCAAAGGCAAGTAGTCCTCCATTGATTCTTTTTGTATTTTCCAAAATTTGCTTATTCCCTGTCATGTGGCAAGTGCATCCACTGACAACTACCTATAGGCTATTTTGGCCTTTATTTTGCACCTGCACACATCAGAATTGATTAATTTCTATAGGGTACCCAAGCCTGAGTGGTCTTGGGTCTTCCATAAGCATCATTATACTTATACTCCTTGAGTACTAAGGTATTTAAACCTGGAGCTTCATTAAGCAGATCATCATTGTCAAAACTGAAGTTCTCATATTGAGTACTTATTTGACTAAATCCTTCACCTTTGGTGTTTTTCCTTTCAGCAATTTTTCTTTCCCTGTACTCCTTAAATTTTCTTTGCTTGTTGGTTATTTTCTTAGATTATTCATTGCCTTGGTTAACCAACTTAGTTCTTTCAGGGGACTTGGAAAATCTTTGAGGAAAGTATTTGTTTTGACTTGAATTCTCCCCCTGAGGTGGAACACAGTAACTTCCACTTGAACTAGTAGCAAATACAATTTTAGGTTGGTTAGACTTTTTGCTTTTTGAAAAGTTTTCTCTAGAGGTAGTCTTTCCCCTAGAGGGATTTCTTCTTCCTTGAGCTTAAAAATGCTCAAACCCATCAGCAAAGTGTACCTGTGGTCTCTGCTTCGGAGCAGTAGTTGATCTGGGTTGAATTTTGTTTTCCGGTTGACTTGAGTTCGAGCGGAAAAATGTTCCGCTTGAACTTCAGCCGGAAAATGATTTTGCCTTAAAACAGAAAAACTTCCATTTTTATCATTACTAATTAAGACCCTGTTGGATTTAGATCCAAAATGCTTCATTGTGTGGCTCTTCACAGGTGAAATTTTTCCTATGAGTTTCTTTTAAAAATTAGCTTTTGGTTGCAAAACAGGTTTTGGTTTCAAAAATGGTTTAACTTTACTCATTGGATTAAACTGACATACAGCAGCCAGGTGACCTTGTTCACCACAGCACATGCATTCAACCATTTTTGTTTCAAATATTCTGGGAGACTCATGCTTGGTTACTTGGTTGAAAGTGAGTTGACCAAACCTTTGAGTTTGACTTCCCTTTGGTTTCTCAGGTTGTTTCCCTCCAACTTTTGAATCCCTGGGTTCGTAAATAATTGGTGGAGGAACAGCAATTGATGGTTTCAAAATGTTTGATTGGTCAGCTGATACAGAGGTGCTTACAACAGTGACTTCAGTTTTCTTAGTCTCAACAGTGTTTTCAGAACTTGACTGTGATGAGATGTCATCAACTGTGAGACTGACTTTACATTCTGATTTTAAAGCTTCAATTGGTTTGATTACAGGTGAGTATTCAAGAGGTGGTTCAGCATTGTTATACCCAACACCTGCTTTACCATACATCCCTCCCATCCACAGCTTCTCAGCCTTTCTATTTGCTGCTTGAAATTTTTCACAAGTAAACAATGCATCTTTTAGCTTGATCTCAAGAGCATCAACCTCAGCCTTAGCATCTTTGGTTTCATTTCTTGATTTCTCAAGCTTTGATAGCAAGTCATCAAGCTGTGTTTCAAGCACTGAGTTGGTTTGTTTTAACAGTTGATTCTCTTTGGTTAAATTTTCAATCTTTGAAATGTATGATGATTCAGTTTTCTTAAAACATTCCTTTAAATCAATTAGGTTTGAAACTTCATCAATCAAGTCAGTGTTGTGATTTCGGTACTTTTCCACTTGTTCTATGCAAGCAGGGGTGCATAGATTTTCTAAAACTTTCTCAGGGATAGAGTTTACCTGATCTGAGATGGAGTCTTGTTTGGCCATCAAAGCATGGTTGATAGGCTCAAACTCATCAACGAAATCTCCCCATTCAACACATGAGGTTTGATTGGCAACAACAGCAACCACATTCTGGTGGTTTTGACTTCCGGTTGGCTTTGGTGGAGTAGGGTGAGGACCTGAGTTGTTACCAGAATTGTTGTTGCTTCCTCCATGATTTTTCACTTGGACATGACCCTGGTTTTGTCCTTCTCTTCTTGGTTGAGAGCACTCCCTTGCGAAGTGACCAAGTTGGTGACAGTTATAGCACTTCACTTTGCTTTTGTCAAGGCCTATGTGAGCACCTTTTGCTCCCTTGTAGGTTCTACCAGTTCTTTTGTAAAACCTTTGAGCTCTGACAGACACCATAGCAAGTTGAGTCATTATATCCATTTCCTCCAAATCATCAGCACCTATACACTCAAGATCTTCAGGAATGAAGCCTTGGTAAGAGTCAGTTGCTACGTGAGCATTTTGAGAGTTTTCAAACGTGTTTGAAAAACTTTCTTGACACCTTGGTGTCTCAGGGAAACTGACAATAGGTGACTGATATGATGATGAATTTGAAGACCTTTGATTGTTAAAATCGGTAGTTACTAGTGCAGATGAAAACAACTGAGTTGACTCAGAAGATGAGTTTTGTTTAAGATCTAGTTCCATTTCATAGGCACTGAGTATGCCATGAAGTTCACTGAGTCTCATCTTTTTCAAGTTCTTGCATTCCCTGATGCTCAATGTGTAAACTGTCCACACAGAAGGCAGGGAACGTAGGAACTTTCTGTTTACATCTACCTGGTCTAGTTTTACGTCTACCTTTTGGAGTTCATCAAGAAAAGAAACAAATCTTAAGTACTGGTTTGTCATTGTTTCACCAGATTTGAAAGTAAAGTTTTCATACTTCTGTTTTAAAACATCTTACTTGTTTTCTTTTACTTCACTGGTTCCTTCATACATTTCACTTAAGGCATTTCACAGGTAAAATGCAGTTTTATATCCTTTAAACCCACTTAAGATGGAGTTAGGAAGTGCAGCCTGTAGAGTCCAATATGCCTTATGGTCAAATTCGAGAGCAGTATAGTCAGATTTAACATATTTGTCTAGTGGTTTAGGTATTTTGACTTCTGCATCATCAGCAGATGAAACCATGGGTGAGTAAGGTCCTTCATTAAAAGATTTTCAAATACGACGGTCCAAAATCCTAACAAAACCTTCCATCCTGAGTTTCCAGGTACCAAAGTCATCGGTAGTGAACATTGGCGGTATGTTGGAAGAACCATTTGGACAACTTAGACTGAAATCACTCATTTTAAAAACCTTTTGAAAGAAGAAACAACAAGGCTTGTAAACTAAGCAAGTAAAGTATCAACTTTGAAGCACTGAAAGTCTTCAAAGTGAGAGCCTAAGCTCTGATACCACTTGTAGGATCGTTATTAGTTAGAGTTAAACTAAAACAAAAGCCCTTTACTTGCAAATATAACCCTACGGAATTAGAGTTATATTTCACTTTACTTAAGTGATATTTAGTTCTTGTGTATAATGTAAATGCTTGATTTGCAGAAAGATAGTAACAACGAAGTAACAAATACTCGGCACTATTTGCATTAACTCAAAGCCACACTATTACAAGTTGTTCAAGAACAGATGATGTGTAAACTATGAGCTAACTAAGCTATATATAGTGCTGATGAGATCAATGACAGCCATTGATCTCATGCGATCTAATCTAGACCGTAAAATATAAAGTCAAATACAAACTACCAAAAGGATAAACATCGACATTTGGAATATCTTGCGTGTTGGCAGCAATATACTACTTTAGGAGAGCGGCTTGAATCAGATATAGAAGCATACGAGAAGCTTTTGCAGGATTGGACTTGCTGAAAAGACATCTCAGGAAAAGTCTAGTTGAACTCATTATCTGGTGGATAATCGAGTTCACCCGGAATATTCGCTAAAGGACAAAACTGCTTCTTTCCCCTTAAACTGCCAGTTCCGCTTGAAGTGAGAATTCCGCTTCAACTTCAACTTTAGCCGGAACATAAAAAAATTGGCATTCAGCCGGAAATCTTCCAAGAGCAATATTCCTTACATCCCTCCTCCATAAAGAAATCCGTTTGAAGGCTGCTGGTTGGCGGCTCCTTATTGGCTGATGCTACTTCACGTGGATTCACCTTTCCCAGCCATAGATCTTTTATACTTCAACCGTTGATCAATTAGTGGAGCTGATTTTTCATTGGCTGATGGCTAAGCACATGGATTGTGTTTCTTTGAGGATTTAATTCCACTAACAAATATTTTGGCATTAATTTGTTATACGCGGTTTTTTTTTTCTATAAGTCTTTTTCAAGACTAACGGAGACAACGCCTCAACGGAATTATGAAATTTTTTTAGTGGTCAAGGATTTATTCCGTATATTTATTGGGGTTCTCATTTATTGACGACACGCGTACTTTAGCTATCAACCACTGACGGGTTAGCTTCTTTAGCCGGTTAATTATGCAGTTTTCTCGTTATGTCTCACAGTTTTTATTTTTAGCTGATGCAGCGCGGATGTCAATTAACTAGATTAACTGGAATCTCAGTTAATTATGGAATTTATCCGTTAAATCTCTCGAGAAGTCGTCACTTGATCAAAATTGATGGATTTTTTCTGATCGAGCCATTTTCACCGGTTTGACTCAGAAATATTCACGGATTATTATTTCGAGCTCATTTTTCTTCGCCCAAAATTACGAGGACTCCGGTTATGATTATTTTTGCTCGAGATCTCAGT
Source organism: Deinandra increscens subsp. villosa (assembly GCA_039602395.1). Classification (NCBI taxonomy): domain Eukaryota; kingdom Viridiplantae; phylum Streptophyta; class Magnoliopsida; order Asterales; family Asteraceae; genus Deinandra; species Deinandra increscens. The sequence goes on along the minus strand of JBCNJP010000017.1, from coordinate 70,078,430 downwards.
TTTTCTCAGATTTGACACTTATCTTATTTTTGCATCCAACCTCAGTCACGCGGATTACTCATAACTATCAGCATCCGGCTTTTGGTTTTTTCGCGAGATTGTCCGATTTCATGATTGTTTATATGGTTTCTCTAGGCAACAGATCACGATGGTTCGACTCTCCGCATCTAATTTTACGCTTCCGACTGGATGTTTTTGGAGAGATTTAGAGAAATAGGGGGAATTATTATGGAACTAGATTATCGGGTCGATTATCAGAAGTTGGAGCATGTTTGATGATTGAGTGGTTTATCTGATTCAGTTTGTTGCGGTTTGGACTCCGAGATGTAGCATTTTCTTATTATTGTACCCAACTGTGTGAAGCGAGTGAGTTGCAGCACTTGGCTCTTAACTGGAGCAACAAGAACAGAAGAAGCTTATTAAGAGGGGTTCTTCTGCAGTTGAACAGATTTGAAAGCATCAGTCAAGGGGGAATATGTTGGAACAAAAATCTATGTGACTGACGCCATCAAATCTGTTTACCGAAGCATTCGACTGAAGAATCCAAGTGAATTGATTTAGAGACGGGTTGTGATGATCGAAGCTTGCGAGATTGGACCGAAGACCGTTTTCTGGAGAAGTCAACCATTCAGGTCAACGATCAACATAATAGTCAACGGAAGATCGGTTCGAGCTAGTCAAGCTTCGGATTAATTAAATCAACATTGATTTAGGTAATATTTACTTTATTTGCTTTACTTGTAATTTTGTTCATTTTGTTATGTTTTTCTGTTGTCAGTCACCCTCACTATATATAGTGAGGGTGCCATTACAAGTAAAGGAGTCTCTGAATGTGGAGATGATGATTTTCTTATAGAGTGTGTGAGATTTCCATTCTAGAGAGAGAGAGAGTGAGTCATGGATTTCTAGATAGAGATTGAGTGTTGTCATGATTTCTTGTTGTTGTAATCATTCAACTAATGAAATCATTCGACTTGATTCATCATCTTTCTTATGTTTATGATTATCCTAGATTCATCTTCTCGATCATCATCATCCCTTATGGGTTTTCGAATCCGATCTTCGTTCTCGCTCAAAGTCATGATTCTTGATGTGAAAATCGGTCCTGACAAAAAGTGCGGAAATCATGTGTGATGGTCGATTTGAGCAATTGTTAGGAAATCGTTCTCGCACTTTTTGCACTTTGTATTTACCTTCTCGTGTTCAATTTCTTACTCGTTTTACATTGATATCATCATGACTGAGTAGGCGATCCATCGCTCACGCAATTACAATAATGCTCTGCCCCTAATGTGGTTTCCGCAATCTCCTTCATGAATATCCTCAAGAACTGTAACTCCTTCAGGTTTCTCCAGACATCTCAAGTAGGGACCTGCAAGAGATTTCCTGTACAATTTACTATTTATGGTAAGATTTGGAACTACCTTAGTTCGAAAAGCTTTGGGATTTTCTTCCTTGGGGATTTCTCCATCTTGAATGTATTACTTGATTGGGAAAGTCCAGGATTCCTAGGCATCCTTAGAATCCTTTACTTCCTTGTCTTCACTGTCAGTGATCCTGGTAACTTCTTGTTCTTCAATTGCAGGAGTTAGGATATGCGTTATTGTTATCCTGACATCTTCCGGCATCCTGAGGGAAAAAGCTAAATTTGCCAAAGCGTCAGCTTCTAAGTTTTCTTCCCTGGGTACATGCGTTATACTAAAATTTTCAAAACATAGTTCTAATTTTTTTTAACAATTTTAAGATATTTGATTGGATTTCTCCTCTCACTGCATAAGACCCATTAAACTGGTTAGTAAGCAGTAAAGAATCAATAAACACTTGGATATTGATAGAGGTATAATGTCCCCCTGTGGCGATTTTAGCAGGATACCTACACCTATGCCTCTTACATTTGAAGCTCCATCTGTAAATGTATCCAGTTATCTTCAAGCTTTTCCAGCTTCTAGAACTCTTTGTTAGCTTCCAGTAGTATGTCACTGCTAAAATCAGCCACAAAGTCAGCTAAGGCTTAAGATTTTATGCATGTCCTTGGCTCATACCGGATTTCATATGCACTTAGCTTGACTGCCCATTTGCCCATCCTTCCAGACATTTCTGGCTTCCTTAAAACTGATTTTATAGGATAGTTAGATTTTACAAGTACAATATGAGTTTCAAAATAATGTCTGAGTTTAGTTGAGGCCATTGTAAGTAACAATATTAATTTTCAAGGTAGGAGTACATGGGTTCTATCTTAAGAAGTGTTTTACTTACATAGTATACCGTGTATTGTTGTCCTTCATGATCCTTGATTAACACAGAGCTGACGACACTCCAAGATACTGCTAAGTATAAAGGTAAAGGTTCCCAATCTAGAGGTTTCATTAGGAGGGGTATTGATGAGAGATAAATCTTTATGGAGTTGAATGCCTATTCATGTTTTTCACTCCATTCAAATTTCTGATATTATCTCAGCATAAAAATCCTTGCTCTTTTATAAGGATCTTGAAATAAACCTGTTTAGAGCGGCTATCCTTCCTGCTAATCTCTGGACATCCTTCCTGCTAATCTCTGGACATCTTTAATCGTTGTTAGAGACTTCAAGTTTAGGATGGCTTTAATCTACTCAGGGCTTGCTTCAATTCCTCTTTATGTGACCATATATCCTAGAAACGTGCCTGCTCTAACTCCAAAATGATATTTTGAAGGGTTGAGCTTCATGTTATATTGAACCAGGATATCGAAGGCAGTTGTGAGATCCCTGATATGATTCCTAGCTTTCTTGGATTTCATAACCATATCATCAATATAGACCTCCATGGTGTCCCCAGGAGTTTTTTTGAAAAACCGAGGTGGTGGGCAAATACCTTGGTTGCGGAAGTGGATCGAGTCTTTGTGTAACTCGTTTTTGTAGAAACAAATGAACACCCGGATATGAACACGATGGTGTTTGAGATGTGATGATGATGATGAGCAAAGCTAGTATAAACATGATAGATGAAGAACAAGATAGATAGATAAACAAGGTGAAATGATAGATAAATAAAGATAACCGAAAGATTACATTTTACCTACCCCACGCATTCTCGGGTATCATGAACTTACTAGGTGAGTTCATGAACCCTTACAAGCTTCAAAGAACCATGACTAACTCTCTCTCACTATACATACATCATCAAGTCTTTCATAATGAAAGACTTACTATATATACTACAAGACTCACTAAGGGCATAATAGTAAAATACTAACTAGTGACAATATTTAAACAAAAAATAATATTCACTAGAGCCTCTTCTTTGTTGAGTCGTGCTGTCTTGAGTTGATATGTTCTTCACCGTGTTGTAGGACGGTATGTAATAAGTGGTCGTTGAATATTAATCACATCTATCCAAATCTTGTTGGCTCGGTATCTCGATTCCCAACAATCTCCCCCTATTTGATAGATGGAATACGCAACGCTTGTGACATTGATTCTTGTATTCTTGTAACTTGACTTCAAGGTGACCCTCATTTCTCCTTTGTGAAGCTCCCCCTACAATAAACATCTTCTAGCCCGAAACCAAAGACTATAAATGTATAGGGTGTTTACAAAACTCAACACAATGGCTAGCTACTTGAGGATTCAATCATAACTCAAGTGAGCTGATATTGTTGAAATACCAAATCAATGTTTTCCACATAGACAAACCACTTCTTTTGTGCTATTAACCTTGCCTCGATTTTTACCATAATGGCATTGTCACAACTGTTACGGCTTAAGGACGCTTCGAAGATTAAAAATCACGTTGCTTTCTTTTGCTAAAACCGTTGCGAAAAGTCTCATCATATTCATCACATCTTCTCCCCCTAGACTTTTGCAACCAATAGCAAGTATATCAATCAAGTTCGCCGTGCATATTCCAATCAGAAACATTGTGTAACCCCTTCAACCTGAACGGATATATTTTTCCGGTGATCTAAATCTGATCAGAGGTGAACTCCGGTGCCCGAACAGTTTTTCGGTGACAGAATAGTGAACTAGAAGCTTTTTTGATGAGATAACTTAATCATATTAGTTTTCTCTGATGACCTGATATCGAACAGAGGCTGTATCAACCTGTATCTGACAAGCCCGTTTTTCCGGTTGAATCTATCAAGTTCCGGTTGAACTTTAGAATTCCGGTTCAAGTTCCTCTTCCGGTTAATCTTATAGTTCCGGTTGAAGTTTGGATTTCCTGTTGAACTGCAACATTCCGCTTGAAGATAGATTTCCGGTTGAAGTCGAACTTCCGGTTGAACATTGAAGTTCCACTTGAAGTAGGATTCTCTGGTTCAAGTCATTTTTTTCGTTTGAAAGGAGATGAACCTGAACCAACATTTTTCGGTTGTTGCCTCAAAGTTCCGCCATAACCTGACACACGTAATACAGCAGTAGCTCACCTTTCCGATGCAAATCTGGCATACGTAAAGTGATCCCTACATATCAGCAGACCCGTCAACTTCATAGCATGGAAACCCTAATCACGAAACCAGCTTTAACCCTGAAAACCCAGTTCGAACCAGTTTCCATCCACATCTTCATTTTTGCAGAGAACCGTCACCATCGAAATAACCGGATCTTTGCCTGAAAATTCAAACGAGTGGTAATCATCTTCTTTACCCATCAACTTTTGTCAACCTAGATAACAACCAGCTTTATCAGCCCCATTAAATCGATGAGATTATCGTCACCTTCTTCACCATTTGCGGCTTTGAACAAAACAGAAACATGAATCGAGCGAGCTGCAGTCTACTCGATTTTTTTTTCATTCAAACGTTCGGCTCTAACTTTCATCATCTTCAACATATACCTTTTAACTCACATTGTTTTCTGGTTCTTTCAAAATTCGAAGAGGGAGAGAGAGAGTGTAGCCAGGTTTTTGAAGAGAGAGATATTATGGGAAAGAGACAAAAAGTGTACTTGGAAAGAGAGTATGTGACAAAAGATAATACGAAGGCAGAGAATGCTTAAACTTTTCTCTATGCATGCGTACATGGGGTACCGTAATGCTTTTCTTGATTCAAGGAAAGAAAAATAAAAACTTGGTTGAAACAAAAGTTAACTTGGATCAGGTTGCTAAAGGTGATTGTGACATAACATAAAGTCATTGAAGACACCAAATAAAAATCACATGTATATCTCTGCTCAAGAATCTCGGAAGAATCAAAACCAAAAGAAAATCATTTCTTAAATGTGGTTTTGTATATAGGAATTTCATATTTTATGGATATGAAATATTTAAAATATTTTCGATGAAGGATTACATCAAATAAAAAAAATTTGTTTTGCTTTTGTTTTTGTTTTTGTTTTTGTTTTTGTTTTTGTTTGTGCTCTGTAATCTTTAAAGGACTCAAGAACATAACAGAGAAAAATAAGATTTTGAAAGAACACGGAGGGGATTTCAAAAAAATCTTACAAAAACATAGACATCTTCATTTGTTTTTTTTTTTATTTAAAAACGAGCATATGAACACAAAGTTGAGATATAAATTGTGAGGTTGCATTATCTCGACCATGGCCCTGATACCATTTGAAAAACCGAGGTGTGGGCAAATACCTTGGTTGCGGAAGCGGATCGAGTCTTTGTGTAACTCGTTTTTGTAGAAACAAATGAACACCCGGATATGAACACGATGGTGTTTGAGATGCGATGATGATGATGAGCAAAGCTAGTATAAACATGATAGATGAAGAACAAGATAGATAGATAAACAAGGTGAAATGATAGATAAATAAAGATAACCGAAAGATTACATTTTACCTACCCCACGCATTCCCGGGTATCATGAACTTACTAGGTGAGTTCATGAACCCTTACAAGCTTCAAAGAACCATGATTAACTCTCTCTCACTAGACATACATCATCAAGTCTTTCACAATGAAAGACTTACAATATATACTACAAGACTCACTAAGGGCATAATAGTAAAATACTAACTAGTGATAATATTTAAACAATAAATAATATTCACTAGAGCCTCTTCTTTGTTGAGTCGTGTTGTCTTGAGTTGATATGTTCTTCACCGTGTTGTAGGACGGTATGTAATAAGTGGTCGTTGAATATTAATCACATCTATCCAAATCTTGTTGGCTCGGTATCTCGATTCCCAACATTTTTGAACATCATGTTGCCCAGCCTCTGGTATGTTGTACCTGCATTTCTTAGTCCAAAAGGCATAACAATATAACAATAAATACATGTCGGAGTCATGAAGGCTGTGAGCTTGTAAGGATCAATTTAAACCCTCACGCGATATCTAGACTAGTGAAACTGTGCGGAATCCGGTTTAACTAGTTGATTCAAGAAAACAGTGAAAGAATATAATCGAAAAGTATAATCAAACAAGTAAAACAAACCGATTAGAAGACAAACTGATTGTATTGATCACTGGAATCTGCTTTACACCTTGATCGAAATTCTCAAGGGAGAATTTCGATAATCACCACTAACACCACAAAAACACTAGCAACCTTTTCTAAACATAAAGATATCCTATTTATAGCTAAGGGATTTTCGAAACCCTTAGGCCCACCCTATACAAATCGGACCCAAACCCACACACATATTAGCCCCAATTACATATTAATACTAGCTCAAAAACACTAAACAAGCCCAAATCAATCTAATGCAAAAGCCTTAAATTTCAGGTCTCTACAATCTTCCCCTAGGCTTTAGCATTAGATTGTCTTCACATTCTGAACTTCTTGGACAAGTTCACAGTTACTGGATCATACCATAGCTCCTTGGCTACAATCTCAGCTACTGCCCGAGTGTAACACTTTGCATATTCTTCTGTGTCTGGGCTACACTCAATCTGATGTTTAGCTAAGACCAGGATGTCTTTCTTATGGAATCGCATCAGATCATGAACTTCCATGACATTAGTGGTTTGAGACTTGCAGAGAATCTTTGCTTCGCCAGAATAGTCACTATATGCCCATGTCTGAAAGTCATGCAGGCAGTCTTCAGGATGTCTCATGGGAAGAGGAATCGTCTTTGTCTTGTATGTAGGTGGATACAAGACATTGGTAAACTTCTTGAGCTTCTCACCTTCCTTCCGTGGGATACTTTTCTTTCCATCCCATTTGAAAACCTTTCTGTATTTCATCACATACGACTTCTTGTGAGGAAAATCTTCAAACCTTCTGAACTTGCTCCTCACAGCTTTCTCCAATTTCTTATAGAAATACGTGGCTTGATCATTGTTCGACGGGTTGGAGAATGGAGCCTGATATAACATAGTCAAATCCACGGTCGTCCAGGAGTAGAATTGAGTCCAACTTTTGTAATACTCTAATGGATACTGACCCCTTCTTCTTACTACGAACATGTTCTTTTCACCATCAAACATCCATGTCTTCACTGGTGCAGTAATGCCTTGTTTATCATGATAGTGTTCTCCCAGCTGAATTAGATACCTCTCAGGTGGATAAGCAAATGTTTGTGACTCCCAACCTCCATCAAAGTCAGAAGCGGGAACAGTCATATAATCTCTATCCCTGGTATCTTTATCTTCACTCAAGGCATCAGGTAAACTCGGTTGAGTTTCATCAGGAATATCAGCTTCAAAGTCAAATACTGGTGATTGTGAGGAATCACCTACACCCGATCCTCTTTCAACTCTATCTCCTTGCCTTGATCTTTCTGAATTCAGCTGCCTGATCATCTTGTGAATTTCTCTAAACTGCCTTGAGAATTCTCTGTTTACCTTCTTTTGATTCTCCAATTCAGTATTGTGAACCTTTCGAATATCAATCAGATCAACAATAATCTCACTTTGAGTTTCATTTTGGGCTTTCAACCCTGCTATCTCAGCTCTGAGTTCCTTCTCTAATCTGAACTCCGGGGTTTCTACTGCCTTCCCCTTATCTTGGGCTGTGGGTTGAGAAGAAGACGGACCAGCACTTGAACTTGTGACTGGTGGCACATAAGAATCCAGTCTTCTTCTCCTTGGGTCACTAGGGCCTTCTGTGTGGTGTGGTGTAGCATCTGACACAGTCTCAGTCTCATCAGACTTATCAGTCTCATCAAATGTAACAGAAGCACCGAGGGGGGGGGTCCTCTGTAGCTTTCCGTTTTCTAACCAATGGAGTCTCTGTTGTCTCAGTCTCATCTTCCTCAAAGTCAACATCATCCAGATACGTGTCATAGTTTATAGACGCATCACCTTCAAAGTTGAGTGCTCCAATCTGCACATCATTCAAATCAAATTCTTCCCAGTCAGAATCATCAGGAAGATCAACCACTTTCAAATTGTCTGTGACTGAGGAACCCTTTTTAGCTTCGGTTACTTCGCGTGTTCAGACGATTGCCGGTATTTTGGTCCAATCTTTAAACTCATGCTGCTTTCGCTTACTCAAGCAGTTTCATCACATTATTTATATTTTAAGGTTTATTAATTATGAAAATCTATCGAGTTCACACACATAAGTCCTAGGTATATTTTGTACATTCTATCAAGCGCATCTGGTTTCCGTACAACATTTTTCACGACACCTTTTCGTAAGCCCAACATCATGCTCCAGAGGGGTTGAGAAAAGAAAAGAATAGATCACGGAGGTTTTGTTGGATAATATACAGAGTCAACTGAATTTTTGAAACATTTTTAACAACGTTCTCATCAGTGACAGAGGCTGAGGGTTTTGGACGCTTGAGGGTCTCTTTTGATTGTGCACTTGGCATCTTTTGGTTTATCATATATACAATGTGATCTTAAAATATGTACGTGAATCAGGGTGGTTCCAGGTCTCCGCTTTCGCAGAACAGAGGAGTCCTGACTCACGTACAACATTCCCAGGTCATTGCTTACGCAAAGCAGAGGGAATGGGATTTTTGAGCATGACATCAATACTTAGAACCGGGCGTGTGTCTCAAGATACCTGATGCACAGTCAAATAGACATTGTACTAACCTAAGTGTGTGTTCCCTTTCAAGCATCATACGTTATCTTCAAGTGTTGTGATAAAACATACCTTTTGATTGATTGTCAGCAGAGCCTACCAAGCACATCGACCATGAATCACTGCTTTTCACTTCCACCTTACACGTGTCAGTCAGCAAAACCTGGAAATTTATATCACTTCCCACCTGGTCATCCAAAACCAGAAAAAAATTTAAAAGCACACACTTTAGAGAAAATACTTGACATTTTCTTATATCTTCCCCTTGCTTTTAGATTTTAAATAACCAAAAGGACACTATTTTTTGTATTTTTATTTTTTCAAATTTTTTTTTATTTTTTTTTTATTTTTTTTTTATTTTTATTTTTTTTTTAAAATAAATGAAAGAAACAAAAATACAGAAAATGATAAAGTTGCCAGACTACTCATCAAAGGCTATCATCCGAAGGCCCTTGAGACACATTTCAAAATTTGCACTTGGAAGGGGTTTTGTGAACATGTCCGCCACATTGTCATCCGATGCCACCCTCTCCAAATGAATGAGCCGTCGGTCATAGCAATCCCGAATGAAATGCGTTTTGATGTCTATGTGTTTGGTTTTAGAGTGCTGCACGGGATTTTTCACAATTTGCAAAGCAGCATTATTGTCACAAAAAATGGGAGTATCGAAAAAATTCAAACCGTAATCTCCCAGCTGATGCTGCAACCAAACCACCTGAGAACAACAGGCAGATGCAGCAACATACTCCGCCTCGGCTGTCGATTGGGACACCGTGTGTTGTTTCTTACTCTGCCAAGACACCAGCCTGTCACCTAGAAATTGAGCTCCAGCAGACGTGGATTTCCTGTCAAGCTCATTGCCACCATAGTCACTGTCAGAAAAAGCATACAAGTTAAATCCAGACTCTTTAGGGTACCAGAGGCCTAGACGAGGCCGACCCTTCAAATATTTAAAAATACGTTTGACCGCAGAAAGATGAGAGAGTTTAGGATTAGCCTGGTAGCGTGCGCATTGGCACACAGCTAGCATGATGTCTGGACGGCTGTCGGTCAAATACATCAAGGACCCAATCATGGACCGGTACATGTGCCCGCTCACTAGTTGCCCATCTGGATCCCTGGTAAGTGCAGGTCTTGCTGCCATGGGTGTAGAAACCGGCTTTGCATCCACCATTTTGTACTTTTCCAAAATCTCAGTAACATATTTAGCTTGATGGATTAGGATCCCACTGTCACTCTGCTTTACTTGCAATGCGAGGAAAAACTCCATCTCGCCCATCTGACTCATCTCGAATTTCGTGCGCATAACTTTCTCAAAATCTCTGCACAAGTCTTCATTTGTCGATCCGAAGATGATGTCATCAACATAGACTTGCACCATGATAATGTCTTGCCCAACCTCCTTTCTGAAAAGTGTCTGATCAACAATGCCTCGTGTGTAACCATGAGCAAGAAGATGATCAGTCAGAGTCTTGTACCATGACCGAGGAGCCTGATGCAACCCATATAAAGCCTTGTCAAGCTTGAAGACATGATACGGGTGCTCCTCATCAATGAACCCTGGAGGTTGAGTGACGTAAACTTCTTCATCCATCTCAGGATATAGGAAAGCAGTTTTCACGTCCAACTGGTAGACAGTGAAATTCATATACGAAGCATATGCTAAGAATACCCTTATTGCCTCTAAGCGGGCCACCGGTGCGTACACTTCATCATAATCCACACCTTGAATTTGCTTGTGGCCTTGAACCACCAATCTGGCCTTGTTTCTGACAATCACACCGTTATCATCCCTTTTGTTCTTATACAGCCACCGAGTAGTGATGACCTTTTTGTCAGCTGGCCTTTCAACTAACCTCCAAACTTGAAGCCGAGAGAATTGATTGAGTTCTTCATGCATAGCCTCCACCCAACTAGGATCGGTCAAGGCCATAGTAATGTTGGGGGGCTCAATCTGTGAGATGAAACAGGAGAACATGCAATGATTGATGTCTCCTGACTGGCTTCTTGTGACCACCCCAGATGCTAAGGGACCAATGATGTTATCTAGGGGGTGGTACTTCTGAATTCTGGTCTCTGCAGTAGCTTGAACTGGAATTTCAGGAGGCAGATTTGAGATATCGGGTTCTTTATGTGTATCAGCTTCATTTTCGGGATCAGCTCCGAGTATCTGAGGAGAGTCGGGAGCTGAATCAACTTCTGCATCTGTTTCTTGTGTTTGAGTCTCCACAGGATCTACAGTCTCCTGTACAGGTGTAGGATCTGTTACAGGAGCAGGGACATGAGGCTTTGTGACGGAGTGAGAGACAGATGGTCCTGAAATTGTTTCTTCATAAAATTCCTCAGCTAAGACAGGGTCTAAACCCAACGGGCGGAAGAATTGATTGTAATCAAATGCTTGAGGAGGACCAACTCCGCCATCTGAAGGATTTTCTTCTAACCAGTCCACATTTGTGGACTCCATCACAAGTCCAGTAGTTTTGTTGAAGACCCTGTAAGCGGAGCTGGTAGAGTAACCTACAAAATAACATTCATCAGCCTTAGCAGCAAATTTATGAACATCAGTGTTAACTAAGACTGTGCATAAACACCCAAATGCCCGAAGGTGACCAATTCTGGGCTTATCATTGTAGATTAGTTCATATGGCGTTTTCTGATGCCGCTTATTGATGAGCATCCTATTCTGGACATAACAAGCAGTGTTAACTGCTTCTGCCCAGAACATGGTCGGTAACTTTGAATCGCACAACATTGTGCTAGCAGCTTCAATTAGGGTTCTGTTTCTTCTTTCTGCCACGCCATTCTGCTGGGGTGTATAAGGAGCACTGTATTGATGCTCAATCCCCTTATCAGCACAAAAATTGTCGATGGTCTGATTCTTGAACTCCGTGCCATTATCACTCCTAATGGTCTTCACTTTGTGCTTCAATTTATTCTCAATAAGCTTGATGAGGGCGATAAGAATACCTTCAACATCACTTTTCTTGGACAAGAAAAACACCCAAGTGAAACGAGAAAAATCATCAGTAATAACCAAACAGAATGCACATCGGTTAAGGCTTAACATACTGACGGGACCAAACAGGTCCATGTGAAGTAGCTCCAGCGGTGTTGAGATTCTGTTGAAGATCTTCGGTTTATGTGGACGTTTGTGCTGCTTCCCCTTAGAACAAGCCACACATTTCTCCTTCAGAATGAATTCATTAATTGGAAGATCTTTGACAAGCCCTCCTCTGGCAAGTCGATTCAGGTTCTTTAAATTCATGTGCCCCAATCTTCGGTGCCACAGCTGTGCATGATTCTCAGCTGTCTTAGAAATGAGACAGGCCACCTCAGATGTGGGGGGCTTCTGCATGTTCAGCACATAAGAGTTACCATATCGGGGTGTTCTCATCAACACCCAGTCATCGGGAATGGAGTATCCAGGTTTAAGGATGAGACATTCTTTGTTGTTGAATAAAACTGGATAATCCCAATCACATATCTGTGAAACACTCAACAGACTGTGCTTCAATTGCTCGACGTAATTGACATCGTGGAAGCTGAGACAACCATTGCGAACAGTTCCTTTCTGACTGATATAACCACCAACTCCTCCGGCAAACGACACATAGCCTCCATCAAATTTCTCCAAGTCATGTAGAAGTGATATGTCGCCCGTCATATGCCTGGAACAACCACTGTCAACGTACCATAGGTTGTTGACAGGCCTCCTTGGCTGTTCCTGCATTCAGAGAAAATCAGTTAGTTTTTGGTACCCAGGCCTTAACTGGTCTGGGTGAGACTGGTCTGTGAATGTCTTTAATGTTGACATCACTGTGGTGATTTTCTTTTCCAACCCCCTTTTGATTATTGTTGGTTAATTTTGACCCTTTGACTTCTTGAAAAGACATTGAGTGTTTTTTGTACACTCCCTGAGGCTTGAAAGACAAATTAACAACCTTCGGGACATTCCACATTTCATCTTTTCTCTTTTTGACTGAATGAGGTATTGAGAAAAGTGGTGTTTCAGAAGACCTTCTAACAACAGGTTGAGGTGGAACAAGTGATTTTTGAAAATTGTCCTGCTTAGGGTGAAAAATAGGTTTTGTAGGTTTAGAAGCCCTGGCAGGTTTTGTGAACATCTTTGAAGATTTCACAGCATTGTTATTCACCTTATTTTTCACCGTTTGTGGTGTCTGATTAGGTGACTTAGGCTTTGACCTCTGTTTGTGAACCTGTGTTGGGCCTGGCTGCATCTTTTGGTTTGACGATGCAGACCTTGCCTTTGGTCTAGAATGAATTCCTGCTTGTGATGGTGGGAATGTGAACTTCTGCACCTTTTGGTTTGAAGGTCCAAATTTGGGCGTTGGGCCAACATGTGTTTGGCCCAAAGGGACAGTCTTTTGTTGGACCTTCTTTGGGTAGTAGGGCTCATAAGGTCGGTGCAGACAGTTTCTTGCCATGTGTCCTGGTTGGCCACACACATGGCAGGACTGTTTCTTTGGATACACGGGAGCCTGTGCTCAGAACATACTCCCGTTGTATTGGTTTGAATTGGTCATATGCAGAATTGACCTCTGGGTACGGGACAAAATCCTGTGGTTTTGCGTCCCGTACTTTCTGCACATTTTGAGTGGGACAGTTCAGACTATCCTCAGATTTCTTCACATCACCTGTGGCTTTGGAACCATCATTTTGTGATTCCTTACCCCTTCTTAAAATTCTAACGGTTCTAATGGGTTTCACAGGTTTCACATCACATTTACCAACATTAAACACACCACATTCAGAAAGTTTAGCACAAACACTAGACTCAGAAGACTCGGAAGTTTTTGACTCAGACATGACAAAAGTTTCAGGTTTCTCAAAATCAGAATTTTTAACAGAAAATTCAACTTCAGACTCCAAGGGACTTTTAGCGGACTCCTTGCAATTTACTACACCTGCTTCATGTTTACCTTTATCTGCACAAGAAGTAAAAGGGTTAGTCTGGTTGGAAACAGGAGCAGAAATTTTAATAGGGCAAGCTGCCAATTTCTTTTCGATCTCAGCTTTAGCATCCAAGTTGGTCTTGGAACACTCATAATCTGAGATCATTTCATGCATCAGGGGCATCGGTACTGTATGAGTGGATTTTTCATCTTTTATTTCAGTACCGAGTCCCAAACCAGAGTTGGCTTTTACATGACGCATACGAGCGTCTGTGTTGTAGAAAAGTGAGCTAGCCTTCATCATTTCTGAAACAATCTTATCATTTCGCTCAACTTTGGTTTGCGATGTTTCTAATTGCCCTTTAAGTTGTTCAAGTTCAGTTTTCAATGTGGCAATTTCTTCATTAGCAACTCTCAGATATGTGTTTTTGTTACTCAAGTCCCGTTGGAGATTTTTTATGTCAATTTTAGCAGCTTCGAGTTTCTCACTTAAGTTTTTACTTCTACCTTTGTATTCCCTCAATTCTTTATCAACAAATTCACGATTTAAGGTTTCATTGAAAAACTTAGTTTGCCATTCTTTAGATTCATTTAAAATAGATTGACAATTAGGGTTAAGACATACCTCAGAGCTGCTTGTGGAGGATCCTGGAGTTATGTTTGCCATGAACGCGTGATAGAATTCCTCAGATGCTTCTTTCTGTGCTTCCTCTTCAGCTAACATGGCCACATGGTCAAGTGTAAGACTGAGGTCCTCCACCTGAGGTGTCCAGTCATATCCTGGTGTGTGTTGAACCACCAGTGCCTTATCATTCTTTCTTGCCTCCGTCTTCACGTTCTCACTCCTGTTATCAGCCTTGCCTTCTCTATCCACTTTTGGTTTGGTGCACTCTGTGGCATAGTGCCCATACTCATTACAGTTGTAACACCTCAGATTAGCCTTATTAAAACTCAACTTTATCCCCTTTACGCCATTCCAGTCCTTCTGTCCCTTCTTTGCCATGTACTGCCTAGCTCGTAGGGCAGACATTCCCATCTGATAAGATATATCCATGCGCTCTAAATCATCGGGGTTCACTTGATTCACATCATCTGGTGACAGATCCGTGGGAAGAAGGGAACCTGCAACGAGTGCCTGATAGCAACTCATAATTCCCACCCCAAGGGCAAAGCTGGGATCTTTGGACAAGGTATTTATATCCAGAGAAACACTGTTTGAATTTCCAGATGAACTTGACCCAGTGGCTTGTGCAATGAATCCCATTGGGGTTGATGGTGGATCAACTGGAGCGACAGCTGGCTGTGAAATGAATGCTTGGTTTAGCTGATTCACTAATGCTCCATTGCCAGTTTTTCTTGCCCTCTTCTGTTTCTTCTCCTCGTAGGCCCTGATGGTGGACATGAGCTCATTTAGGGACGAAGTGGACATTTGCACAGTCTTCTCGATCAGTTCAATGGTGCTGTCCCAATTAGGTGGAAGAGAGTTAACCAGCTTTCTGTTGACCTCTACTTGAGTGTACGTCACTCCAGCATCTTTCATCCCAGTGACTATCTTGATGAAACGTTGAAGCAAAGACTCAATGTTTTCACCAGGGATATAGTTAAATTCATTGAACATTTCCCTCAGATTCTCTTTGCGGGATTCTTTCATATCATCATTTCCCTCATAGGCTGCTATAAGGGCATCCCATAGAGTCTTAGCTGAGGTATATTCTTTGAAAGCTTCAGCAACTTCAGGGGATAAAGCCATGGTCAGGGCAGCCAGTGCCTTTCTATCTCGTTCAACTCTGTCCCAGTCATCATCAATCCAATCCTTCTTAGCCTTAGGAACAGGTGGTTGACCCTGTTCTCCTGGAGTAGATGGAACAAAGTCTCCCACTTCGATCGATCGCATGATCTTAGCATCATTGTAATTGACGTAGTTGACGAACCTATACTTCCAGCTCATGAAGTCCTTGCCAGACATCAGACGTGGCGGTCTGGCAGATGTTCCGATTTTAGAGTCCATTTCCAGAGTGACACTCGACAAGTTCGACATGTCGTAGGCCATATCTTCAGGATCGAAAAGGGTTTACTGCCGAAAAAGCTTGATCGAAAAGAGGTTCTCGGCTGAAGGTAGCTGATCGAGAAGTACTTTTCGATTGGAATAGATGCGGATCGAAAAGTGTGTTGCGATCAAAAAGTGTAGGCTGGATCGAAAAGTCTCGAAGGGGACTTTTCGATCAAGGAGCACAATGGATCGAAAAGTCACAGGGGACTTTTCGATCAAAGGAGGCTGATCGAGAAGTCTCAATGGGACTTCTCGATTGAAAGGGTTGGATTGAAAAGTCTCAGAGGGACTTTTCGATTGGTGTAACAGATCGAGAAGTCACAAAAGGGGACTTCTCGATTGGGCAGGCTGGTCGAAAAGTCACTTAGGGGACTTTTCGAGTGAGAGGAGCGGATCGAAAAGCCACAGAGGGGGCTTTCTCGATCGGAAAGGGTCTGCTGGAACGGCTTTTCGATCAAACTGGCTGATCGAAAAGTACAAAACAAGATCGAAAAGTCTTTCTGACACGAACACAGCTTCACGAAACTTTTGTATTGTCTTGAAACCTACACAAACACACCTCCGAAAGTGCTAAAAGCTGAAAATCACCACAAAACTCAAATCGTTAGTACTCAAAAACTTGAATCTGATATCGCGAGAGCCTCGAAACTTGCGTTTCTTGGCTCTGATACCAATTGTAAGGATCAATTTAAACCCTCACGCGATATCTAGACTAGTGAAACCATGCGGAATCCGGTTTAACTAGTTGATTCAAGAAAACAGTGAAAGAATATAATCGAAAAGTATAATCAAACAAGTAAAACAAACCGATTAGAAGACAAACTGATTGTATTGATCACTAGAATCTGCTTTACACCTTGATCGAAATTCTCAAGGGAGAATTTCGATAATCACCACTAACACCACAAAAACACTAGCAACCTTTTCTAAACATAAAGATATCCTATTTATAGCTAAGGGATTTTCGAAACCCTTAGGCCCACCCTATACAAATCGGACCCAAACCCACACACATATTAGCCCCAATTACATATTAATACTAGCTCAAAAACACTAAACAAGCCCAAATCAATCTAATGCAAAAGCCTTAAATTTCAGGTCTCTACAGAGCTCTTGATCGCACGGCTCCATTTGAATCTGCTGGAATCCTGAAGATGCATCCATGAAGGTTAGCATCTCATGACAAGTGGTTGCATCCACCATCGAGTCAATGTGGGGAAGAGGAAAAGGATCCTTGGGGCATGCTTTTTTTTAGGTCAGTATAGTCCAAGCATACTCTCCATTTCCCGTTCTTCTTCTGGACACGACCACATTGGCTAGCCATTTGGGATACTTGACTTCTCTTATCATTTTGATTTTGAGGAGCTTGTCAACTTATTCCTGGAACTTAATATTTGTTTCCAGAGAAACTTGCTTCTCTTTTGGTGTGTGGGCCTAAAATAATTATCTAACCTAAATTTATGAGTAATAATATGTTTAGGGATACCTGTCCTATCTTCATGCCTCCATGCGAAGGTTGAACTTTTGGATTTCAGGAGATCAGTAAGCTCCTGCTCAGTATCCTTGGGGATACTGGTTCCTATCAGCACCTTCGTTTCAGGATCCTCAGGTTTCAATTGTATTTCTTTGACATCGAGCTCCATGGCTTCCGAATCATCCGACGCTGACTTCTTTAAATGCTATGCCGGTTTTGACTTGGTCACATTCTTCATAGAAGAGGAGCAACAGTTCTTATCTTCTCTTGGTCACTCTCTATCCTAACAACTTCCCAAGGTGTCGGAAGCTTAACACATTGGTGGTAGTTTGAAGGTACAACTTTCATTTTGTGTATCTAGGGCCTGCCAAAAATAATGTTGCAACAAGAAAGAGAATCTATAACACAAAATTTTTGCATAGAATCTACCCACTCTATGTATAACTTGTAGTTTGATGTCTCTAACGGTATTCTTGGTTTCTCCACTAAATTCCACCACGACAGAGTATCTTGGAATTATTTTGTTTTTCGATATGTTCATCTTCTTCAGGACATCTAGTTAGATGATGTTGACTGAGCTGTCATTATCTATGAGAATCCTATGAACAAAATGGTTAGCAGTATACAATGTTACCACCAGACTGTCATAGTGAGGATCCTGAACATTGCTTCGATCAGTCTTGTCAAACAAGATCACTTTATCTTCAGTTAATGACGATTTCCGAATAGGTCTGTCACCCTGTTCAGACTTTGCCTCCTTTGCGTGCTTCTTGGCTAATGAGTACGAGGTTCCACAAATATCTGAGCCTCCTGTGATGAAATTAGTAATTTTGGCATCCAAAGGGGGTGATGTTTCTCTTTTCGGGTTTCCTTCGGCATCCTGGGTTTTACTTGTCTTTCTGCCTAGTAGTTCTTTTAGATACCCCTTGCTGAGCAAGTAGCTTCTCTCTTTCCTGAGCTATATACATTCGTCGGCTAGGTGATGAAATCCTCGTGATATGCACACCACTTTGACTTGTCTTTCTAGGATCCTTGTTTATCATTCTTCCTGGGCCACCTAGCTTTTTCACCTAAAGTTGTGCATAGCACACATCCATCCACCCACGTTAATAGAAAGACAATAGTCAGACACCTTCAGATATTCGTCATCATTATCGTCTTCTTCCACAATGTTTATCTTTTGATTATCAGGCCTAGAATATGGCCTAGATTGATATTTTTTCCTATGGATTCCGACTTTCTGCCGGTAGGGTCATATTTGGAGGTGTCATTCCTCTGGTGGACCTTCTTGTCGTCTTCAAGTCGGATGAATCTCAGCGCCCTGCTTCGTACGTCATCTAAGTTCCTAGAAGGTGTCATAACAATATCATCATAAAATCGGGAATCCCTATTTAACCCCATTTTAAATGTTTCCACGATAGCTGCCATGTCAAGGTCGGGGATTTCCAAGGATTCTCGGCCAAATCTGGCGACATAATCCCTGAGTGGCTTCTCGGGCTTCTGAACCACCCTGTATAGATCTCCTGTCAATTTTTCAAAAGTTTTACTACAAGAGAACTGGTTATTGAATAAATTAACTAAATGAGAGAAACACGTAATAGTTTTAGCATGAATACTTAGTAGCCATTGTTAGAGCATATTCTTAAGCTGCCTTTTGTCTCGTGTATTGTATCTAGATCAGAGCATGTGAGTGAGTCTTAGTGTCAACTTACCATAGGCTGCGTACCAATGGTATGTCTCATGGTACGCTGGCCAGAGTACCAATGGTATGTTGGTTGGTACGCCAGGTAAGTTTCTTACTATAAATAGTTCGTGTTAGAGAGACTTAGTAGTTCTATCATTGAGTCATCTTAAGTGTGTGTATCTGAGTGTGTTTTCTCTCTCTAGAACTCTCTGTGATCATCTCTTAGTGAAATCAATAAAGCAAATCTTTATATACATTTGTGTTGATAGTATTAATCGAATCATGTAGTATACTACGTCAAAAAAGTTCTTAGCAGCTAACATCTTTTTTGGAATTGAAATTTCTACTACTGCAACCTTTATACTTTAGTACAACCAAATTGGTAATAATTTTACCTGAGCAAATATTTTGTCACAAAACATCTTGCGACCCAAAAGCATTCTGACAAATTATGATCTAATCTTGTATGGTTTCTTTTTCTGTCACCACTCATTGCAAAATTACAATTAAACAACACTTTGGAACTGCTTTAATATGCAACTGTTTGAAAACGTAGAGTATATGGAATTCAAAGTAGACGAAGTAAGGATAACAATGAACTTACCTTTGAATCAGAGGAGGAGGAATGCAAACCGGTGAAATAACAACTACTGAGTTATTGTATTAATTATGGCTGCTAATTTACCTGATAAATTGATTTAAAATTAATGACTGTTTGTAAATTAGCAAATAAGACACTTCATTACTAAATAAGGATTTGAAATAATTTTTACCCAGGAAAACTAAATTGTATTAAATATTTGAAAAAGCAGTCTATATAAATGGTGTTAAATAATCAAAGCAAACCCAGGAAACTAAATGTGTTCAAATCTTCATTGATCTACTGCTATGGTGAGACATATAGACAAAGAAAGGGATTAGCTAAGCAGTTTACATCCAACCTGTATTATGAGAATTCGTTTCTTTTAACCCGGCCTACCCAACCATATAAAACAATATTATCTATATTCTTTGAAGATTTTATTTTAAATGGTCATTTCAATAGTTTTAAAATATATATGTGAACTTGTGAAATCCTATTTGAATTAGTAATCGGACACACAAATACCAACCGTCTATAATGAATAAAATAAAAAAAAGTTACCTGCACAGATGTAAGTAGAGATAGAGGACTCTAAACCTGCAATCAAAGGATATAATACGTATAAGAAAAAAAAATGTGACACTCTATTGCGTATGTATCTGAACAATATAAATGTAATCATACGACAACTTTTTTCCACCAAAAATATCTAAAGCTTAATTTAAATCTATTTTTTTTAACCATGATCCATCCTATTACATTTACAATAGTAATTTATATATTGAAGAAGGACCAAATTTGCTCAGAAGATCATAGCTAATATAGGGAATAAACAGATTAAGGAGATGCTCAGCAATTACATGAGCTAATGAATTTTTTTAATGATTTTAGGGAAAACTGAAATACTTAAGAAGTATAACTGATTCTAGCTCAAGACATTGATATATAAATCCAAAAGTGAACATAAACAGTTTTATATTTAACAGTCAACAATAAACAAAATGAATTATGTATGGGTTTTAGATTTCAATGACTTCTGCTTAAAAAAAAAAGGCATAACCTTACTAATGTAATTCTATTTTATTAAGTAAGGTGTTACCGTATCTCCAGAACAATAAGATGAGCACCCCCATGCATAAAAAAGCAAGAAAAAAAAGTTAGTAAACGAAGAACAAACGCATAAAACTATTATAAAATCAGTCGTTAAGAAACATAACTGATATTAGCTAAGAGCATAACTCTATTTGATGTTATTCCTGACCAGTTAACATGAACCAGTTGACAGTACAGAAACCTTGTTGTGTATATATTGTCATTTTATCAATAAAAAGTTGGTTATGTACCTTACTAGAACGTGCATGTGCAACAGAGAACTGGGTTTGATCCTTGATTACGAGGAATATAGAATCACCAGGATCATCTTTGCCCTATATATTTCGCAAATAAAATCAAATTTTCAGATGAAATTACATCAAATGATCAAGCAGGACCTAGAATAATATAAAAATCATTTATGGTTAAACTATGGCTTGCCTTTTCATAAACATAAAGTTTCCATCAACATGAGCAGCAACAAAAGCACCATCTCGTTCAGGTATCCATGCAACACTAGTGAATCGACTGTTGAAAAAAGGCTAGTTCATTGATTATTGGGACAATTATTCATAAATGTGGTAAAAAACCTACAAATCAGAAGAGAGCTGGTGACATACCTGATTCACTTGTTTGATTAAGGTGAAAGACTTGATCCATAAACCTACAAAACAAATCGCATCAATGTAAGAATAATAAAATGGGTTAAATATGTATCTCTCCTAACTCTTAAACTGTTTAGAACAATCAGAAGCACCCAACAATGATTTCAAAAAGCAAACCTCAAACATGAGACTATATCTTCCTTCCCTATTGCGCATCCTCAAATACGACCGGCATGTTTCAGAATCTTCACCAGGTGGCAGAAGATATATATCATATGTCTCCTCCAAAGTTTGAGTATGTTCATCTGACATGACGGTTCACTTGATCCACAGTTAGGTTTCTTGATGACTGAAAAAGTGTGAAGAAAACTTTGAGAAAACGAACATCAAAGTTATTTCAAAACTGCATATCATAGGGAAAAAGTTCGAACCTTCGGAATATAAGTTGGACTCTTGAATTCAGGTTCTATAAATGCTTTGTATATTGGATAAACTTGCATAAAGAAAGCAACTAAAATCCCTACAAAGGGTGCGTATAATGTGATGGGTTTCAGGCACTACAAGCAAACTTAAACAATTAAGGGTGCATGCAACCTAAAACATGATCTATGTTTTCACTATTGAACCTATAACTATGAACATATAATAAACCCTAGCAAACAATCAAAATAAATAAATAAGTTACTAAGACAGCTAGGGTTACATACCTCTTAGTTGTTATAATAAACAACTATATTAATCCTTCTTGACTTCAAGGAAGCAAGCACCACAAGCGTCGTGCCTCTAATGGGATCACACCCAAGGACTCGAAGAAGAATATAAACTAAGGGTGGGATGAACTATAAGGAGTTCTTCCACAAGGAGGGAGAAAGAAGGAGGCGAATACTCAAGCCTTGATGAGCGCATTGGAATGAATTCCTAAGGCCTTTATTTATAGCCTTGAATAACCTCCTTACTTTGTAATCCCACCAATGTGGGATACATGCAAAATTTCGAAATTCCCTTATGCCTAAGGGATTTTCGAAATCTTCCATGTGGGATAGATAATTTCCTAATTTAACGAACTATTGATTAATTATTATTTATCCCTTTCAATTAACAAACTGTTAATTAACCTCCCAAATAGTTTTTGTCTAGTTAATTATTAGACCATAATAATTAACAAACTATTTCTTTTCCCTTTTTATTAATTCTCCATATGTCGAGTCTTGAGGGCAACCCAAAAGGACTGTGCTGCTATCAATTATAGTTATAGGCTTAGACACCTAATCCAACAGTCTCCCACTTGAATAAGTCTAATAACTATTATTGCCATTGTAACTTCCTAATTGATCAGCAAATTGTAGCTTCCAACGAACGCTGTCGAACTCTGACCTAGTCAGTTATGTGTCCTAAGATAAGAGATCATATAATCCTTCATTCTACATGATATCATTTGAACATGAGACATGGAATATAATCAATCTCATTGTTCAGTACTTTGTTTCCCGATTTTCGATTTGTAATGACTTTAGAACTTCCAATCGAACACATCAATTCAGTTCTGACCGGGCCCGGCACTATAAGTCAACATCAAATCACCGAGGGGCCCAAAGATATCGCTTTTCCCGTTAGGGCAAAAGGAACGAATAAACTTTGACTTATATGCTTGCACCATCTACTCATCAAATCATGCACAACAATACGTTTTATAACATCGAGTTACCAATGCGTTTACGCATCATCAATGCACAACTGAATTGTAAACCACAACTCATATATCTCCGTTTAAAGATTATAAGATATTATCGTCTCAGAATTACTCGTGATAAATTCCATGAAGTAATTATCTGAGCGTGGGTTAATCCAATACTTTAATCTCTATTTCAAAGTACTCATGAATATTGCAGCAATGCCATTGCCATGTCTAACACTCCTTAGACAATCTACAATTCCATTCATGACAGTCTTAATTCACTACTTACTTCCAAAAGTATGATCGACTGTGGAGTTTTGAATAATCTAATCATTCGGGAAGTAAAACATGCAAAAATGAAACACAACAACAAACCTTTGACAAAAGGTAGTAAACAAACTTATAAATAATTCTCCATTATTTAGTCACCAGAAGTCAATCACATTTACTTTGTTATAAGTTTCAACCTAACTGTTTAACTACTAAAGTGGACATCATCATTGCCTCCTTTGATGCTTCGCTTGCTGCTATATACTCTGATTCACAAATAGAATCAACCACGGTCTCTTGCTTGGAACTCTTCCAAGTAACTACTCCTCCATTTAAGGTAAAGACCCAGCCAGATTGAGAACGAAAGTTTTCTCTATCTGTCTGAAAGCTGGCGTCACTATACCCAGTCACTCTCAATGTATCACAGCCACTAAATACTAGGACCCAGTCCTTAGTTCTTCGCAAATACTTGAGAATATTCTTAACCGCTACCCAATGAGCTTTACCTGGATTTCCCTGATAACGACTGACCATGCTCAAAGCAAAAGACACATCTGGACGAGTACATGTCATAGCATACATGATAGATCCAACGGCGGAAGCATATGGAACTCTACTCATTTCTGCTATCTCTTCATCTGTACTCGGGCTCTGACTTTTACTCAGTTTGGTATTACTCTGGATGGGCAAATCTCCTTTCTTGGAGTTCTCCATGCAGAATCGTTTCATTACTTTATCCAAGTACGTAGCCTGATTCAATCCAATTAGCCTTTTACTCCTATCCCTTGAAATCTTTATTCCCAGAATATATGCCGCCTCTCCTAGATCCTTCATAGCGAAACACTTTCCAAGCCAAGACTTAACATCTTGCAAGGTTGGAATGTCATTTCCTATAAGAAGTATGTCATCAACATATAATACCAGGAAGGTGATTATACTCCCACTAGCTTTGACATATACACAGGACTCATCTTCACTTCTAGAGAAGCCACACTCTTTGATTTTCTCATCAAAGCAAAGATTCCAACTGCGAGACGCTTGTTTTAATCCATAAATGGATTTTTCAAGCTTGCACACTCTATTGGGGAACTTAGCATCTACAAAACCTTCTGGCTGACTCATGTAAACATCTTCAGCCAACTTCCCGTTTAGGAAAGCGGTTTTGACATCCATCTGCCAAATTTCATAATCATGAAACGCAGCTATGGCTAGCATTATCCTAATAGATTTTATCTTAGCCACTTGTGAGAAGGTCTCATCATAGTCAATCCCTAGGGTTTGAGTAAATCCCTTCGCCACCAGTCGGGCTTTGAATGTGCTTACATTACCATGCATATCTGTCTTCTTCTTGAAGATCCATTTACAACCAACCGTCTTCCGACCAGGTTGTTGATCAATCAAATTCCAAACTTGATTGTCGTACATGGACTTGATCTCGCTGTCCATTGACTCTTTCCATTTTGCTGCCTCTGGGCCTGCCATGGCTTTCTTGTAGTCAGTTGGCTCATCCAAATTTACCAGTGTATTATCACTGATAAACGTGTCCTCGTCTGTAGTTATATGGAAACCATAGAACTCAGCTCGCATGCTAACTCTACCAGAACGCCTAAGAGGTAATGAAGTGTCAATAGGTTCAACTGGAATCTCTTCCTCTGGTTGAACCCTAGTAGTTTCAGAGGTTCCTTCATCGCCTGACTCTTGAATCTCTTCAAGGTCAATGGTGCTCCCACTGTTCTCTTTGCATATGAGCTCTCTCTCTCTCTCGAAAGACTCCTCTTCGTGCTACAAAGACCACGTTTTCACTAGGTCTGTAGAACAAATATCCAAAGGACTTCTGTGGATAGCCGATGAAATTACATCGCTCACTATGAGGTTCAAACTTATCGTGAGTTTCTCGTCTAACGAAAGCTTCACAACGCCAAACCTTAATATGTGCTAACGAGGGAACTCTTCCTGTCCACATTTCGTGAGGTGTTTTGGCAACCTTCTTTGTTGGGACAAGATTAAGAATGTGGGCGGCAGTCTCTAAGGCATACCCCCAGAATGAGATTGGAAGTGAAGCTCGACTCATCATGGAACGAACCATGTCCAACAAGGTTTGATTGCGTCTCTCAGCCACACCATTAAGTTGTGGTGTCCTAGGAGGTGTCAATTGTGAAACTATTCCACATTCCTTGAGATAGTCGTGGAATTCGATACTAAGATACTCTCCGCCTCTATCTAAACGGAGCATCTTTATCTTCCTGCCTAATTGATTCTCGACTTCTTGCTTAAACTTTGTGAACTTTTCAAAGGTTTCAGACTTATGCTTGATTAAGTAGATATAACCATATCTGCTATAATCATCAGTAAAAGTTACATAGAATCGATTAGCATCCCTTGTGGATAACCTGAAGGGCCCACACACGTCTGTGTGTATGAGATCCAACAAACCTTCACCTCTTTCACAAGATCCAGTGAAAGGAGATTTTGTCATCTTACCCAAAAGACAAGATTCGCATGTATCATCTGGCCTTAGGTCAAATGATTCCAACACCCCATCCTTTTGGAGTTGTTCCATGCGTTTCTTGTTAATGTGTCCAAGACGGCAATGCCACAAACATGCTTTGTCTATACCATTAGACGAATCAATTTGAAATACACTATTGCCTAAATTGTCTACACACATCACAGTTTCATACACACCATTACAAGGTAAAGCTTCAAAATAAAAAACACCATTTTTATAAGCAGAAATAGAACCATTCTCATCATTGAAAGAATATCTAAAACCTTGTTTGAACAATGCATGAAAAGAGATAATGTTTTGTGTCATTTCTGACGAGTAGCAACAATTCAATAAATCCAAACTAAAACCATTACTAAGCACTAGACTATAAACTCCAATCTTGGTGACAGGTGAAGATCGCCTATTCCCCATGATCAAGTTCATTCTACCATGCTCCACATCCTCACTTTTTCTTAGTCCCTGCAAAACAGAGCAAATGTGGAATCCACATCCTGTATCAAGGACCCAAGAATTAGAAGATAATGAGTTGTTAGATGAAATAGTGTATGTACCTGCAGAAGATGGCTTCACTTTGCCATCCTTAAGATCTTGCAGATACTTTGGGCGGCTTCGTTTCCAATGCCCTTTTTCGTTGCAATAAAAGCAAGTGGCCTCTTTAGGATCAGAGACAGGGGTAACATCAGAACTGGATTTTACATGAGGCTTTCCCTTCCAGTTTTGTTTGGGAGGACCTTTCCTCTTCTTCCCCTTTCCTTGACCAATGGCTAGAATGGGAGTATTAGCAGGAGCAGTGGCAACACTCTTTCCCTTCATTCCTGTTTCAGCTGTTCTTAGGAGGTTGTGCAACTGAGCCAATGTGGTCTCAGTGTTGTTCAAATGATAGGTCAAGATGAACTGATCATAACAACTTGGTAAGAAATTCAGGACTATGTCAATAGCCAATTCCTCATCAAAGTGCACATCCAACCTCAGAAGCTGATCCACGTAGCGTTGCATTCTTTGCACGTGGGCGCTAACAGATTCCCCGTCCTTCATCTTGCTTGATATGAGGGACTTTACTATGTCGTACTTTCCTTGACGAGCTCGCTTATGGTACTTTTCCATAAGGTCCTTGTTCATCTCGTACGGCCAGTAATCCTCATAGAATCTTTGCAATTCAGGGGTCATAGTGGCAACCATGATGCAAGCAACTTTTGTTGCATCCTTCTCATGTTGCTTGTAGGCGGCTAATTCATCAGCAGTGACTTTCTCTTGGTCAATTTCAACTAGCTCCTTTTCAAGGACATACTCCTTGTCTTCATAACGAAGGGCCATTTTGATGTTATGCATCCATTCGTTGTAGTTGGAGCCGTCCAATATCACCTTTGAGCAGATGCCCAATAGGGAGAAGGTGTTGTGGGTAGAGGAGGAGGAACCAGAAGCATCGGTAGGAGCAGACATTTTCTCTCTCTTAGAAGAAATAGTTAAAGTTAGATAAGAAAAACGAGTTTGAACCGACTATAAAATTTACAACTTAGAAGAGGGATGCCGTAATCTGATTGCAAATTTCATAAAGGTAGGTTTCCTTTTGAGATTCATTGAAACTATTCAATGGCATGTTTAATCTTGGATTATGCTCTTCCATTTGTGACTGGGATACCGAGGATCACAAACAAGATGTGAATAACCATGCAAATGTGCTTGGTAACCTCAATGTCATTTATCATCTCAATTGATGTGCTGGTTAACCACACACGCTCCATCAACAATAATAATTTTTGAGATACCCATTACAACTCTTTATTAGTCCCTATTAGTGTGCCGGTTAACCACACACGCTCCACTAATGACTTATAAAGTGTAATGTGCAATTTCATGGGTTAGCATACAAATTCACATTTTTCCTAAAGTAACTAGGAATTTATAATAAAAGGTGTAGTTACTTTTAATGTCATTATACTTTTAATGGGAATTAGAATCTAGTCCTATCAGACCCATTCGGCTAACGACCCTCCACTAATCAAGGAAGCGGTGGGTGAGAATGGACACCCATTCAACTACCATTTTATAGGCAGTTTCCTTATACCCCCTTATAGACTAGCTTCGTGAATGAGGCCTACTATTGATTTGACTGACTGTTGTTCTTATACATATAATAACAATTAAGCTTTTAATCATACATATAGTATAAGGTGTATTTTTAAAACTTTTAAAAATACCATTATTATATATCAATAATAATAACAATAGGATAATAAATTTAAACTATTAAATTAATCCTTATCCTAAAGGCATTCGAAACTTAGGGGGCAAGATTAGGGTTTCAAAAAACCTAATACCTAAAATCGAATGTGAGCCTCCTAACAGTTCAACAATTATAGCTAATTTAATTGAAAACAAACCTTATGCTCTGATACCACTGATGGGTTTCAGGCACTACAAGCAAACTTAAACAATTAAGGGTGCATGCAACCTAAAACATGATCTATGTTTTCACTATTGAACCTATAACTATGAACATATAATAAACCCTAGCAAACAATCAAAATAAATAAATAAGTTACTAAGACAGCTAGGGTTACATACCTCTTAGTTGTTATAATAAACAACTATATTAATCCTTCTTGACTTCAAGGAAGCAAGCACCACAAGCGTCGTGCCTCTAATGGGATCACACCCAAGGACTCGAAGAAGAATATAAACTAAGGGTGGGATGAACTATAAGGAGTTCTTCCACAAGGAGGGAGAAAGAAGGAGGCGAATACTTAAGCCTTGATGAGCGCATTGGAATGAATTCCTAAGGCCTTTATTTATAGCCTTGAATAACCTCCTTACTTTGTAATCCCACCAATGTGGGATACATGCAAAATCTCGAAATTCCCTTATGCCTAAGGGATTTTCGAAATCTTCCATGTGGGATAGATAATTTCCTAATTTAACCAACTATTGATTAATTATTATTTATCCCTTTCAATTAACAAACTGTTAATTAACCTCCCAAATAGTTTTTGTCTAGTTAATTATTAGACCATAATAATTAACAAACTATTTCTTTTCCCTTTTTATTAATTCTCCATATGTCGAGTCTTGAGGGCAACCCAAAAGGACTGTGCTGCTATCAATTATAGTTATAGGCTTAGACACCTAATCCAACATAATGAACACCACCGGTAACAGATACTCTAAGATCCAAAAATGGACGCAACTTCTCACTCAAAGCATAGATCCCCTCAATCATCACAATGCGAGAGCTCGGGACTTCAAGTGTCCTATTTTATAGCACAACAGATCATATTACATATATCAAATGATAGTGATGTCTCTAAATGTATTGGTTATAATTTTTGCATAGTTTAGGTTGGAAAAACTAGATCGACAAACCTGTAACCGGTGCGGGAACTAGAATTGAAATCATGTATTGGAACTTCATCCGATTTCCCCTCCTTCAAATCATGAATGTTCTTCAATAAGGTGTCATAGTCAGTTAACCTAGGGTCTGTTACAAAAACATATAAACTTATTATATGATGATGAACCAAGTAACACATTTCAAGAAATTATAAAGTCTTACCATCAAAGTTATCATCAATTACTCAGCTACCATCATTGTAGTTATCCATCGAAATGACAGCAACATTTGGCATAAAGTTGAGTACTTTATCAGTAAACGAGGTCTTCCCAGCTAATCCAACCAAAAAAATCCCTTCATTCTTTTGGGCTAATAATGGATGAGCACGAATCACAACAAAGAAACCCTTCTCAAACGGTTTCTGTATTGCCGAAGATGAAGCAAGAATATGAGAAAAAGTGAACCCCAGAATCCAGATCAAACGGCTATAAACAATATTTTATGTCAATCGATTACCTGCTAGAGAGTTTAATTCATCATCGCTTGCCATTCAGAAAACCCTAAATCCACATAAATCGATACATGCTAGAGAGAGGAAGGAGAACTGATTCAACCACCACCACAACTTCAAACAAATTCACCTCTCAATCTCTCATCTCCAATCCCCTTTTTAATCAAACAACACAGATGCATACCACCGGAAAAGCGAAGAAGGCCGCCGGAGGAAAGAAGGCTGGCGGTCCACCGGAAAAGCGAAGATGGATCTCACATAAATCGATTACCTAAAGATCGTGTGTGAATTAGGGCGAACGGTTGCGCTAGGTGTTTAAGGAGAGAGACGAGGGTGGGGTGGGGGAGAATGGGGATAGATACACCGATGAAGGAATTTGGGTTCTGAAATTTGGGTAGGGGGGAAGTGAAAGTTAAAGAAAGAGGGGGAAGTGAAAATTTGAGAAGCGGGAACTGAAAATTTGGTTAAGAGGGAACTAAAATTTTTAGTCACACTTTAAAATTTTAACAGTGGCTAAAAGATAGTTATAGTCACTTTTTTTTTCTTTTACTAGTTGGATAATAAACATTACTTTTGGTCACGTAAATTAAAACAAGTGGCTATATATTATTAGCTTTTAGCCACATCATAAAAAAATACCATGGTCGTTGGTCGTATTTAGTCACGTGAATTAAAAGTGAAACAAATACAGTGGTCGTTGGTCACATTTGGCCACAGCTTTTTTTGCGTGACTAGTAAGTGTCACACTTGTTTGTAAAAGTGTGGCTAAAGGTTCTGAGAAGGTGTGTTTTTCGTCTCACGAATGAAAAATGTGTGACTAAAAGGCCCAAAAAGCTATATATTTCGTCACACGTAGGGAAAATGTGTGGCTAAAACTAGTGTGAATGACCTTTAGCCACATTTTTTTTAAAACAGTGGCTACACATTTTCAGAAAACAGTGGCTAAAGGTCATTTTTGACGTAGTGGTAGTAAGATCTGTCTGTGTACTTACAAGTGGTATCAATGCAATCTAGGTTGCTCTACTGCTTTGATTTGGTCAAATTCGGATTTTTCTAGTGAGAGAAAGTGGGTTTTGATCATTCTTCATCAATTTTTCTCTATTATGAGTATTTTGGATGATGAAATTGATTTCTAAACCTTCCTAGTGTGTTTTTGTTCCTAGCTGCTGCAAATTATAGCTCAAAACGTCAAAATTTTCAAAAAACAGCCGATTTGTCTTTGGTACGCTGCTGGCACGCTCGATGAGTTTCATGGTACCCTAGATGATCCACCTGTATGCAAGGCAATCTTCATAGAGTATTTGGTACGCTGAGCGTTGGTACGAAAGACAATCTTCAAAGGTGGTACGCGGCGGTTATTCTTTGGTCCGCGGGCAGTTACGCCGTACCAAAGTGGTACGCTACTGTTCAATGGTATGCTAATTTGGTTTGGTCCGGTTCTTGGTACGCTAAAGGTAACTGGTACGTTGTTAGTCCAGTAAAAGGTTATTGGTACGGAAGTCGATTGTTTGGTACGCTGACAGAAAAGTGATATTCACTAAAACTGACGTAACTTGAGAACCGTTAAGAGTTACAGGAGCTAATACCAACCAAAACGACTGTCTCTAAGAGGTCTACACTTTTACCCCCAAAATCCTTCTCTTAGACCTTTATTTTGAGTTTAAAGTTTTGACGTTCAATTTTTAACTTCAAAATGAGCGATTTTCAAGCATTTACAGCTGCTCAGACTTCAATGCAAATCATGATGAATTATGATAAAGAAATAGGAACAACTCAGAAAGTTCCTAAGTTGCTAATTTTGGAGGATTATCATAATGGGAAGAAACGATTTAAATCATACGTTTTTCTCAAGATGTTGATTGTTGGATTCCGATTGAAAAGGAGTATGAGTATCAAATGCTAAGTGCTAGAAAGCCAAAGATGATAAGTGATTTTGATTCTGAAGAAAGAAAACTTTTTGCAAGAGAGAAGAAAACTTATAGTTTTCTTACAATGGCGTTGCCTAAAGATTTGATGCGTCAGTTTAAGAATTATACAACTTCTAAAGAATTGTGGGATGCTATTGTAGAAACATGTGAGGGTAATAAACAATATAAAAAGACTCGAAAGAAAGTTTTGAAGAAAGAATTTGATAATTTTGGGCATTGGGAGAATGAGAAAGTGTCGGACTTGATCGCAAGGTTTTCACATTTAATAAATGAACTTGAAATTGTACAAGTTGAAAAGGAGGATGATGAATTGAAAGAGAAGTTTCTGGAAACCTTACCTGATAAATGGGAAAATTACGTTATGATATTAACTAATGATCCAAGTTACTCAAGTTGGACATTCAATCAATTGACAAGCAAATTAAAAGCTCGTGAAATGGAAATGATTGTGAAAAAGTCAGCAAATCCTTCTGTTCAGAATCCTGAATTGTACTTTAGAGAAAATTCTGCTACCGTGAATGCTAATGCTAAGTCAAGTGTTAGATCAATTCTAAATCCTACTCCAACATCTTTTCTTGCTGGGAAGTGTGACAAGTTATTCTTCAGGTTATAGTTTTACTATTCCTGATAAATCAATAAACAATTCAATTCCTGCTCAAACCACTAAAGATCTAGTTGCATTGATATCTGCTTTCATATCATTATCTTCTGGGTTAATATTTAGTGAAATTGGTAAATCTGGTTTATTTGGAGATGACTTAGATCAGTTGGATGATGATCAGTTGAATAAGTTAGATTTAGATTGACAGTTTGCTTTGATAATTGAAAGAGGAAGAACATTTATGAAGAAACATGGAAAGAAATCTATTATTCAAGGAGAAAAACTTGGATTAGGTAAGTCAAAGCTTAAATGTTACAAATGTTCCAAGATAGGACATTTTGCTTGTAAGTGCAATAAATCTTCGTCTGAAAAGTCCTCACTTAATGAAGGTATTGATTGGTCAGAACATTTTCTGGATGAATCTGCTTTTGTTTGTCAACCTCAAGCAAAAGATACTAGAATGGAAACTATGTCTAAACTAGTTTCACTGGAGATTCACATATAGCATTGATGGAAAATGTGAAAGTTGAAACAAGTGATTTCGATTCTGAAGTAAGTGGTTATGAATCTACTTGTGAATTCTATTCAGAAAAAGATAGACGAATTCAGGAACTGGTTAAAGAAAATGAGGTCTTAAATGTTACAAATGTTCCAAGATAGGACATTTTGCTCGTGAGTGCAATAAATCTTCGTCTGAAAAATCCAGTACGGATAAGCATGTTCACAACAGAAGCAATAGCTCAAAGCTACACTATTACAAGTTGTTCAAGGTATGGTGTACTGAGAGCTAACTATGCTATATATAGTGATGATGAGATCAATGACAGCCATTGATCTCATGCGATCTAATCTAGACCGTAAACTAAAAAGTCAAATACAAACTACCAAAAGAATAAACATCGGCAATTGGAATATCTTGCGTGTTTGCAACAACATACTACTTTAGGAGAGCGGCTTGAATCAGGTATAGAAGCATAGGAGAAGCTTTTGCAGGATTGGACTTGTTGAAAGACATCTTAGGAAAAGTCCGGTTGAACTCATTATCTGGTGGATAATCGAGTTCACTCGGAATATTCCCTAAAAGACAAAACTGCTTCTTTCCGCTTGAACTACCAGTTCCGCTTGAAGTGAGAATTCCGCTTCAACTTCAACTTCAGCCGGAACATAACAAAATTGGCATTCAGCCGGAAATCTTCCAAGCGCAATATTCCTTACAATCCCCCCCTAAGCTGATGCTGTCAAATTCCAATGTTTATCTTCAAAAATTGACTTGTACCCAAAAATCTTCTTCTCCTTATCCTACTTGTAAGTGGTTCTGATGTTGGCATCAAGGTTCTGAGAAAGCTCTTTTGAATTTGTTTTGGTCACCTTCACATGCTTGAAAATTCCCAGTCCATTTCGCTACATTCTTCTTTAACAAAAATGGATTCATGAACTGTGAAGGTGCCATCGGCTCTGTGAACATAAAAGAGCTCCTCTTCCTCTTCCCAAATGATAAACTTTATTTCACTTGCAGGCTCTTCTTCTTCTTCTTCTTCTTCTGCTGAATCATCATCTAAATTGATTCTGTAGAATACTCCGTAGTCCAGCACATTTGGCTCAATGTCAAGCCTTAACATGTGCTAAGCTCTTGAAGGACTCAGAATCTCTCTAAGCTTCAGAATGATGTCCGTCATTTGCAGCAAAGTAAGATATGTAGTGGCCTTGTGAACATTTACCACTTGAGTTGTGCCATTTTCCAACTTGAAGGTGAAATCAAAGGTGGCTTCATCCACTGTCCAACCCACAATTTGCCTCTTTCTGGGTGGAGCTTTTCTTCTCTGCCTTTGATCTCTTTTGTTCTTGGCATGCATCATTTTCCTTTTTCTTATCGTCCTTTCTTCATCAGAATCATTTGCAGATTCTTGCACAATAGGTCTCTTGCCTTTGTCAGATGATGAAGAAGGGCCAGTTTGAGCTTTAGTAGGTTTGGTGATGGTGGTAGAAGGTTCATTGATGGTGAGAGGAGGTAGGGAGGATTGTGTTGGTGGTTTAATAGCTTCTGGTGTGGGACTTGAAGGTGGAGTAGGTGGGAAGATGTCAGAAAAGTCCATGGTAGGTGGAGGCTTTTTCTTGAGGGGAATGATTGGTGTAAAGTTATATGTTCTGTATTTGGGGTTGGCGAGCTTGGTGGCTACTTTCTTGGAGATGGAGGGTGGTTTGTAGGGAGTGATGGCAAGTGACTGTAGAATTGATGGAATAGTTGTAGGTATGGGGTTTGGGTTGTAAATGAAGGAGGGTGGAGGTTGTATATCTGCAACATTAGTAAATTCAGGTTTAACATTTACATTTGTTGTTGTACCTGAGATGAGCTCTGAAGGTGAAGGCATCACCATGTTGGGATTAACAGCAGCTATGTCTCCTTTAAGCTCATAAAAGATAGTGTCAATTAAGCTGCAAAGTTCCCTAACTTGCATCTGAGCTACCTCTTCCTCTGTCTTCAAGTTTCTAACCACAAGAGCCCTTTGTACCTTTTTCAATAGAATGTAATTCTCATCATTCTTTGTCAACCTGGTAGGCAACTGAGAGGCAATCGAAATTGACCTCTGCCTATCAGTTTCAGTCACTGCATCCAAATCGTAATCCTTTAGTCTCCAGTTAAAAGATCTTGTTTTAGCCTCTTCAAGCAAGTTCTCAAACACTCCATTTTGCAGATACAGATCATATTCCTCTTGAAGTTCTTTGGCTAGCCTTTCATCTTCTGCTATCCTTTTGGCATTTTCCACCATTTTCACTATAGCCTCAGCTTCAGGAGTCTGAACCACCTGTTGAATGGTTTTAGGAATATCAGTTTGAACAGGTGTTTCCGCTTGGACTGTTTCTGAGCTCCTTAAGGCTATCAAAGTTTCGGCTATGTCTTCTGCTCCTTCACTTCTTTGTTCTTCCGGTTGAGTTTCCGGTTGAAGTTCCGGTTGAACTTCCGGTTGAATATGAATTTGGCCTTTAGTCACCACCTGAGGTTTGGTGACTTCAGGCTCTTTTTCA
The DNA here is from genome assembly GCA_039602395.1 of Deinandra increscens subsp. villosa. Classification (NCBI taxonomy): domain Eukaryota; kingdom Viridiplantae; phylum Streptophyta; class Magnoliopsida; order Asterales; family Asteraceae; genus Deinandra; species Deinandra increscens. Next base: position 70,043,280 of record JBCNJP010000017.1, on the reverse strand, counting down.
GCTATTTCAAGCACCTCTGTTCCTTCTCCTTCACCAATCAATTTTTCGTCTCCTCCTTCAGTCACTGAAGCAACTGCAACAGTTGCAGTGCTCTCTTCAATATCCATGGCTGCCTTGCTAGTGGAGGCAATGTTTATCACTAGCTCTTTCAGCCGGAAAGATAACATCTTTGAGAAGTGTTATGATTTTGGCATTTTCCACCATTTTCACTATAGCCTCAGCTTCAGGAGTCTGAACCACCTGTTGAATGGTTTTAGGAATATTAGTTTGAATAGGTGTTTCCGATTGGACTGTTTCTGAGCTCCTTAAGGCTATCAAAGTTTCGGCTATGTCTTCTGCTCCTTCACTTCTTTGTTCTTCCAGTTGAGTTTCCGGTTGGAGTTCCGGTTGAACTTCCGGTTGAATATGAATTTGGCCTTTAGTCACCACCTGAGGTTTGGTGACTTCAGGCTCTTTTTCAGCTATTTCCAGCACCTCTGTTCCTTCTCCTTCACCAATCAATTTTTCGTCTCCTCCTTCAGTCACTGAAGCAACTGCAACAGTTGCAGTGCTCTCTTCAATATCCATGGCTGCCTTGCTAGTGGAGGAAATGTTTCCTACCACTTTATCACTAGCTCTTTCAGCCGGAAAGATAACATCTTTGAGAAGTGTTATGATTTTGGCATTTTCCACCATTTTCACTATAGCCTCAGCTTCAGGAGTCTGAACCACCTGTTGAATGGTTTTAGGAATATCAGTTTGAATAGGTGTTTCCGCTTGGACTGTTTCTGAGCTCCTTAAGGCTATCAAAGTTTCGGCTATGTCTTCTGCTCCTTCACTTCTTTGTTCTTCCGGTTGAGTTTCCGATTGAAGTTCCGGTTGAACTTCCGGTTGAATATGAATTTGGCCTTTAGTCACCACCTGAGGTTTGGTGACTTCAGGCTCTTTTTCAGCTATTTCCAGCACCTCTGTTCCTTCTCCTTCACCAATCAATTTTTCGTCTCCTCCTTCAGTCACTGAAGCAACTGCAACAGTTGCAGCGCTCTCTTCAATATCCATGGCTGCCTTGCTAGTGGAGGCAATGTTTCCTACCACTTTATCACTAGCTCTTTCAGCCGGAAAGATAACATCTTTGAGAAGTGTTATGATCATGTTTATGTGCTCAGGGAGAGCACTAGCAATCAACATGGTTGACTATACAAGCTCAGTGAGGTTGGGGTCCTCAAAAGGAGAAATAGCAATCAGTTGACTGCATTTCATGTTCACCCAACTTTCTTCTACATTGAAGGGGTTGACACCAATTATTTCACAAGCTGTGGCTCTAAATTTAGTCGGTATCCTCTCAACTTCTTCAATTTTAGTTATAACAGGCCTTGAGGGCATCTTCTCCCCCAATTTGACAGTATTAGCTTCATCGGCAATAACAGCTTCATCAGCTTCTCTAATAGGGTTTGAAGGACCTGCTTTAGTGTTTGTAGGATCAACTTTCACCAAATGAGCAACAGTTGCATTCAGAGTATCAACCTGTGCTTAGAGAGAAAGGTACAGTTTCGTCAATTCAGGTAGTGTATAACTGTCCTCATCACCAGTATCCTTGGACAAAACCAAGCTATCAATCCTAGATTGATCAGCAGTAGTACCCACGGCTTCTTGGCACCAGGGATTCTCTTCATCTGTTTCAGCAACCCTTGGATCCAATAAAGGACTTCTAGGTGCTGATTCAGAGAAGATTGCTGCAGATCGGGTCTTATTGATGTTACTGCTGACACCAAGATCCAGTGGGGATCCTTGGGCAGCAGTAGCCCTTTCTGCATGAATCTCTTCAGATCTCCTGAGATTCACCTCCGGTGAGGAGTGGGGGTTCAATGCAACAGGGTCCTGGTTCATCCGTATGTTCTCCTGTAATGAGGTTGGTGAGTTAATAACACCCTCATTTGAACCAAGAATGGGTGCATTGTCACTCCTATGTGATAGGGGATGTAGGGGTGAAAAGTGTTCAGATGGGGATTGTGCATCTGCTTCTAATGACTCCCCCTCAAATGAAGGTTCATCCCTAAGAGAGAATCCCAATTTAACCAGTTTCGGTTTAGGCTTTTTGCCTTGAACGGGGTTAGAAGCTTCGGGTTGGTTGGTGGGACTAGGTGGAGGAGACCTAGTAACCACATTTCTCTGTCTTTTCAAAATGATAGGAGGTAAGGTTGATGATGAGGTGGCAGTGGTAGTGATTGTGGAAGCTTTCCTCTTTTTGGATTGAAAAGTTTTAAGAGTAGAGGAAGCTGGGACAGATGTGTGTTCAGAAGCTATTGGGTTTATAGCTCTGTCATCTTAAGCATGGGGCTCAGTTGCTGCTATAGTTTCCGGGTGAACCTCAGCAGTAGTAGGTTCATCTGGAAACTGCCTTGGAATTGGTAAGGGATAGTCAGTGTCCCTTCCAAGAAATGCAGTCTTGTTTAAAGCAAGGTTTGAATAGGTTTTCTCATTAAGAAGTTTTTTGTTGCAAAATTGTACCAAGCCAGACGATTTGGGGGTACTCTTCTTTGAGAATGTATGTCAAAAATCAGTTTGGAAAAATTGAAGTTTTCACCTTTTACCACAGCATAGAAGGCGGAAGCCTGTTCACTTGCAAGCTCGTCAAATCCACCTTTCTTTGGAGATAGGCACACCAGAATTGTATGGGCCAAGAACCTCCATTTGTAGGGTAATTGCCCTTTCTTGATGGTTTTGCTCTGCAGGGAACCACCGTATCCAATATCCCTGAACAGTCGAAGATATTTCTGGGAGTCGAGTACTTCATATCCACCGTTATCCCTGAATTTCAACAGTTTTCGCACCTTTTCTTCATTAATTTCCACTTCTGTGCCCTGAACTTTCGACACAATCGATTCACTACCATCTTTGGCTTCGGTAACCCTAGTATGAGACCAGAACTCTTCCAGAACTTCTTCAAATATTTATGCTTCAACAGTGAGCGCGTGATGAAGGTGAGATCTTTTGATGAAGTCTATCATGCCGTTGTAGATGTCCGTTTTGCTTGGTGGTTCTAGGTATGCCACCAAATTGTGTTCTACAGGGAACTCTGAGTCACCGATGGGCTTCTTGCCACTCGCCTTTGATTTTGGAGCCATTGTTGATACATGTTTTGAGAAGATTGATGGTTAAACGGAGGTTTATCGGAGAGAGTTTGAGAGAAATTTGGGAGTAATTGCTAAGTGGGGTTGAGAGAAATGGGGAAAGTGATGGTAAATTAGGGCTTTTTACCTTTTCAGTGATGACGTGGAGGAGAGAGAGTGAAAACAGACTGTTCAGTAACTGATGGGACAAGTGCTTTATGGGTTATACGGTACAACTGGTTAAAGCATGTCTTTATCCCAAAGTAAATTTACTGAAACCTCGGATTTTAATCAGTTAAAAACTTAATGGGTAAATAAATATATATCCGCTTAGAAAATTGTGCCTTCCGGGTAATTAAATGGGACTTTGACTTTGTTGACCTGGAAGTTCAAGCGGAACCCATTTCTCCTTTATTTTAAAAACTAAATATCTCCCGTCTGAACTTCAAGCGGATGATTTTTCCGCTTGGAAGAATTGTTTTCAAAAACATTTTTCACGTCATTTACAAAGCATTTTTCCGGTTGAAGTTTGCTTCACTTGTAGTCCTAAGAACTTGTTTTACTCACAGGTTGAACCGGAACTTGAAGCTGAACACCGAAACACAAGGTTTTTGAAAATTTATGATAAATTTTCATAGTGTAACAGAGGTTACCGACGATGACCTGAAATTATCACAAGAAATTTTCTTTTTCTTTTTCTTTTTGTATCAAGAGACGGGCTCTTAAGCACATGTCTCTATTTTATTTGAAAATTGTGAAAAGTTTTTATTCAAAATTCATCATCCCAATGGCTGTGATGAGATAGAAAAATCTTGCCTCATCAAAAGCTTTTGTAAACTAATCTGCCAACTGGTGATCAGTATGAACTTTGAATAATTTTATCAAATTCTTTTCTGCACAATCTCTAATAAAGTGATACCTTATGTCAATGTGTTTGGTTTTGGAGTGCTTTACTGGATTGTTGATGATGGAGATGGCACTGTTGTTATCTACAAGAATAGGAGGTTCCATGAATTTGATCCCATAGTCAAGCATTTGATTCTGGATCCAAAAGACTTGGCTGCAACAACTTGAGGCAGCAATATACTCAGCTTCTGCAGTTGAAGTGGAAACACAAGTTTGCTTCTTCCATTGCCAAGATACAAGTCTTTCACCTAGGAATTGACATCCACCTGATGTTGACTTCTTATCAATGTCACAACCACCATAATCACTGTCTGTGAATGCTCTAAAAGAGAAGTCAGAGTTCTTGGGATACCACAAACCCAATTTTGGTTGTCCCTTTAGATACTTGAAGATTCTCTTAACAGCTAGCATATGTGACTCCTTTGGTGAGGACTGATATCTAGCACATAAGCAAACACTGAACATGATGTCAGGTCTGCTAGCAGTGAGATACATCAGTGAGCCTATCATTGCTCTGTACAGGTGCACATCCACTAGCTTGCCACTTAAGTCATTGGTTAACTTGTGGGAAGTGGATATAGGAGTTTTTGCACTTGAGCAGGCTTGCATGTCAAATCTTTTCAGCATGTCTTGGATGTACTTTGATTGATTCAAAAAGATTCCATCTGCAGTTTGCTTCACTTGTAGTCCTAAGAAGAATGTTAATTCTCCCATAGAGCTCATCTCAAATTTAGACTGCATCAAAGTTTCAAACTCCTTGCACAAAACAGTGTTAGATGAACCAAAAATAATATCATCTACATAGATTTGTACCATCAACATATCCTTACCAACTGTTTTAACAAAAAAGTGTTTTGTCAATGGCCCCTCTCTTGTAGCCATTCTCTAGAAGATAGTTAGAAAGAGTTTCATACGAGGTTCTAGGTGCTTGTTTGAGACCATACAAAGCTTTGATTAGCTTGCACACCTTGTTGGCATGGTGAGGGTCCTCAAAACCAGGAGGTTGGTTGACATATACTTCTTGTTCCAGCAGGCCATACAGGAAGGCACTTTTGACATCCATTTGAAATACTTGGAAGTCTTTGAAGGCAGCATAGGCTAAGAAGATTCTGATAGCTTCCAATCTAGCAATTGGTGCAAACACTTCATCATAATCAATGCCTTCTTCCTGTACATAGCCTTGCACTACCAGTCTTGATTTGTTCTTGATAACAATTCCCCTGACATCTTTCTTATTTCTGAATACCCACTTTGTGCCAATTGGTTCTGCTCCATCAGGCAGATCTACAAATTCCCAAACTTTCTACTTGTTAATCTGAAATAACTCTTCCTGCATTGCCTCGACCCAACTGTTGTCTTCCAAGGCATCTGTTACCTTCTTGGGCACTTCTTGAGACAAAAATGCAGCATGCAAACAAATGTTTGCGTTAGCAGATCTACTCCTTGTCAACACTGGTGCTGACACTTCTCCAATAATGTTTCTCACTAGGTGATCTCTGTTGATTCTTCTGTCTAGAAACATAGGGAACTTATGGCTTCTTCCATTTGAGGGTATATTGAGCTGAGGAAGTCTGTAATCAAGCTCAATATCAGCAATTTGTGAAACAGGATTTGAACTTTTAACTGTATTATGAGAACTGTTCTCTGAAAGGTGGGTCAAATGCTCGAAACTGAGTTCATCATTTGAATTTTCAGGTTCAGTTGATCCGGAATCATTGTTCTCAACAGTTTCAGAAATAAAGTTTTCCGGTTGAACTTGAGCCGGAGAAATTTCCGTTTAATGTCAGCTGGAGAAATTTCCGTTTGAACTTCGACCGGAACAATTTCTTCTTCAATTTGAATTATTTCAGAAGGTTTCTTTCCATTTCCTGGCAAGATAGGTTTGATGCTCATTGAAGAGAAGAAGTTTTGCTTCTTAGGTCTAGTAGTGTGGCTCTTCCAATGCTCATCAGCAGACCTATAAAAGTTATTTTCCTGCACTAAAGATCTCACAGGCTTATCAACAGTTATGTTGAAAGCAGTGGTTAGTGCGTCAATATCAAATAACCAAGTGGGTTGAGACTCAAAATTGTTGGTAGATTTTTCATTAAAAGAGACATTTATAGTTTCCTCAACAATTTTGGTTCTCTTGTTGTACACTCTGTATGCTTTTGACACACCTGAGTATCCAACAAAATATCCCTCATTTGCCTTTTCAGCAAATTTGGGCAATGACCCATTGGTTATTAATATTGTAACAGGACAACCATATGGCTTAAAGAAATAAATGTTTGGCTTTCTTTTTCTCCAAAGCTCATAAGGTGTCTTGTTTTTGCCTTTGACAATTAAAATCCTGTTTTGGACATAACAGGCAGTGTTCACTGCTTCTGCCCAAAATATCACAGGGAGCTTGGAGTCTGCTAACATGGATCTAGCAGTTTCAATCAATGTCCTATTTCTCCTTTCAGCAACACCGTTTTGCTGTGGAGTTCTAGGAGCACTGAATTGTCTCACAATTCCCTTCTCCTCACAAAATGTATTCAAAACATGAGTTTTGAATTCTGTGCCATTATCACATCTGATTTTTTTGACTTTGAGATTTGATTGATTTTCTAAATTAATTACAAGAGTTTTCAGCAATTCAACAGTTTCATCTTTTGTTTTGAGAAAGAAAACCCAAGTATATCTTGAAAAATCATCAATTATAACAAAACAGTATGACCTTTTCCCTAAACTCATTACTCTAGTTAGACCAAAAAGATCCATATGCAACAGCTCTAGAGGTTTTGAGATAGAAGATTCAACTTTTGGCTTAAAGGAGGTTCTGTGTTGCTTGCCCTTGAGACATGGCACACAGTTTTCAGAACATGCAAAATGCTTGTTAGGAAGACCCTTAACCAAGCCAAGATTCACAATTCTGTTCATGTTTTTGTAGTTCACATGACCTAACCTCGTATGCCACAGATCAGATTCGTCAACTGAGGCTTTGGATACAAAGCAAGCAGTGCCACATGAGGGTGTAGCAACTGACATATCCAAAATATATAATCCATCTCTCCTGGGTGCCTTAAGCATTATTAGTTCATCAGGAATTTTTACACCAGGTTTGAGGACTATGGCCTCTTTCTCATTAAACATTAAATTCAAATTCTTGTCACACATTTGTGAGACACTAAGCAAGTTGAAATTCAATGTATCAACAAAATTGACTCTGTCAAATTTTACCAGTCCATTTGTCACATCACCTTGTGCTATGATATGGCCTTTTGTGCTTCCAAAGGCAACTGGTCCTCCATTGATTCTTTTTGTATTTTCTAGAATTTGCTTATTCCCTGTCATGTGGCAAGTGCATCCACTGTCAACTACCCATAGGCTATTTTGGCCTTTATTTTGCACCTGCACATATCAGAAATGATTAATTTCTATAGGGGACCCAAGCCTAAGTGGTCTTGGGTCTACCATAAGCATCATTATACTTATACTCCTTGAGTAGTAAAGTATTTAAAACTGGAGCTTCATTAAGCAGATCATCGTTGTCAAAACTGAAGTTCTCATATTGAGTACTTGTTTGACTAAATCCTTCACCTTTGGTGTTTTTCCTTTCAGCAATTTTTCTTTCCCTGTACTCCTTAAATTTTCTTTGCTTGTTGGTTATTTTCTTTGATTTTTCATTTCCTTGGTTAACCAACTTGGTTCTTTCAGGAGATTTTGAAAATCTTTGAGGAAAGTGTTTGTTTTGATTTGAACTCTCCCCCTGATGTGGAACACAGTAACTTCCATTTGAACTAGTAGCAAAAACAATTTCAGGTTGGTAAGATTTTTTGCTTCTTAAAATTTTTTCTCTATAGGTGGTTTTTCCTCTAGAGGGATTTCTTCTTCATTGAGCTTCAAAATGCTCAAACACATCAGCGAAGTGTACATGTGGTCTCTACTTTGGAGCAGTAGCTGATCTGGTTGAGTTTTGTTTTCCGGTTGAACTTGAGTTCGAGCGGAGAAATGTTCCATTTGAACTTCAGCTGGAAAACGATTTTGCCTTAAAACAGAGAAACTTCCATTTTTATCATTACCAATTAAGACCTTGTTGGATTCAGATCCAAAATGCTTCATTGTGTGACTTTTCACAGGTGAAATTCTTCCTGTGAGTTTTTTCTTTTGAAAATTCGCTTTTGGTTGCAAAACAGGTTTTGGTATTAAAAATGGTTTAACTTTACTCATTGGGTTAAACTGGCATACAGCAGCTAGGTGACCTTGTTCACCACAGCACATGCATTCAACAACTTTGGTTTCAAATTTTCTGGGAGACTCAAGTTTGGTTACTTGGTTGAAATTTAGTTGACCAAGCCTTTGAGTTTGACTTCCCATTGGTTGCTCAGGTTGCTTTCCTCCAACTTTTGAATCCTTGGGTTCATAAACAGTTGGTGGAGGAACAGCAATTGATGGTTTCAAAATGGTTGATTGGTCAGCTGAAGTAGATGTGCTTGCAACAGTTACTTCAGTTTTCTTAGACTCAACAGTGTTTTCAGAACTAGACTGTGATGAAATGTCATCAACTGTGAGACTAACTTTGCATTCAGATTTTAAAGCATCAATCGGTTTGATTACAGGTGAGTATTCAATTAGCTAGAGTTAAACTAAAACAAAGCCCTTTACTTGCAAATATAACCCTGCGGAATTAAAGTTATATTTCACTTTACTTAAGCGATATTTAGTTCTTGTGTATAATGTAAATGCTTGATTTGCAGAAAGATAGTAACAACAAAGTATCAAATACTCGGCACTATTTGCATTAACTCAAAGCTACACTATTACAAGTTGTTCAAGGTATGGGGTATTGAGAGCTAACTATGCTATATATAGTGCTGATGAGATCAATGACAGCCATTGATCTCATGCGATCTAATCTAGACCATAAAATAAAAAGTCAAATACAAACTACCAAAAGAATAAACATCGGCAATTGGAATATCTTACGTGTTTGCAGCAACATACTACTTTAGGAGAGCGGCTTGAATCAGATATAGAAGCATGCGAGAAGCTTTTGCAGGATTGGACTTCCTGAAAAGACATCTCAGGAAAAGTCCGGTTGAACTCATTATCTGGTGGATAATCGAGTTCACCAGGAATATTCGCTAAAAGACAAAATGCTTCTTTCCGCTTGAACAGCCAGTTCCGCTTGAAGTGAGAATTCCGCTTCAACTTCAACTTCAGCCAGAACATAACAAAATTGGCATTCAGTCGGAAATCTTCCAAGCGCAATATTCCTTACAAAAAATAGAAACCAAAGCGATCATACCGCTTGTGCTATCAATGTCGCCGAAAAGGCCACATGGCACAAAATTATAATGAAATTGCAAAAAGATTATTTTCTAATAAATCTGCCACTTTTATTGATGTATCAGGCAGAGTTTTTACTGAGTCAACACCTTCAAAATTTCCATCTCAAAAGAAACAATTTTTTAAATGTGATTAAAGTGTTGATGGTTCATCACCTGATGATGACTCAGTTCGAAATGAAAAAGCTAAAATGCAGTGGCGACCTAAGTTGGTCTGCAAGGATGCAAATGATTTTACTAAAGACACTGGCCGACCAGAACCTGTGTGCATCGGGTCATTTAAAAACTAATCGTTCTGTCCAGTGTGTAGGTTTCTTCAAGAACACCTGTCGGTGATTATGAAGTTCAAGCTTCAAGCGGTTATTAATAGTGGAGTTTCCTACGTATTTAAATTCAATGCTTCTTATTACAAAACTGAAAGTTTTTCTGAACACTTAGAGTAAAAGGTATCAGTATCGATTTGGTCAATTTTCTTTCTTTTACATTCCGTATGTAGTTTAGGGGGAGAAAAATGGAAAAACCAAAAATAGTGTCTTTGTGTTTTGTTAAATGAAAAATCCAAAAATAGAGTTTTCATTTTATTGGGGAGAAAAACAGAAAAATACAAAAACATTTAAAAATGAGAAATTATATCCGACATAATTGGGAAATGATGGTACTTTGGCTTACATGTCTGACTCATGGATAATTTAGATGAAAAAGCCATAAGTGAAAGTGACTGAGTGTAGGATCGGTTTGGTCGATAACAATCGTATATACGTGAGAATGCAAACACAACAATGTAAATAAACTCAATCTCTCATTAAAACGTGATAACAAGAGAATCAGAGTACACACACAATCTCACATACAAAAGTTCGCTCACTCTCAAAAACTTAATACAAAGACACAAACAAAAACTATTTATAGTCTATCGGATGTCCGAACTCCTATGCTTGTCCGAACCTGAGGTTCGGCCAAGGTTCGGCCGGAGTTCGGCCACCAGACCAAATCTTAAAATCTTCGTATCTTTGTCTGATCCAGCTCATTGCCATATCGTGTATCAACAAACTCCCCCTTGGCAACAGCTGGACCGTTCTTCATCAGCCTTGAACATCTGAAGCAGCCCCATTACCCTTCCGGATCAAATCGTGGTTATTTCCAGCATAGATATCGAATGCAAAACAAATTCGTATCACCCTCTGGAACTTCAGCGCTTGCTCCATGTAATCAGGGTGATACAAGATTGGATTTTAATAAAGCTCGTCTATATCAGCTTTCGACAAGTTAATCAGCCACATATGATCATATATCTTCACAACCTGATTGTTATCTTTCAATACAACAACTGCTTCACCTGTCTTCTCATTGTAATACCACCATCTCAGATCTTTGATGAAATCATGTTGCATCTTCATCAGAGGAATTTCTTCATCACATCTGGCTTCTTTGGAAACACCAAGATTATCAACCTCTTACCATTTCTTTCGTGGACATTTGTTCGGGATCGGCGTCTCTTTGGCTTTTGAGGATCCAAAAACTAAAATCCTTCCCTACACTCCCTTTCAAGTATCTTCTTGAATTGCATACCCATTGCATCATTGCCATAACAGCAGAAAGGTTTTCTGGTCAATTCACGAACATCCCAAACCAGCAGGCTGCTAAAATCTTTGGCACACTTGAAGTACTAGATTCCATGTTCTCTTTTAATCCCGTAGCACCTCAAGCTTGAAGCATACTTACAACTTATAATTTCACCTGACACTTGACCCTTGAATTTGAAAGACGATCTCTGCTTGATTGGTTTTGGAGGCGGTACATAATTGGCATGAAAGGCTTTCATGAACTCTTTAAATGTCTGACTCTGTTTCTGAATCTTTGCCTCCTTAACCATCGGATCTTCAGGTTTTTCATACTCTTTCTTTTTCAACCTCTCCTCAACCTAAGCATCCTTCTCCTTAGGAAATACCTCGAACTCATCACCAGCTTGATTATTGTTGAAGTTGGAATACAGATCTGGATATTCTTCCTCTGTGATATCCTCCACCTCAATCTCCTCTTCAAATATACCCTCCACGTCTTCATCAGACTTTGGTTCAGGATCTTTGTATTTCTCTGGAGCTTTCTCAGACGCTTTCCTTATTTCCTCATCATTTAAATCAAACACCCTTTGTAACTCTTATGCCGTCAAGTCACCAACAAACTCCCCTTCTTCAAGCGTTTGCAACATTTCAGCAAATTCACTCATACTTTTTGCAGCTTGATCAGATGGAATTGAAGTGATCGCCACAGCTTCTCGTGAGTCTTTCTCCCCCTGGGAAGATGATGTTCCAGCACCCGAACCCGCAGTTCTAGATGGGCATGTTCCTCCACCTACGTTCCCCTGAGAATCATCTTGATCAGGATCATCGTTCAGAAATCGCATCGGATCTTCAGAACAACCCAAGCCATCTCCAATCTCCCCCTGATACTTAAACTTCTCCATCAAGAATTTTAATTTCTCATCCATTTCCAGAAGCATCTTGGACTGAGTCTGACTAGCCCGTCTTAATCTCAGAATCTCCTGATCTTTGACTACATCCCGACTCTGGAGAGTTACAACCCGTTGATTCAGATCATTATTATCTAATCTCAGCACATTAATAGTCTTCTCTTGTGCTTCAGACTTAGCCTTCAAGGCATCAATCAGAGATTGTTCATCAGATAAAGCACTTTGTAGGATACTTGCTTGAGAAAAAGAAATTGAGCCCTGTTCGAAGTTGAAGTTCACATAAGGTGTCGAATGAGTTGAAGCAGAAGCAGTTGCAGTTGAAAACACTAGAGTTGTAGGCATAGACCCCATCGGCTGATTAACAAGCTGCGCACCAGCACTTGCTGAAGGTGTTGTGCTAACAGTTTTCGAACGGTTTGCATTCATCAGATTCTGCAAGAAATCAGTTTGGACATCAGACACTGAAGTCTGAATAGTTGTAGTTGCTTTAGTAGTTGTTGTTGATGTAGAGACACCAGAACAAGGCTGTAAAATGAACTATTGTACGCCTAAGCTTTCCTCTTCTTAGTTCGGCCTCCAACAACTGACTTCTTTCTCCCTTTGGATGGAGTTACAGATGATGAACCAGTCACAGGCTCTTTACCTTTGCCGAAAACCACCTCGGCATCTGGGTTATAATCTTCATCAGATTCAGACGAAGCCACCACATCATACACTCGATCTTTGTATCGATCAATGCTTTTGTTCGTGCTGATTCTGTAAGCAAGGTGTTCATCACTACCTTTTTAGCTTCACAAATTTTGAATTGATCAAGACTCGCACAAACGAATCGTTTGTCTCTGACAAGTCTTCAGAGTCAACTTCAGCATTCAGAAAATCTTCATCGTCATCAGATTCATCATCAAGAGTATTCCCTGCTGGTGTCTCAGTCACAATGACAGATACAGGAACTTCCTGTGCTGAGATCACCGGTTTAGTAATTGGCGGCTGAGATACCATTGGTTTTGATTCTTGATTTACAGGTTCCTGAACCACCGGAACTTGCCTCTTAGGCCTCTTCACTCTGCCTTGTTGTGGAATTTGGTTCTGTTCCTCTATCCAGCTATAATCCAATTCTTCTGAATCACTTCCATCATCATGACGAGGTGCACCCATTACCGGTGCCACATAGTTGACATTGGCAAGATGACCAATCAATCGCTTCAATTTAGGCTGAAACTCTAGTGCCTTCTTTTGGTAAGATGCCAGAGCACCAACACTAGCCTCAGTCATATGTTTCAGCTCCATTCTATGTGCGGCATTCTTTATCAAATCAGGATATCGGTCATTAAGCACCATCTGAAGGAATCTAGGATAAATTGCAGCTTTCTTTTGTCGTAGAGTCAGATTGTCTCTCATATAATGAAAGATCATTCCAGAAACATTGTACGGCCGGTTCATCACCAACGCGTTCATCAGAGATAGAATAATCTGCTGGACTTCATCATGACCAGAAATCATGTGTCCCAAGCAGACCAACAAAACATGCACCAGATACTTGTATGGGATGCTCAGCGATGACTTGTATACCCATTCCTTGCTCGGATCATCCGTATACCAAATCCGCTTAAAAGACGCCACATTGTCTTCATAAGGGAATTCAAACTCTGCCGACTTATCAGTTGAATCAGCCTCAACTTCATTTGAAGTAGCATCAACTTGTGGATCAAGTTGTTCAGTAGGAATTTCCACCTGATGTGACACGGCTTCATGAAATTCACTATCATCATCTGAAGACATATCATTAGCTGCAACTGTCGAATCATTAGAAGTCTCGGTCATGTACTCATCAGCAACATGCACTATCGGAGTCGGCAGAGTTTGTATATTTAGAACCGGAATATCATCTTGTAACTCAATGAAAACTCTAGTAAGTTGCATTTTTGAAACATTACTCGACGTGCTTGGCAGGCTTGGCACTATATCAGAAAGTATTCAAATGTGATATACATTAAATATTAATGCTTGACCAAGTGGACAACATCTTGACGCGTATCTCAAGATATTCAAAAAGATATGTGAAAAAGAAAATGAGAAGTCACTGTGTATACATGTGTTCGAAAGATCAACCTGATTGTTGTTTAAAGATTTAAACTTGTGCAAAGATTTAAACTTGTTTGATTTTCTTTATTTTCTCCAATGACCGTACTTTCTTTGCGTATCAAAAGATCAACCTGATTGTTATTTGTTTGAGGTTCTGTTTTATTTTCTTTGATGTTTCATATAATTCATCGGGCGTTCTCTGTGTGTCCACAAGACCGACCTGATCGTTGTTGAATTATACAATTTCAGCTTGTTTTATTTTCTTATTTTATTAAATCTAAGGCCTTATCTGCGTATCAAAAGATCGACTTTAAGGTAGACGATTTAACGTTCTTATTTCTTTTTGCATGGAACACAGTTGACTATATCATGAATTCAATCACTATTAGTTAAATCGCAAAGTCTGATAAGCAAATACATATCTGAGTATGTGTGATAGTTTGGGGTACAGTGGTCAAAGCAATCTAATCAATACCTTAACATATCCAGATGTTGTGAGTAAAATTTTTGCCTGAGTTTAAAATATACAAAGTATACCAGTAATCGACATGACTTGTGTGCTGAAGTAATTGAAATTGTAGTGTAGTTCAGCATGTTATATTCAATATGATCCCAAGTTGTGATCTTTCTAGCGAAAGATAAAAAATAGTGTCTGATTCAGTATTGCATTTATGTGTATATATTTGAAAATATCAAAAAGATTTTAGGTGTGTTTTAGCATAATCATAGAAAAATCAAAAAGATTTTCGGTGTGTTTTGATGTAAAGTTTTAAAAAGTCAAAAAGGTTTTATTTCTTATTTGTATTCAACCGATCGATACAAGATACAAAATTATGATTTCAAAACTATATCTTGGATTCTCAAAGAGAAGTTTTGCGCCAAGATTAAATTAATTTTTTCATAAAACGAAAAGATAGCCGCGTTTCTGTCTTCTAAAATTTACAGGTTCTGTGTGATAAGACTCAAGCATGGTGAAAAGGGGGAGTTTGTAGTATCTTTCACAAATGGATCTTGAAGTTCAAATATTGTTCAAGTTCTGATCCAGCCATGCAAGATCTATTGCTGACAAGAAATTTCAAGTTGAAGATCAGATGCAACAATGCTGAAGATTGAAGACTCGAGTTTAGTTAGCATAGATACACTGCACGTTAAGGGGGAGTTTGTTAGAGCATATTCTCATGTTTCCTTGTGTCTCGTGTATTGTATCTAGATCAGAGCATGTGACTGAGTCTTAATGTCCACTTACCATAGGCTGCGTACCAATGGTATGTCTCATGGTACGCTGGCCAGCGTACCAATGGTATGTTGGTTGGTATGCTAGGTAAGTTGCTTACTATAAATAGTTCGTGTTAGAGAGACTAAGTAGTTCTGTCATTTGAGTCATCTTAAGTGTGTGTATCTGAGTGTGTTTTCTCTCTCTAGAAATCTTTGTGATCATCTCTTAGTGAAATCAATAAAGCAGAGCTTTATTTACATTTGTGTTGATAGTATTGATCTAATCATACAGTAGTAAGATCCGTCTGTGTACTTACAGCTATTTTATGGCTGGTCCTATTGAGGTTGAGCAAAAACCTTTGCATAAACATGCTTCTTTGATATTAGTATGAATTGGATTTATCTCCATTCGCTCCATGTAGTGAGCCACGTGTTCTTCTGGGTCCGTAGTTCCGTTATATAGTTTCATACTAGGGGTTTGAAAGCGCTTCGGGATTTCAACATCACTGATAGACTAAGTGAATCTCGAAATCTTGTGGCTTCCCAGGGGTACTTTAACAATTGGTCTGATCACCCTAGGAATGTTGGAGATCATATCTTTCAACTTTTGTAATTCCTTGGCAAGGTTACGCTGATTCCTGCATCCTGCAAAATATGTTGATTAATACCGTTTTGAGGATCTTGGGTCCGGACTCTAGGGCCATATTCATGATTCATAGGTATGGTAGGCTCAGCCGTTGTAACAGTTTGCATCATGATAAAATCTCAATGATGTATATCCGAGGATCCTACTTGAAATATCCCTATAGAAACAGAAGGGTTAGAAAATAAGTATCTGTGAGGATCTTGCACTAAGAATCTCGAATGGGTCGGGAACTCCCAAGATGATTGACTTGGGAATCTTTGTGACTGCAGAGTCCAAGGATCCTAAAGGTGTGATTTCAAAGATTCCGGAGGGTATGCCGCAGAGTATCCCGAGTCAAACTGCATAGGGGACTTCACATATTAAGAGGCCACGGATCATGAAGTGATGGTTTTTGCACAGCTTCAGTTTATCATTGTAGAGGATCTTGGTTGTTGAAGTTGTTGTACCGAAGATCCCGAAGAGTCAAAATCAACAGACCTAGGGAACAATGGGCTATGGTCTTCAACAGGCCTCTTTGACTTCTTGATCTCTTCAATGTCTTTGATTATTGTCTGATTGGTGTTTGCCTGTTGTTCCATATGGTTCTTCACCTTTTTAAACAAAGCAAAGATATCATTGTTAGTAATAACTGGGTCTACCGGTAGAACCTTTATCCCGTGAATGTAGGTTATTCTAGTTTCTTCTGCTGTCCATCACTTTTCTTCTAACTTCCTAGAAGAGGAGGGAGGTTAAGATATGGAGCATAGTTGATCGATGGCACAGAGGAGGAAGCAGATTACAGCTGAGTTGACATTTTTCAAATTGAAGGTGTGCGAAAGTATGGATTTTGAAAGTTTTTACTAGATCAGAACACCACTGCCCCACGGTGGGCACCAAAGTGTTTTGGTCAAAAATTACCGAAGCAATTTAGTGATCAAACTTAGAATGTGAGGTAGTGTGCTTGGTCAATTTGGTAAAGGAAATGATGAAATATGAACATTAACACAAGGATGTAAAGAGCGAAAAATCTAATGGTCCTGTGAGTATCCTCAAGGATCCCGGCAAAAAAACCTCGGGAGCCGGCCTGAAAAGCCTGCTGCCTAATGATTTTATTGAATATGAAGAAAATACAAGTGTAGAGCATGAGTGATCGAATATTGATAAGTGTTACAGTTGTTTGCTATCAGAGCTAGTTCATGCGGGTTGTGTGTTCTATATTCGATCACCGAGCTTGTTTATATAGTCAAAGTAAATCAACAAACTATCCGATATTCTAGGATTCTTCAACTAAGTCAAGGTGAACGTTGTGGTCCACCTAGTCAACGTTCTCTTGTTTCTGACCGAGTATTTAGGCTCAATTTGCACGTTTATATTACCTGCAAATAGATAATCACAAGGCGAAACAAAAGGATTAGTCAATAAGTGCAATTCAGGATACTGAACTCTACGCGCATCTTCTAGGATCCTGAATAGTGATCCCTAACATCTGGTCTTCCATAAATTGATTAAAATCTTCACTCCTTCCAAGTTCTCTTCATTTTTTTCATCTCATATATTTCAAATGCCAAAACAAACCTTGATCACCCTCTAGAACTGCAACGTTTGTTCCATAAAGTCTGGATGAAACAAAATCTGAGAATAGTAAAGTTCACAAACATTTACTGCAAGCAGATTGATCAACCACATCGGATCAAATACCTGAACGACCGAACAACATTGTTTTTTCTTTTACCACAATCACAACTTCACCAGTATAACTATCATAATACCACCACTTCAGCGTCTTGTTGAAATCATGCTCCATTGGTTTGAGAGGAATTTTCTTCAATAGTCTCGAACGTTTGTACTTGAGTACAACAACCGGTTTTCCAGTAATATGATGAACTTTTGTCTTCGACATAAAGTACATACTGGCCTTTGTCGCTTTAAAAAGTGAAATCCGCATTGACATTCATAATGAACCAGATTCTCAAAGAAGTATCCCTTATTAGCTCCTCCATATTTTATGAAAGGTTTTCTAGTCAGCTCACGTACATCCCACACTAGCAATGTACTGAAATCAACATGGAATCTGAAGTATTGAATGCCAAACTCTCTTTTAATTGCATAACACTTCAACTTTGAGTCATAGATCCAGCTGATAATTTCTCCGATCACTTGACCCTTATATATTACATGTTTATGTTGCTTCAGAGTCTTTAAAGGTGGAGTAAAATTGGCATGAAATTGCTTCAGCCATTCATCAAAATGTCCTTCTTTCCTCTTTAACTTTCTCTTCAGCAACCGGGTTAACATCTTGTTTTGTCACCTTCTCTCTCAAATCTTCTCTACTTCTTTGAAGTTTGATTCTTCATAAACATTAAAATTTGGATCAACATCATTAATGTTTGAATACATCTCAGAGTATTTGACGGTTGCACCGTTACTTGTTGGTTTATTATGATAAACATGTGATTTTAGTGTTTTTAATGTTGTACATTCATGAATGTTGGTGACTATGCGAAACCGTGTGTTTGCAGGTTAAAATGGGCCTAAACGAGCTAATTAGAAGATACAAGAAGATCAAGGAAGGTTGGAACAAGTTGTGGCAAGTAAGAAGCAAGGAAAAAGAGAAAGCCCACCCGAGATTGGCGTAAGCTACGCCACCACCGTACCTTACGGTGGTGGCCATCCGTCAAATGTAACCGTGGGCCAGCATCTCGCCACCGTAGGCTAGTCTGAGGTCGGTGTAAGCTACGGTGGCGTCGTAGCTTACGGTGGCAGGCGGTTACAGCTCTAGAAAATTTCGACTAAATGTGCCTTTTGGGGGTCTTTTCAGTTTCAACTTGTTCTTAACAAATAGGGAACGAACCAGAGACCATTTTGGGCGATTTTGGAGTAGGAGAAGAGTGGAGAAACACAATTTTAACATCGGGGTCGTTGGAGAATCATCAATGACAATCATCCTCATCACAGTTGCAATTGATTTCGTCATGAGCGGCTAATCTTTTGTGTTCTTCTCAGATGTAATATTTTAATGTAAATAGCAATATTGATGTGTTTTAATTCTAGAATAGTGATCTAAGCATTTGATGCTTTTCACTAAAATGTTTATGTGATTGTTCGTAACTTTTGATATTTTGTTTAATCAAATTTGTGAACCATACATTCTTGGTGCCATTGGGAAGTGAGATTTAGTGGGTAGGAAACTTGGTTAATATATATATATTGATTGATCATCAGGTGACAAACTTGCGTTAGTAACCCGAGTGCTTTGTTCCCTTTTATCACGATAATTACATTTGCACGAATCATGTCTATGTGATTCTTTCTAGTTGCATCATTATTGTTTGTTTACATGGAAATCTTAAATCTGAGAAGATCACCCTTGTTTGATTGTTAAGAAAACCAAAAAGTTTAGATTGTCACTTAATCTCTAGCTATTAATTTAGTGTCTAGTTGTTCAAAACCAAGTTATAAAACACAACTCTTTGTCATATTTAAATTCAAGTTTTCAATTTAGTATAATTCAAGTCATACAAGTAGCACATACTCCACAATCTTCTTGTGTTCGACACCCGCTTACCACTAACTAACTTAGTGTTTTTGGGTTTATCTTTGCGTGAGTCTTCGACTTCACGTCAAATTTTGGCGCCGTTGTCGGGTAGAAGTGTGCAGCGTGTGTTCATTAGTAGTAATTTTTGTTTGTTTGTCAGTTTTACACTGGGTTGTGTTAGTGTGCAGGTACCCCAAATGCATGCGTACTAGGAAGTCATAATCATCACCACCATTACTTTTTGATCCAGAAATCGAAAAGGCGTGCAGGAGGAACCGAATTCAACATCACGAAAACAAAGTTCTTGAATCACCGAGTACACAAAGCAAAGCTATGGAAGCACAACGTGATCCTGAAAACCAATCAGTGGGCACATCAGTTTCACCTGATCAGCAGATGCCACAAGTCACTCCTCCACCTACTTCGGCCCCTTCTCCTTTCACTATACTCACATCTAGAACCACCACTTCAATAAGTTTGCCTGAATCAAACCCATCCAGTTTTGCGTCCTATTCGGGCATCCCATCGTTTGGCCAATTTTACCCATCTTATGGGCAATCATCTCAACAAAGTAAACAACCATTATTTCAGCAAAACCCACCTATAATCCATACCACCTTAACCTAACCATCAGTTTTCACCACTCCGAGTACCCACCAACAAGGTCAACCGAGATTTCAGCAACATACACTGATACACATATACCATTTGTGGAGGGACAATATGGAGGATATGGCGATGGGTATGAAGTGTCACACCCCCAATTTCAACTAACGGAGTATAACCGTGTGGGGTATGATCCAGATCAGGATCCAAGTCTTTAGTTAGAACCAAGCCATCAATATAATATAATTAGTTAAAAGTGGCTTTACAGACAGAGTTTAAATAGCATATCAGCGGAAGCATTTTAATAAGTTACAAAATTTGATTTTTTTGCTAGAGGTAATAAAAAAAGTGTTGGAAGTACATTTCCCAGGAGAGTTTTCAAAAAAGAGAGGTATTGCCAATGCCCGTGCCTCCACGCGATCCTCCTAGCGACCTGAAAAGCATACAACAGTCAAGTGTCAGCCAAAGCTGGTGAGTTCACAAAAGCGGTCTACAGAACACCGTGTAGACCAGAATGTATACGAATAATGAAAGACTAATTCGTAAGTTAAATGCATAAACTACAAGTATTATCCATATCATTAGGTAGCTAGCCTATGCTTATGTTCACCTAAATTTTCACAATTGAAACTGACTATGCGTCACAGGTCTTAACCCGTGCGATTTGCCTTCCCCGTGTCTTTCCAGATCACGGTTTAGGCTAATATTGGTCTCAGTCCGACCACCAGTCTGGAGGGTGCATTCGGTGCATCGTTAAGCAGGGGTGTCAATCCCAGTAGTACTACTCAACATTACCTCGCTGTTCTATATTAACGGTCCAAGAATGTAAGGACTTTTTGAAATTATAAAGCAAATCAGTGAAACCAGTGATATGTGTCGGATAACTACTAAAACAGATAAAAATACCTTTTCCGTTGCATTGTCATCCTTTACCGGGTGCAACTATATGCGTGTTACCATCCTCAACCGGATGTAACTAAAAGAGGTAGTAAACTCACCTTAGGGTGCACGGGTACTCGGCACTTGACTTTAGGGGTTGGTCAGAGTTGACCTATTTTAGTGAATAAGGTCTAGCAAAATTAGAGATTGTCGCTAGAATTAAATGCTTATTATCCATAAATCAAGTTACATGCATTCATTTTAATCATACGACTTAAACACAAGTCCTAAACTTGTAGGGAAACAATTGTTTTGGTCAAAAACTGCCTGAGCAATTAGTTGATCAAACTTTGTAAGTGAGGTAGAGTGTTTGATGTAAATAAAGATAGAAATGTAAATTTGAAGATTGACACGAGGATGTAACGAGGGAAAATCCAGGAATCCTTGAGTATCCTCAAGGAGCCTAGCAAAAAACCTCGGGGGCCGGTTCAAAGTACCTGCCTCCTAAAACTTTTATATGATGAAAGTATTTGGTACAAGTGAAATGAGCTCGTATTCTAAGTGTTACAGAGAGTTTTGATAGCGAGTATCGTGTGTTGTGTGTGTCCTCCTGAATGAATGACCTAGAGCTCGTTTAAATAGTCAAAAATGCATTAACTAACTAGGCTAAAAACTAGGGATTGAGTCTTCAAGTCTTTGTGAACGTTGGAGTCAGTTACAACACGTCCCATAAAGCCTTGACCGAGTCTTTAGCCATCATTTACACGTCCCTTAATACCTGCAATCAATTAAGACACATGGACAATTGTAACGGTTAGTCGATAACTGTAGTTCAGGATCCTTTGAGCTTCTGGCGAGCATCCTGAAATAATATAACCAATTGTCCTATATTTTAGGGATTTTCCCAACTAAGCCAATATGAACGTTGTGGACCACTTAGTCCACGTTCTATATCATTTGTCCGAGTATTTAGGCTTATCTACACATTTCTTTGACCCTGCAATTAATAAGACACATGGGAAAAACAAACGGGTTAGTTGATAACTATAATTCAGGATGCTCGAACCTGCCAGGATCCTGAACTTGCGTAAGGATATTGAACCATTTGAGCTTCCGGCCAGGATCCCGGATTATCAGCCCTAACAATTGCCCCTGAATTTTAACAGTTGTCGACCAAGAAGACGGCTGTAAAAATTCAAACTCAACGTCATCTCTTGAAATAATTACAAAGGTGACTCGTTAGCTCCTGATTTGATAGCAACACAACTTCTTATGTGATTTCCCCATAAATAACTCCAAGTTGCTGTCTTCCCCATACATCAGTCGGAACCCTGTCGATTGCTCTTTTTGTATTTCCTGCATATATATGACTTAGAAGTATTTTGATCATCATGGTGTGTTGTGTATATTTTTGATTATTTTGAAAAATATGTTTGAATGACAATCCGACAGGATGCTTAGTTTAAAAATTCTAAAGCCCATAAAACTTTGTCAATGTTAACAAACCATGATGCTAGCCAATACTTGGTTAGTAATAAAAATATGCAATATACGCAGTACCAATGTCACCTGTTCAAAAGTAATTCAACTGTCGAGATAACCAAGATCCATGAGGATCCTTAGGAATCCTTAAGATATACTTGATGAAATTCTGATGAATCTGATAATAAGTCTTGAGTATTTAGGAACAAGTCAAACAGGGGTCAAGCCCAACCTTGTCTTCTGAGGTACGAAATGTTTTATAAGTCTTGGGTCTAAGCCAACTGGGGTCAAGCCCAAAAACTTGAGAGACACGAAAGTGCCTAAACCTTAGTTAATGTGAGAACATTAAAAACCTTTGTTATTCTGAGGACAAGCTCAAAAATACTTGGGACTAAGCCAACTGGGGTCAAGCCCAAAAACTTGAGAGACACGAATGTGCCTAAACCTTGGTTGACATGAAAATGCCAAAAACCTTAGAATCTTTTCGAGATGACACGTCTGCCACCCATTTTGAAGTGCACTCTATGGCCGATAGTGATGAAATTATCAGCCACCCATAGATGGACTGGTCGCACCACCTTGAACCATTGGCCACCATCATGCGCTCCTGGCGAGGGTCTGGCGCTCCTGGCGATTCCCATTAGTGAACGAGAAGGTGAAAACCTCCTAAACCTTTGATAGCATTCAGAATGCTTTAGACTTAGAAGAGGTGATCAGCCTCTAGCTTAAGGTAGGACGCTCGGAGCACCTACAAAACACTTCAAGGCTTGGTGAGGGGTGGGTGTTAGCTTGGCTAACACCCCTCCGATGCCTAAGTCAGTAATCATTCCACAAATATAATAATATGAAATTGAAATAAGGGTCAAAAATCATACCTGAGGTTTTCGAAGTCTAAACAAGAATTCTTTTGATATGCTCAGAGGATCTAGAGAGCGCTTACATAAAATATAACTTCAAATGAATTGCATTCCAAGCTCTTGGGAGCAACTCGCCTTCCATAGTAGCTAGCTTGTACGCTCCCTTTCCAGCTTCTGAATCTATTAGGTAAGGTCCTTCCCATTTAGGCGCGAGTTTCCCATGTGCCGGATTGGTAGTGTTTTGAAAAGCTTTCCTGAGTACTAGATCTCCTACTTGAAATCTTCTAACCCTCAAATTCCTATTGTAAGACTTGGCAATCCTTTGCTGGTATGCTGCCATCCTGAACGTTGCGAGATCTCTAATTTCATCGACTGCTTCAAGATCTTCAAGGAGCTCTTGCTTATTTGCTTCAAAATTCCGGCAGCTCGTTCTTGCAGTTGGCATCACCATTTCAGTAGGTATTACAGCTTCAGATCCAAATACTAAGGAAAATGGTGTTCGACCAGTAGCATTTTTGGAGGTCGTTCTGTCTGCCCACAATACAAAAGGTAGCTCTTCAGCCCACTTCCCTTTCTTGTCTCCTAGCTTCTTCTTGAGATTATTGATGATGATTTTATTGCTTGATTCTGCTTGGCCATAAGCTTGTGGATGTATGGGAGTTGAAGTTACCATCTTTATCCCCCATGCTTCACAAAAACTTGTCGTCCTTTTTCCGATAAATTGAGATCCATTGTCGCACACTATTTCAGATGGGATTCCAAATCTTGTCAAAATATTCCTTTTGATGAAGGAAATCACTTCCTTTTCTCTAACTTGAACAAAAGCTTCGGCTTCAATCCACTTAGAAGAATAATCCGTCATAGCCAGCATGAAGACTTTTCCTCCAGGTGCTACAGGCAGTTTACCAACTATATCCATGGCCCACTTCATAAACGGCCATGGAGATGATATTAAATGGAGTGGCTCAGCAGGCTGATGGAGGATATTGTCGTGCCGCTGGCATGCATCACACTTCTGAACGAAGGCCATTGCATCCTTCTTCATAGTAGGCCAGTAGTATCCTGTTCTCAATACTTTAGAAAATAGTGATCTGCCCCCAGTGTGGTTGCCACAATCACCTTCGTGAATATCCTGGAGTACTGCAAGTGCCTCAGGCTGCTCGAGGCATCTCAAGTATGGTCCTGCAAGAGATTTCTTGTATAAGATACCATTTATTATAGAATATGGGTTACCTTTGTTCGAAAGAGCCTGGGATTCTCGTTTTTGGGGACTTCTCCTTCTTGGATAAATCTTCTGATAGGGTCTGTCCAGGATTTCTGAGGATCCTGAGAATCTACCATATCCGGATCTTTATCTGCTGTGATGTCATTAACTTCCTGTTCTTCGATTGCTGGTGTCAGGATGTGAGTTATGGGAATCTTAACACCTTCTGGGATCCTTAGTGATGATGCTAAATTTGCCAAAGCATCAGCTTCTGCGTTTTCTTCTCTAGGCACCTGTGATATGCTGCAATTTTCAAAAGATAATGCTAATTGTTTTACGAGGTCTAGATATTTGGTTAACCTTTCGCCTTTCACTGCATAGGATCCATTAAACTGGTTAGTTAATAACAAAGAATCAATAAAAACTTGAATGTGTTGGATACCCATATCTTTAACGAGTTGTAATCCTGCAATTAAAGCTTCATATTCGGCTTCATTATTAGTAGCCTTAAATTCACAATGGATAGATAGAGGAATAATGCCCCCGTGTGGCGATTTCAGTAGCGCACCCAATCCTGTTCCTCTAATCGTTAGATGCTCCGTCCGTGTACAAGATCCAACTGCCTGAAGCTTCTTCAAGCTGCTTGACCTCAAGTTCAACCTCTTGCAGTATGTCGCTGCTGAAATCAGCCACAAAATCTGCAAGTGCTTGTGACTTGATCGCTGTTCTTGGCTCGTATATGATGTCATAGGCACTTAATTTAACTGCCCATTTCGCCATTCTTCCAGACATTTCTGGCTTTCTTAAGACACACTTAATGGGATAGTTAGTTTTTACGTAAATAACATGGGTTTCAAAGTAATGTCTGAATTTTTGAGAAGCCATGACAAGGGCTAAGATTAATTTTTCTAAATAAGAATACCTGGTTTCGGCGTCTAATAATGTTTTGCTTACATAGTATACCAGATGCTGTTGTCCCTCATGATCTTTCACAAGTACAGCACTCGCCGAGCTGCTTGAAACTGCTAAATAGAGAGATAGTGGTTCGCCCTTGACTGGTTGCATTAGAAGTGGAGCAGATGATAAATATTCTTTCAAGGAGCTTAGAGCCGCTTCATGCTTTTCACCCCATTCGAACTTTTTGTTCTTCTTCAATATGTCATAAAATTCTTTGCTCTTCTCCGATGATCTTGATATGATTCTGTTAAGTGCTGCTACTCTTCCAGTTAATCTTTGAACTTCCTTGACATTCGTCGGAGATTTCAAATTTATAATCGCTTGAATCTGTTCAGGGCTGGCTTCTATTCCTCTTTCAGTAACCATGAAACCCAGGAACTTGCCGGCCTTTACTCCAAAATGGCACTTGGAAGGATTTAATTTCATATTGAACTGGTCCAATATATCAAAAGCAGCTTCAAGATCTCTAGGATGATCTTTTGCTTTTTTCGATTTCACCACCATATCATCTATGTATACTTCCATGGTGTCCCCCAGTTTGTCTTTAAACATCATGTTGACTAGCCTTTGGTATGTGGCACCTGCATTTCGTAAACCAAAAGGCATTGCAATATAACAATAAATACCTGTGGGTGTCATGAAGGCCGTGTCTTCCTGATCTGATGGTTCCATTTGAATTTGCTGAAAGCCCGAAGATGCATCCATAAAAGTCAGCATCTCATGCCCAGCAGTCGCGTCCACCATAGAATCAATGTGTGGTAGAGGGAATGGGTCTTTTGGACAAGCCTTGTTTAGGTCTGTGTAATCTACACACACCCTCCACTTACCATTCTTCTTCTGGACCACCACCACATTAGCTAGCCATCGAGGGTATTTAACTTCTCTAATCATTTTGACTTGAGCAGCCTGTCAACTTCTTCTTGGATTATGATGTTTCTCTCAGGAGCGAACTTCCTTCTCTTCTGATGTATTGGCCTGAAAGAATCATCTATACCAAGTTTATGAGTTATAATATCTTTAGATATACCTGTCATGTCTTCATGTTTCCATGCAAATGTTGTGATTCTGGATTTCAACAGGTTCACGAGCTGCTCCTCAATATCTTCAGGGATATTGGTTCCTACCAGCACTTTGATTTCAGGATCTTCAGGATTAAGTTGGACTTCCTTGATTTCCAGTTCCTTTGTCATCTGAATTCTTCGTGCTGGTTTCTTTAATTGCTATGCTGGCTTGGACTTGATGGTATTCTTCATGGCAGAAGTATAGCAGTCTTTGGCTTCTTGTTGATCACTTAGTATCCTTACAACTCCCCAAGGTGTGGGAAGCTTCACACATTGATGATAGGTAGATGGGACCGCTTTCATGTCATGGATTCATGGCCTTCCCAAGATTACGTTGCAACAAGGAAGAGAGTCAATAACGCAGAATTTCTGCATGGAGTTGACTCCTTCAATGTAAACAAGAAGTCTAATGTCTCCAACCGCATGCTTGGTTTCTCCGCTGAATCCTACTAACACCGAGGATCTTGGGATTATCTCTTCTTCTGGAATGCTCATCTTTTTAAGCACGTCCAATTGAATAATGTTGACCGAACTGCCATTGTCTATCAGAATCCTGCGAACATAATGGTTAGCAATACATAATGTAATTACCAGACTGTCGTGGTGAGGATCCTGAATGTCCAGCTTATCAGTTTTGTCAAAAGAGATGACTTTGTCTTCAGTCAATATCGCATTCTTCTTTGGCCGACTGCCTTGATCCATCTTGGCCTCCTTTGCATGTCTTTTTGCTGATGAGAAGGAGGCTCCGCATATGTCGGATCCTCCCGAGATGAAGTTGATTACTTTAGCATCTGCTGGTGGCGACTGAGCTCTTTTGGGCAGCTCAGCAGCTTCTTGAGTTTTACTTCTCTTCCTGCCAAACAATTCTTTGAGGTGCCCTTTGCTGAGCAGGTAACTGATTTCTTTCCGAAGTGCTATGCAGTCATTCGTTAAGTGCCTGAAGGCTTCGTGGTAAGCACACCACTTAGACTTATCCTTCCACGATCCTAGTTTTTCTGATTTTCTTGGCCACCTAGCTTTATCACCTAGATCCTGCAAGGCACATAACAAACCACCCATGTCAGTTGAAAAGCAATAATCAGATACATTTGGGAGGTTTTCTTTGTCGTCCTCTTCTTCAACTTCATTAACCCTAGGATTATCGTTTCGATAATAGGGTTTGTTTCGTTGTTGTTTTCCGGGAGAATCTGTCCTTCTTCCTGATGGTTCGTCACCTCCTTTTTGGATCTTCTTATCATCCTCTAGCCTGATGAACCTTAATGCCCTTGTTCTAACTTCATCAAGGTTCCTGCAAGGAGTCATAACCAAATCATCATAAAAGCGGGAATCTCCTCTGATCCCCATTTTGAAAGCCTCTACAGCGGCAGCCATATCTAGGTTGGGAATATCCAGAGCTTCTCGACCGAATCTGGCCACATAATCCCTCAGGGATTCGTTAGGCTTCTGAACTATTCTGTACAAATCACCAGTGAGCTTCTCAAAGCTCCTGCTGCAAGAAAACTGGTTATTAAATAAGTTAACTAAATGGGGAAAAGAAGTAATGGTATTAGGAGGAATGCTGAGCAGCCATTTCAAGGCTGGTCCTGTCAATGTTGAGCCAAATCCCTTGCATAAGCAAGCTTCTTTGATGTTTGCAGGAATGGGGTTGATTTCCATTCGTTCCCTGTATTGTGCCACGTGCTCCTCAGGATCTGTGGTCCCATCATAGAGTTTCATGTTGGGGGTCTGAAATCTTTTTAGTATCTCTACGTCACAAATGGGCCATGCAAATCTAGAAACCCTGTGGCTGCCTGCTGGCACTTCAGGAATTGGACGTATAACACCAGGAACACTTGAGATCATGTCTTTTAACCTCTGAAGTTCCCTAGCGATGGTCGGGTTGATACCTGCATCCTGCACAATTCCTTGGTTAGGGTTAGCATAAAAATTATCAAAGTTGTTACCAGCCCTGGAAGTTTGGAGATGGATCTGAGGTCCATATTCAGCATCTCTAAGGACGGTTGGCTCAGTTGTAGTTCCCACTTGCATGGGGATGAAGTCTCTCTCATGCATCTCTTGAGATGAACCTAGGATTGTGCCTGCAGAGACAGTAGGATAAGAAAATAAGGATCCTTGAGGATCCTGAGCAGCTCGGAAGCGGCTCCGATATTGTTGGAATGGCTGAGATGAAGATCCCTGAAGCATTTGAGGAGTAGGTGCCGCTGACTGCTGGTTCCAAGGCTCATGAAGGTTCGTCGCAGCAAACCGTTGTGGTTGAGATACAGGTTGTTGCATTGATACCGTTGGCATTTGATGGCTTAAAAACCCGGCTGGTTGCTGACTCGAGCATCTCGGCAGCTGCTGACTTCCATATCCACTGTAGTAAGATTCTGGGGGTTGCTCGGAGTAGAACCTAGAGTATTCCAGATCTGTCGCCCTGGAAGTCTTCTGATGCTGAGAGCCTGAGAATCTTGCAGTAGTAGTTGTTGCAATACCTGGCTTTGGAACAGTAGAGGGATTCGCTTTCTGTTTTGGCTGCTCCGATATTTCCGGAGAGTCGAACCCGAATGATCTTGGCATCAAAGGGCTGATTTCCTCTACTGGTTTCTTTGACTTCTTCAATTCCATGATCTCCTTCATCATTTTCTCGTTGGTTTTGGCTTGCTCATCCACATGAGACTTCATTTGCCTGATCAAAACATAGAGATAATTATTAGAAATAGCAGAGTCAGTGGACGTACCTTGAGATCCCTGAAAAGTAGGATATTCCACTCTTTTAGCGTCGGTGCCGGTCACTTTCTTCATCATTGGGGGGAGACCAGTGTCGACAGCCGGTTTAGTGGATGAAACAGATTTCGAAGTAATCTTTTGTTGGCTCGACATTTTCAAGAATAGATTATGGGAAGAAGATCAAGGCTTTTAGCTGAATTCAAACACCGTTTGCACCACGGTGGGCGCCAAATTGTTTTGGTCAAAAACTGCCTAAGCAATTAGTTGATCACCTAGGTAGCTAGCCTATGCTTATGTTCACCTAAATTTTCACAATTGAAACTGACTATGCGTCACAGGTCTTAACCCGTGCGATTTGCCTTCCCCGTGTCTTTCCAGATCACGGTTTAGGCTAATATTGGTCTCAGTCCGACCACCAGTCTGGAGGGTGCATTCAGTGCATCGTTAAGCAGGGGTGTCAATCCCAGTAGTACTACTCAACATTACCTCGCTGTTCTATATTAACGGTCCAAGAATGTAAGGACTTTTTGAAATTATAAAGCAAATCAGTGAAACCAGTGATATGTGTCGGATAACTACTAAAACAGATAAAAATACCTTTTCCGTTGCATTGTCATCCTTTACCGGGTGCAACTATATGCGTGTTACCATCCTCAACCGGATGTAACTAAAAGAGGTAGTAAACTCACCTTAGGGTGCACGGGTACTCGGCACTTGACTTTAGGGGTTGGTCAGAGTTGACCTATTTTAGTGAATAAGGTCTAGCAAAATTAGAGATTGTCGCTAGAATTAAATGCTTATTATCCATAAATCAAGTTACATGCATTCATTTTAATCATACGACTTAAACACAAGTCCTAAACTTGTAGGGAAACAATTGTTTTGGTCAAAAACTGCCTGAGCAATTAGTTGATCAAACTTTGTAAGTGAGGTAGAGTGTTTGATGTAAATAAAGATAGAAATGTAAATTTGAAGATTGACACGAGGATGTAACGAGGGAAAATCCAGGAATCCTTGAGTATCCTCAAGGAGCTCGTATTCTAAGTGTTACAGAGAGTTTTGATAGCGAGTATCGTGTGTTGTGTGTGTCCTCCTGAATGAATGACCTAGAGCTCGTTTAAATAGTCAAAAATGCATTAACTAACTAGGCTAAAAACTAGGGATTGAGTCTTCAAGTCTTTGTGAACGTTGGAGTTAGTTACAACACGTCCCATAAAGCCTTGACCGAGTCTTTAGCCATCATTTACACGTCCTTTAATACCTGCAATCAATTAAGACACATGGACAATTGTAACGGTTAGTCGATAACTGTAGTTCAGGATCCTTTGAGCTTCTGGCGAGCATCCTGAAATAATATAACCAACTGTCCTATATTTTAGGGATTCTCCCAACTAAGCCAATATGAACGTTGTGGACCACTTAGTCCACGTTCTATATCATTTGTCCGAGTCTTTAGGCTTATCTACACGTTTCTTTGACCCTGCAATTAATAAGACACATGGGAAAAACAAACGGGTTAGTTGATAACTATAATTCAGGATGATCGAACCTGCCAGGATCCTGAACTTGCGTAAGGATATTGAACCATTTGAGCTTCCGGCCAGGATCCCGGATTATCAGCCCTAAGAACAATGATTCACAATCCAAGTCAAATAGCAGAAATGCAAATCCTAAAAGTCAAACACAAATCATACCTTTGGTGACAAGTCTAATTTTCTCTACGCTTGGAGTTAGCCTCTCAATTTTTACAGGGCATAAACTTCATATTATTATGGACTTGCAAAAAGAATCAACCCAAAAGGTTAAGAAATGAGAAAGTTATGCATGTCGGAAGTTGGCAAAATCAACATTATTGTCCTTAACACACCATTTGGGAATATGCCTAATTAGCTCCATACTTGGAGTTAGGTTCTAAACTTTTACTGTCATATACTCCCCAATTTTAGAACATGTTGCAATATGAATCAGCTCAAAAAGTTAAGAATTGAGGAAGTTATGCGCGTACGAAGTTGGCTAAAAATCAGCTTTGTGTAGTTTTTGTAACATAGAAAATTTGATCCTATATTTGGCATAACTTTGTTAAACTTGTTATTTTCCTACCAAGTCTTCCAGATATCAATATTTATATTTATACAACATTTTCATTCAAAAATCCCTTCAAAAACACTCGAGGATCAAGTCCAACAAATTGTACAACTTCATAATAAAGGAGCTGAATTTTTACAGCCCTTCACACTCGACTTTCAGCAGCCTTTTGAGTGACCAAGCAGAGGTTTTAGAAGGTGTATGAGTAGGCAACTTAAAGCTAAGACATATAAGTTTGCTACAAAAAAAGAACCACTCGATTTCGATCAAAAGTGGGAGAGTTATGGCCCGGCTAAGTCGACCCATTTTCGATGACCGGGGCTGTCCAAAAATTAATGATTGTGTAAATTGTGTTTTTGCGGTTTTGGCCAATCTTTTGCTCGTTTAACTTATGTAAATACTTGTAACACATTAAATATCATATTATCATGCATTCCTAGTTGTCATAACGATCATACAACAATCATAGCAAAATTCAAGCATGCCACTAGCATATAAGCATATATTCTTCCATTTCAAGTACTCATATACCCAAATTCTTCAAGGACACATCTAACCATCTAACGACATGAAACTCAAAGCCATTTTACCCTATAAAATCTGTCCAAACTCATAATCCTACTCGTCTTAACATAAAACATGATTCAAGTGTGATTTCACACTCCAAATAACACATTAAACAAGATGACAACTTGTTTTCAACCAAATTCAAGAAAATTAGTTTTTAGGGCTTATAAGTTGGGAAGAGAGCAGATTTTTGGTGAAGGAGGTGGAACCAAGGCTTTCTCCTAACTTCTTGATGCTTGAGGAAGCCTAAAGCCCTTGAATCTTGCTTGAACTTGAAAAAATTAAAGAAATTTGAAGGTTGTGTGTGTTGGGTTGAGAGAACCGTGAAGGACGAAAGGGGTGGTGAAATGAATGTGAAAGAGGGGAGGGGTGGGTTATTAGGGCTGCACTTTTGGAATTTAAGGAAATTACACAATTGGCCCCTCAAGTCCTAAACTAGTGTAAATGCTCCAAAACAAGTAATAAGTGGGGTTTAAACCCGAAACTTAAAAATTTAAGTTCTAGAAATGTTTCCAAGTGCTTATAACTTATTTAACATGAAATATTTAGTCGGAATAAGTCTCGTTAACGTGTACGCACATAAAACTTGAATCGCGTACGAAACCCGGTTTCTCACGAAATGCAATCTTTCAAGAAACACATAAAGTCACGAAATAATGTCACGGAATAAATTACTAAAATTAATTAGTAACTGTAGGTCCTGAAAATCTACCAAGACACGATATTGATATCACAAACGAGTGCAGAATCCTCGTAAGTGATTGATTCAAAAAGAAAGTAGAAGAAATAGATTTGTCAAAGAGATAAACAACAAAGAACAAATCTTGAATGAAACACAATACTTTCTTTGAGCAATTGAAACCGATCGTAAACAAGAGTGAAATAGGAAATCATAATCCAAAAGCTAGTTGATCATAAACACTATGAGGGTTTATATACTACCCTCTACAAAACCCTAAGCCCAATCATAAACACACAAAGGACCGGCCCACTAAGCTCTAAATTGTAATCCCTTCTAAGCCCATTAACAAGTAAGCCCACATCTAATGTTCATGCCTCAAATGTATAGCCCAACAATCTTTCCCTAGGCATGAACCATTAGACCGCCTATGGCAGTAGCAGATCAAATCTGAAAGTATTATGCACATTGCTCGACCACCATTCATTTGCTACGATCCTGTTTGCTGTTCCATGGAAGATCCCCACCCGTATAGCATTTTCCAGATCGTTCTCATCACCGAGAATAGGTTGGGAGGCGAGGAGCTTGATATCTCTTTCACCAAACCTCAGCAGGTCAACCGGATTGTAGAAGCGGAACTATCTCATCTTCTTGCAAAGCACCACCGCTTCATGCGTCGTCGGATCATAAAACCAACAGTCAAAGTTTTTGACCAAGGTACCATCTTCAATTTCATCCAACAAGTTTATTACTCTTGTGCGTTTTGTGGGTGGTCGCCTCGCTTCACCTATTGGATCACCAGTTACTGGGTCAGTTCCAGTTTCAACCCATCTTACCTGCTTCAGATCGAAGTTCACAAAATTTTCCGCCAAGTGGCTCATCAGATTGTTCCGAACTAGATCTCCTTCTGTGCTACTCCATCTGTTTATGTATGGAGCTCTTAACAGGCTTCTAATCTCAGGCTCAGTCCAATAGTGAAATTGGGTTCGTGTTCTGTAATATTCCACTGGACTGTAGCCATCACGGATAACAGCAAAGAGCTTCTTCTCGGAGTCGTAGTGCCAGCACAGAATTGCTTCACGACTCCCCCTTTTGTCGATTGAGCTTTCACCAACATCAATGGTGTATTTAGTGGGGGCTGGTCCTTGAAAGAACTCCTTGAACCAGTTGTCGTGACCTTCTGGCGCTTTAGAGATGACTCTTCCACTTCGAGCATAGTCTGACATCTCAATAGTGTCATCTCCTTCATCTTCATTCATAGCCTCTGTACCTTGCGCAGCCTGAGATGAGCTTTGAACGGGGTCACCTGAAGCATTTGACACCACAGCACCTTTTAACTCATTATACTTCTTTTTCAGATCCATCAAGGTCTCATACAAATACTTAAACCTATTCTTGTCAGCCACCTCCTTATCTTTTAGTTTTCTGTTCTCAGCCTGGAGTGCTTTTATCTCAGTCTCTCTAATTCTATTTTGAGACATCAGAAAGTTAATGTGAGGGTCAGCACTTAACCTCATCTCAATAGGGAGCTCAGCAGCTTGTTCATTTGCCCGAAAAGGCCTGAAGCTTGGAACCACAGTGGGCTAACTTGGTACCGAAGAGACACTCACTTTCACTGGGCTGGGTATAACAAAAGAGCTTTCAACCTCTAGAAATTGCCTTTCCTCATGCACTAGGCTATGTACATGGAGGATAGGACTCTCAGTCTGCATAGGTGCTGGTTCTTGAACAGTAGCTTGAACATCGGCTTGAGATGAGCTTTGAACGATTGCCGGTTCAGTTGTGTTATCAGTCTGTTCATTTGCATCTGTACGATCAAACACCATTAGGCTCGAGCTGGTCTTTAAGAATTTGAACCTCAAGGTTCTTGGGTCAGCCTTTTTCCTCGGAGAAGGTTCACGAATTGGGATGGGTTCTTCAGTCACATCCTCTTCGTTCAAAGTCGGCTCTGGAGGAGTTGAATCGCTGCCTGAAGATGTGATCAGATCATCCCTTCCTCTCTTGAGATTGATGGGCCCCAAATCTCGATAGATGTCATCCTCGAATGTTTCGTTCTCAGGGAAGATATCATCCATTATGTTGTCTTCATCAGACGGTATATTTTCAGGTTCCCTTTGAACATTGGTAGCCACATCATGATCTTCTGCCAAAGATGCATTGACTGGGTGCACCTCTGGTTCAGCAACAAATTCTTCTTCAACTTGTTCTCTTGCAACTTCAGGAAAGGCACCTCTTTTGGTCCATTCAATCCTCCCCTGAAAGCTACTCTTTCCTTTTCTATCTTGTGTTTGCAGGCCGAACACTCCATTATCCATGAACTTGATATCCAATTTCTCTATTCGTTCTTCTATCATGGGATATTTCTTCATGACCACCATCTGCACAAATCTTGGTGTCATCAGGAACTGTTCTCTTGCACTCAAATCTGCATTCCCAACCCAATCCAACAACATCATTTTTGAGAAGATGAAATCCCAGTCTAAGGCTAGTGCTACAAATGTCGTGCCATGTAATTTGTTTAGTTGATCAAAACTAGTCCTCTTACCCAAGAAGGATTTTTCCAAGTAATGAGCCAAGCAGCTCCAGTAGTGCGGCAATAACTTCTTGAAGATGGGAGGAAACTTTCCTTCATATCCCAACAACTGAGCACCTTCTAATACAAGAGTCTTTGAGTACTCTATTGGATCTTCAGCTTTGTCATTGATGTTCAATCCCTGGAGGATGTCTTCTTCGAGTATCATAATTTGACGATTCTGAATTGTTGCGGAGATTCTCGTCTTGTCAGCATTTGCTCTCACTTTTCCCCAGAATTCTCTTACAAGCTGCTCATCGATCAGCACACTTGTACTTAGAGCATGGTTTATCTTGCATACGTTCAGCCCCGCCACCAAAGAGTAAAATAGTTGCATGTGCCTCTCTGGTGGGTCATCAAGATATGCCGGGATGCAGTGGTCTCTCTCAAAATGGATCTCTTCATCAAGCATTTCGTCTGCCATCTGAGAAAACGAGACAAATGCATCAGGCTTAAATTCATCAAAAAGAAATTATGTTTGCCAACAGTATCTTGAAGTTCAATTGATTAACACATTTAACTTGATAAGTTCTGAAAATCTCAATTTAAACGTTCAAGAAAAATATTTGATTTTGAAACACAATTTGACAAACACATTTAATTTTAACTTAAAATGATCAAGTTTGATGAGATTCTGATAAGATTATGTGACAAATTAAGCGTTTATGATTAAAAAAACACCAGTTTAGGACTCAAGTATTGGGTTTACGATACACAGTTCGGGTTTACGATCCGAAAGTGAGTTCACGATCGGGTCAAACAAAGTCCAGTTGGTAACGTAGGCCCGATCGTAATCAACATCGTAATCATCAATCGGAAACGTGGATCGTAAACGTCGATCGTAATCGTTATCAGAAACGCCGATCGTAATCGACGATCGTAATAGCCGATCGTAAACGCCAACAGTCGTCTTCTCCAATCTCGACGATCGGAAACGAAGAGATCGGCCATTGAAGGACCTGCACTTTCTCGTAAACACATTAGATCACCTCATATGTGCAAAATAAACAACCAAAACTACCTTTTAAGAGTTGTAAACACAAAACCAACTTCAAATCTTGCTAAAACCACTCGAAGACAGAGAGAACCGAAGATGATCACGAGTTAGGGTTTAAAACACAAAATCTGTAAAAAGAACGATGAAGCCTCGTGAAGACAGTCGATTGACAAGGGTTTCTTGGTCGGAAATGAATTGCGAGTGAGATGGTGTGCTCTGTTTTCACAAAGGACGGCCGGAGGAGGATTGGATTGTTTTTCCGGCAAGGGCAGCAGCGGAGGCAAGGGTTTTGGTGAGAAATCGTGAATAGAGAGAGAGATGGTGAATGGATCGGAAATGGGGTTGAATGGGTTTTGATGTTTATAAAAAATTTCATAAAGACCCCTCATGTTTAGAAAATGTTTTAAAATCCTCCCAAACCACTATAAATATTAATTCTCATGGAAAATGTTAACTTTGAAGAATTTTGAGAATTACGAAGCTTCCCCTCAGACTCATACCCCGAGTATCCGATCATGATCAATTACATAAAAAAAATAAACAATTAAAGACTTGAAAGATAAAATAAACCATAAATCAATTAAAACCTAATTACAGAAATTAAAAAAATTCACTTGCCTCGAAGCTGATGTAAATTCATGGATCAAACCAGACAAATCTTTAACTGAGGAACCCTTTTCAGCTTCCGTTACTCGACGCTCTAGAAGATTGCTCAAAATTTTTGAAATCATATAAACTCACATCCAGATAAAAGATATTTAAAGTGCTTAAATATGGTACGTAATTACCGTCATGTTTAAAAGTCCCCTCACCCAATCGTTCATAGCAAAACCTACCCAACCTCAGAGTTTATTGAGGATTCACAAACCCCCAACTTGAGGAACCATGCACCACTGCTATGACTACCACTTATTTTCTTAATTATCAGTTGGTGATCAGGTCGGCCGCATAAGCACGCAAGGAAGACCAAACACAATAATTTATTTATTTTTATTTTTATTTTTTATCATCATTTTTGATTTTGCTTTCTCTTTTCATTTTTCTTTTTTTTTTCATTTTTCTGTGGTGTTGTCATAATTAGCAGAAACATGGCGTGTGAGAGAGTGAATACTAGGTGAATACCACTCTCAACCCGTTTTTGCTGGGACTCAGTCTTTTAAACTATGTAAACCAGGATGGAAAACTAAACATATATAGAAGTTAAGTTTACTGCACTTACATGGATGATCATAGTTTTTGATTTAGCTTTCCGAAACATCATCTTTGAGTCGTCTTTCACTTCTGCCTTACACGTGCCAGTCTCCGATTGTCTTGGAAATTTATATCACTTCCTACCAACTCAAGGCAAACAAAAGACATCATAAAAACCTCAAACAAATATTTTTTAGATTTTCTGAAACAGTGATATTTCTTCCCCTGTTTTTATGAGGCTTTTGAAATAAAACACATTTTTTATTTAATATTTAAAAAAAAACAACTATACACAAACAATTTTGATCCGATCATTCCTCGAAGGCAATCATCTTGAGGCCTTCGAAACACATTTCAAAATTGGGATGAGGGAGGGGTTTTGTGAAAATATCAGACACATTTTGGTCTGTGCTCACCTTTTGGAGCTGAATTAACTCCCGATCATAACAATCACGAATAAAATGTACCTTGATGTCTATGTGCTTTGTTTTTGAATGATGAAAGGGGTTTTTCACAATTTCTAGAGCAGCAGCGTTAGCACAAAAGATAGGAGTGTTGACAAATTCCATACCGTAATCAGTGAGCTGATTTTGTATCCATACTACCTGTGAGCATCCAGCTGATGTTGCCACATATTCAGCTTCTGCAGTGGACTTTGAGACGGTATGCTGCTTTTTGCTCTGCCAAGAAATGAGTCTGTCTCCCAGATACTGACATCCACCAGTTGTTGATTTCCTGTCAAGATCACTACCTCCATAATCACT
The DNA here is from genome assembly GCA_039602395.1 of Deinandra increscens subsp. villosa. NCBI lineage: Eukaryota > Viridiplantae > Streptophyta > Magnoliopsida > Asterales > Asteraceae > Deinandra > Deinandra increscens. Next base: position 70,005,436 of record JBCNJP010000017.1, on the reverse strand, counting down.
GTCAGTAAATGCAAACAATTGGAAATCAGTGTTCTTTGGGTACCAAAGTCCAAGCCTAGGCCTGCCCTTCAGATACCTAAAGATACGTTTAACAGAAATTAAATGTGAAAGTTTAGGATTAGCCTGATAGCGGGCACACAGACACACTGCTTGCATAATATCTGCCCTGCTTGCTGTCAAATACATAAGTGATCCAATCATCGAGCGATACATGAATTCACTCACTGACACCCCATCTGCATCTGCTGTCAGTAGAGGTCGGGATGTCATGGGAGTTAAGATTGGCTTGAAATCTTGCATTTTGAATTTTTCTAGAATCTCATTCAAATATTTTGCTTGGTGAATAAGAATCCCAGATTCATCCTGTTTCACTTGCAAGGCTAGGAAGAAACTCATCTCTCCTTGATCACTCATTTCAAGTTTCTTTCTCATTATTTCTTCAAACTCGGTGCATAACTCTTCGTTTGTTGACCCGTAGATGATGTCGTCTACATAAACCTGCACCATGATGATATCATCCTTCACCCTCTTTCTAAACAGCGTCTGATCTACCACTCCTCTTGTGTATCCATTCTCCACCAGATGAGTTGATAGTGTCTCATACCACGTGCGCGGAGCTTGATGTAGTCCATATAAAGCTTTATCCAAAAGATACACATGATCTAGATGCTCCTCATCTACAAACCCTGGTGGTTGAGTCACATAAACTTCCTCATTCATTTCTGCATATAAAAATGCCGTCTTGACGTCCATCTGGTGCACAGTGAAGTTTAGGTATGATGCAACTGCAAGAAATATCCGAATAGCCTCCAATCTAGCCACGGGTGCATACACCTCATCATAGTCAATTCCATGTATTTGTCTGTGACCCTGAACAATCAACCTTGCCTTGTTTCTGACAATTATACCCGTGTCATCCTTCTTGTTCTTGTATAACCAACGTGTGGGTATAACCTTCTTGTTCTCTGGCCTTTCCACTAGACGCCACACTCCCAGCTTTGAAAACTGATTTAATTCATTTCGCATGGCCTCTATCCAACTTGGATCTCTGAGAGCAACCATCACATTAGGAGGCTCAATCTGGGATATGAAGCACGGATACATGCAGAAATTAATGTCTCCCGTGCGGCTTCTAGTGGTAACACCTGCTGAAACTGGCCCAAGGATATTGCTAATCGGATGGTCTTTGTTGATCCTTGATACTTGAACATCTATGTCAGGACCAAATTTGAGCCTTTACTCATCCAATACACAGATTCAAGTGCGGAAATCATGAATCCATGATCAAATCATAGTGTTTGCTTGTTGAAATCCTTAGATTTCGCCTCTGAAACTCAAGAACTTGAGGGTTTTCACACACAAGTGCTCTCTATCTTCAAAACAGCCGTCCAAGAGTCTTATTAGGGTTATTCTAGAGTGGCTATTTATACTAGAGAGAGCACAGGTCGTGATTGTGCTGAAAACAAGAGAATGTTATTGAAGTTAGTGCAAATTATGACATCAGACAGACGAGATCGCCAAGAATGAGCCTGAAGTCGCCAAGACTGGTTGGTGACCTCGCCAAGGCTTGGTGAGGTCGCCAACCTTGGTGAGGTCGCCAAGGGTTGGCGAGGTCGCCAAGGGTTGGCGAGGTCGCCAAGGAGGCTTGCCCAAGTCGCCAAGAACTCTTGGTGAGGTCGCCAAGCCTTGGTGAGGTCGCCAAGAACAAAGCCCAGATCACCAAGTCTTGGTGAGGTCGCCAAGGTTGGTGAGGTCTCCAAGGCTTAGCAGCGAGATCTCCAAGAACAAACGAGATCTCCAAGGCTTATCAGGGAGATCTCCAAGAACAAACGAGATCTCCAAGAACAAAACCAGATCTCCAAGACCAGTGTCCAAATCACCAAGACTATCTGGAAATCACTAAGAACAATCCCAAAACTCTAGGAATCATTATGGGATCGCTAAGGGTTGTTATTATGAAATCACTTAGTGTTATTAGCAAAACCCAAGTGAAGGATGAAACCAACTCCTAAGGTGTAATGTTTGAGTTGCCACCAACCTAATATAGGTCTTACAAATTCCCCCTTTGGTGGCAATACAAACATGTGAGACTGACAAACTATCTGAGTTGTCCGAGTAGCATCAGCAAGAACCTCGAGTACTTCCTAGCAAGATACATATAATGATCATCTAAGCAAATGCTCAGTTCGGAATATAATCTACAGAGGTCTTCCCGCGCAAATTTATTCAAATCAGAATAGTTCCACAGCTCCAAAACCCTTTGTGAACCACGGGAGAGATAACAAATCCTTTGGCTAACCATGATCCAGTTCTTCAAGGTACTCAGGCTTCAGTGGTCATTTTGATCTTGCATGGTCTTTATTCTCCTATTGCTCTTCATGTCACGAGCCATAGGTTGTTCACTAACTTTGGCTTTTTTCTCTTGTTTTCAGTTTTTTTTTTTTTGGACCCCTAGTATCAGAACTGGTAGAGTCAGAACTTGATTCTGATCCAGGTTGGAATCTTGACCCAGATTCGGGTTTGGATCCAGATTTATTTGAGTTATTGTTAGCATCATTGCCAGACGCATCAGCTTCAATACCAGACTCTTCATCTTCATCTTCTGATTTGTCTGATTCAGTTGCATCTTTGGTTGAAGCTCTGTCTTCAGGTTCTGAATGCATAGGGTCATCATGAATGGGAGAGTTGATTGGATGATCATCTTGTAGATTTGCTGCATTATTATCAGGATCAGCAGCATTGACATCTGACATATCATCATCATCATTGTTATTTCCTTAATCTTCATCCACACCAATTCCCTCAATCATGTTCGGGAAAAATGGAACTTCGGGTCCATCATACTGACCCAGCCGGTAATGCGTGTAAGAACCGGGCATCATTCTCCTAGAAACCAAGTATGGCTCTGTCTTTAGTGATCCAACTTGAGTTTTCCATAATTCTGAAAGCCTGTTCATAACGACCAGCATCTGTCCAGTTTCTGTTAATTTCACAGAATTGATTGTGTGACTTTGAGAAATCCAGAGGGGCATTGGCTGCTCTTTCCACTATGGGAGGCATCTGCAAATAAGAAATAACATGATCACATCAAATTTGACAAGTCAAGTGAATGTCGTGTCACACTAAATTCGTGATAGTGACAGAGCTTTTCAATTTACTTACTTACAAAGATATGAAAGAAATTTACTTAATACATAGATATGAAAGAAATTTACTTAATACATAGACTCAAATTTCTTCAAAAATTAATCAATTTGGCGTAACAGAAGGTATCAGTAGAATTTACCCAAATTCCAGTAATTTCCCTTGAAATTTTAAATTTTTATTGTAAGAGATGACTTTGGTGAAGGATATTGACCCAAAAATTCCGTTTGATGTTTATTTGATGAAAAACACACGTAATGGCAAATTATGATAGAATTTTGAGAACTTGTGTAAAAGTTCACTCAAATGAGTGGACTCTCGTTAAATGGTCACAATTTGACTCAAAAGACTCAACAAACTTTAGAAGGAATCAAGAAGTGATTCCCCCTAAACTTGTGCTTTTCACAATTTGAAATTATTGAATTTAGGATCAAACAGAAATCTTGTATCATATTTCCTTATTTCAGAATGATTTGAGCAGTCTGAGACACTTACAAACACATATATTCTATTTAACTACTTATGCATTCATAAGAAGTCAAATGATGAAACAGAATACATGTATGAAGTTCTTACATGCTTAACTCACATTAACCAAAATCAATTAAAGTCAAGTAAGGAACAAGAAGCATTCAATATCAAACATGAGCATCAACATCAAGTTTAGAAACAAATAGGATCAATCAGCCCTAAGTTCTAACCTTGTTAGCAGTTATTTCCTTATAAGTGTGATATGTGCTTCAATAGTTCCTAACCTAACTATTTATTCAGATTAAAAGATAAAGAATCATAAAACAATGACTAGTATGCATGTCATTTCATTAAATCAAGCATGTTTGTGAATCATACACAATTTCAGAATTCTAACATGCAAAGTCATATTCCATGATATTTATTGAGTTTATAGCATAAGCGGTAGGAAGAACAAACCACTCGAATAGACAAGAATCGAATATCCAATTATTTATTTTGAGATCAGAAGACATACCTCAATGAAGATCTAGAATTGACTAAGATCTAAATGAGAAAAGTCAAGAAATCAACAGGTTCAAGTCCTGTTTGTGATCAATCATACAATGATTAGGAATTTGACTAATGTTATTCAAGTAGATTTGAAGAGTTTAATGAATTTGCCCCTGTGTAGCTTAACAATTGTGTATCAAACATTGCCAAGAAATCATGAAACATACCTCTTTGATGATCTAAATTTAGCTAAGATCAATGTGAGAGACAAGAAGTTCTTGTGGTGTTTCAGGACAGAATCTGTTATTAAATCAGGCAAAATTCGTTAAACAATTGAATTGAAGCCACACACAGCCAAAATAGGGTCAGAATCATTAAACAGAAGTGAAATACACCAGATTTGACTTAAAAAGTCAACTATGCAAGTTTTTATCAAAAACCAAGTCAAGACAAGTTAAACATTGCAGATTTGACCTAAATTAAGTTCAATCCTATGTTATACAAGTTAAAGTCCTGAACTTGACTTATTTTATCCAAATAGGTTGCATATCCAGTGAATTTCAATAGAGAAGGAGAAATCCAATGAAATGGTCATAAGTAGCCTTTGTGTTGCAATGTTTGGACAATTTTATTTAAAACAACATGAAAGCAACCAGTGTTACCATTTTAAGTCATGGATTTCATTCCTCGAGTTACTTGAGTCAAGAGACTCTTATTGGAGTGAGTTTAAATCATTTAGAGTCCACATTTGGTCATACGGAAAAATTTGAGAAAATTTTGCCATGTGAACCAACATGATGAGATTTGCATTCAAGTTTACCTCATTTAGGACTTAAATCATTTACTAAAACTCATTTATTTTGTTTCAATTCAAAAATTTGAAATTTGGACATGGATGGTTCTAAAAGTCAATTTATTTCCTTATTGGGTCAAACCAAAACAGAGTTTGGTTTAGCTTCAAGTTTGAGGCAATTGAGACCCATAATGCATTTTGGAGACACCTAATGCATCATATTGATGTTTTGGAACATCCATCTCATTCACGGTTCAGAATCTTAACACATTTGGGATGTTAACAGATAATTATTAAAACAGAGAGTCAAGATCAAAAACAACCTACATAGTATTAAACTTGCAATTTGTTTCAATCAATCCATGAGTTTGAGTCAAAGTTAACAATCCACAAACAGATTTTGATTCCAAATAAACACAAAATGACACAACCTAACTCCCACTTTTATTTGAAAATTTCTGCCCTGTTCTTGATAAACACAAGTGATGTGAGATTCAAGTGTTTATTAGTGAAACCATTCTTCCTAGACAAGATTCAATCACAATGAATCATCTTAGATTAACAATTTCAATAGAGAACAGTTATTAACCCTTAACAGTCCTCACAACTAACCCCTGTTCATGTATACCAATTTTCAACATTTGAAGAGACGATTACCTCAAATTGGTGAAGGGAATGACAAAAGAACAGTAAGAAGGCTCCTAATCTGTGAATCCAATAACCAAAAGCAATTAATAAGAACCCTAATCAAGTTCAAGAACCGTCGGCCTCAAGAGTTTCACCCGAACCGAACCTTCAATTTATTCAAGAAATTGACTAACCTGATGGCGCTAAAAGGGTGTGCGGACCAACCCTATGAGCATGAGGGACAGTTCCGGGTCGTCGGAGTGAGGGAGAACGGAGGTTCGGTGGTGGAAGGGGGCGGTTGACGGAAGATCGCCGAGAGAGCGAGGAATGGAGCGGGTCTGTATATGTGTTTGAATAAGAAGACCAAATGAAACCCCTTTATATTTAAACAGGCGAGGTCGTAAAACTTAGGGTTTTAAAATTCCGTATAATCGAAATCGCCAAGGGTTATTCAATGTGGCGAGATCGCCAAAGGAAAAACAGTCTTAGCGAGATCGCCAACAGGTTTATTGATCGAGATCGCCAAAGGCAAATCTGTTTAGAGCGAGATCGCTAAGAACAAACACCCGTTAAGCGAAGTCGCCAAGTGCAAACCAGTCTTAGCGAGATCGCCAAGAGTGAAGGCAGTTCTCAGGCGAGATCGCCAATCCCTAACCTTGGTTTATTTTTGTGAAGACTCCTAAGTGAATAACGAGATCGCCAACAAGACACTTAGCGACATCGCCAAGCGGGATTTTGGTTTAAAGGCGACATCGCCAAGTTGAACTCTCAGTTATTTTAAAATTTGCAAAGGGACCCCGAGATCGCCAAAGGGAAATATCAGTTTGGATGAAATCGCCAAGGCAATTTACCGAGATCGCCAACAGCAAAAACAGAGAGCATATGACAGCAAGTTAATATGTTTATGAAAACTCTTGATTTAAGATCAAATATCAACCAAAATGAGAACATCTGAAGTAAAAGCATTAACAATTCTCAAATGAGAGCAAGAGATTTGCAAATAACTATAAATGAACTCACAAAGGGCATTTTGGGAATAATTAAGATTTCTAAGTGCAAAACATGATAAAAAACACCATATTGACTCAGAACTTTTAAAATTCACAAACATGACCAAAAACCTTATTGAAACATAATAACTTGAGTCAGACCAGCCCAAACTTACCAAAACGGTTGATTTTGATTTAAAAAAGCAAATGAACCTCAAATTTCTCAATTTTGACAAATTTATCACAAACTTGATGTTTTTAAGCACAAAGCACCCAAATTCACTTTTTATGCCAAATTTGGTTATATCAAAGCATAGTGCTTTCATTTGCACCGTTAAATCCTTATTTTCTGGTAATTTCCAGTAATTTGTTTAATTTTGCATATTTTTGCTCGGTAATGGTTGGACTATGTTAGGAATCAAACCGGTCAATTACGTGATCATAGACACTTACAAATCAAATTCCCTCTCAGATTCAGTAACCTAAGTCAGATTGTCGGTATTGTTATCCACTTAAGCTCAAGCAAGGCAATTTTCAGCAAAATCACTGTGATGTCATTTATCATGTTTTAGTTTGATTTAATGACAATTGTGTTGACTTCTTATTTCACAAAGTCAAACAGTTATCCTAGCTTTGTCTATTTAGCACTTCAGTCATATACAACACACTTATGGAATTTCTTCCCCCTATTTCTTTAGAGGTAAGTACTGATTTCAAGATGGATGAATATTTTTTTTGTTTCGCGTGAACACAAGGTCAGAGTTTCCTCAGCAGATGTGTCACGGAATGTTTTCAATGATAATGACAGTACGCGTGAACACAAGGTCAGAGTTCCCTCAGCAGATGTGTCACGGTATGTTTTCAATGATAATGATGGGACGCGTGAACACAAGGTCAGAGTTTCCTCAGCAGATGTGTCACGGTCAATGGATGGATGTGAGATGTTTCTCGATCACTTATTGATTTATATGTGATATTTCACACTTATTGTATGGTTTGAAATCAGCACTTTCCGCAAAAGAAATACTCGAGTGTGTTAGTTAACTTACTTAGCACAGACTTGAGCAAGTTTAAAGGATTTTACTAACTGTTTTGACTTAAAGTCCACAATTTTATGGTTTAAAGTGTTTAATCACAGGATTTGCCTAATTCTTATTTTGCTGAGCCTACCGACACATCGAATGATAGAATTACTGATCGATTGGTTCATATCCTATGGTCAGATCACAAGACCAGAATTATATCATGTTCCTTATAGTTTACCCAACCAAAACCAAAATTTTCTGGTTTTCTTTCTCAAAGTTTATTTTAGGCATTGCAGAATTGCAAAAATCTTGTGCTTAGACTCAAGTACCCATCAAGTGCCTTTACAAAAGTTGTTGGGAATTACTCGATTCTAATTTACATGATTTTTATTTATTTTTTCAAATTTTTTGGAATTTTCTTCAATTTTCCAGTATTTATTGAAGCATCACTAAAAATTCAAGATTTTGACTTTGACATCAGGTATTCAACAAGTGTCTTCACAAAAGTTGTTTGAAATGACCCGATGCTATTTTTAGTGATTTTTATTTATTTTTGCAAATTTTTGTGATTTTCTCTAAATTTTCAACCGTGAGTCGGTTTAGGCCAGACCGACTGACACAAAGACTCAAAATAAAACAAGAAAAAATATTTTTGGTATTTTCTGGATATAGGATTGACTCTTATGAAATATCTTATTTAGTCATGAAGGATGACCAAGAAAAAGAAAATTTAAAGTTAAAATTTTTCTTTTTTTTTTGCGTTTTTCAGAAAAAGAGAAAAAATTGAAAGATAAAGTCTTTTTGGTTTTTCATGTTGGGATCTGAAAAAATAGAAAACAAGGTAAAATCTTTTTTGTGTTTTCATCCAAAATTTTAAAGACAAAATCTTTTTGGCTTCTTAATTTGGTGTCAGAAAGATTGAAACAAAATAAAATCTTTTTGGGTTTTCTATAACGAGATTATTGCACGGCAAGGAAGCGAACAAAGACGATACCTCTAAGACTACACAACCTAAGACTAAGGTAATAACTTAAAAGGAACCTAAAGGTGAGCTTACTCAAAGTTAAACATTCCTACTTATTGAACTAGGAAATTTAACCTAGAAACATCAAATCCCTTGGTGAAGAGATCTGCAAGTTGATTTTCAGAGGAAACCTGAACTATGGTGATAAGCTTTTTCTCATGACAGTCCCTAATAAAGTGATGCCTAATCTCTATGTGTTTGCTCTTAGAGTGCTGAACAAGGTTCTTAACAATGAACATGGCAGCAGTATTATCTATGTTAATAGGGGTGGACATGAGATTCAAACCGTAGTCCAGAAGCTGATTCTGGATCCAGAGGACTTGAGAACAGCAGGAGGCAGCTGCAATGTATTCCGCTTCAGCAGGTGAAGTAGACATGGTTGACTGCTTCTTGCATTGCCACGAAACCAATCGATTCCCAAGATTGAGCTCCTCCGGTTGTTGACTTCCGATCCATGTTGCAACCCCCGTAGTTGTATTGGAGGCATGTTATTCGCTTGGAACATTTGATTTCCAGAGTTAAAGTCAGACATGGTGAAACAAGTTGTGTTTCTTCACAAAAGAGCTTAATGGGTCAAACGGGTCGAGATCTCAGAAATTGCTTCAACGGATGCTAAGATTGAGGTTAATTGCTCAGAATCTACAAAACAAACATCTTGAAGCTTATTTAATTTGAATCAATCAAGCAATAAAGTCAAATTTGAAATTTTCAAATTTTCAAGACTTAGAAAATTTTCCAGCCATGTTCTTGAGCATAATCACCAGGTCAAAATCGAATTTCACGAAATCAAGTTTTTAATGCACCAATAGTTTAGGAATTTGCTTAGGAACAGATTTGTTAACTACAACAAGCTCCAAAAACCACTTAATCTATGTGAAATCGGATCAAACAGTGATTCTTATGAAAAACTTCCAAGAACACAATTTTTGCTCTAAAATCTTCAATACTTGATGTTTTTGAGTGATTCAAGTTGCTATCATCCCTAAATCATGAGTCTAACATGTATGCATGTTCAATTTTGACTCAAAATCAGTGAAAGATAGACATTTATTTTCAAAAGTAACGCACAGCACGTATGCTCTGTGTTCGCATAAATCTGGAAATCTCAAAAATTGACCCATTTATTGTGATTATTGATGAAATCTAAGCATTCCAACAGATTCCTTATGAAATTTCGTTCAAAATGGTTCAAGGAATCACACAAACACCTAGATTTGATGACTTGAATGAGTGATTCTTCAAGTTTTTGAGAAAACTCAAGAACATGAAGAACAATGGCTCTGATACCATTTGTCAGGACCAAATTTGAGCCTTTACTCATCCAATACACAGATTCAAGTGCGGAAATCATGAATCCATGATCAAATCATAGTGTTTGCTTGTTGAAATCCTTAGATTTCGCCTCTGAAACTCAAGAACTTGAGGGTTTTCACACACAAGTGCTCTCTATCTTCAAAACAGCCGTCCAAGAGTCTTATTAGGGTTATTCTAGAGTGGCTATTTATACTAGAGAGAGCACAGGTCGTGATTGTGCTGAAAACAAGAGAATGTTATTGAAGTTAGTGCAAATTATGACATCAGACAGACGAGATCGCCAAGAATGAGCCTAAAGTCGCCAAGACTGGTTGGTGACCTCGCCAAGGCTTGGTGAGGTCGCCAACCTTGGTGAGGTCGCCAAGGGTTGGCGAGGTCGCCAAGGAGGCTTGCCCAAGTCGCCAAGCCTTGGTGAGGTCGCCAAGAACAAAGCCCAGATCACCAAGTCTTGGTGAGGTCGCCAAGGTTGGTGAGGTCTCCAAGGCTTAGCAGCGAGATCTCCAAGAACAAACGAGATCTCCAAGGCTTATCAGGGAGATCTCCAAGAACAAACGAGATCTCCAAGAACAAAACCGGATCTCCAAGACCAGTGTCCAAATCACCAAGACTATCTGGAAATCACTAAGAACAATCCCAAAACTCTAGGAATCATTATGGGATCGCTAAGGGTTGTTATTATGAAATCACTTAGTGTTATTAGCAAAACCCAAGTGAAGGATGAAACCAACTCCTAAGGTGTAATGTTTGAGTTTCCACCAACCTAATATAGGTCTTACAATCTAGCACAAGAACAGAAACAGGCAGGTTAGAATTAACAAAATTATCATTCATACCTTGGTTTTGAGAAACTTCTGAATCATCATGAGTTCCCGAAGATCCCGGAGTATCTGCATTGATATTTGTGGGAACTGAATCAGGTGCTTTCTCACTAACTTGTTCATCATGAGGTCTAGATTCAGATGATTGAGCAATAATATCTTCTTCCTCACCCAAATGATGGAAAACATTTGAAAAATTGAACCCTTCAAACAGTGGCCCATAATCAAATATCCAATCTGGTCCACACCCTGCATCTGTAGGATTGTCTTCAAACCAGTCTACGTTATATGCCTCAATGATTACTCTGGTGGTTTTGTTGTAGACATGATAAGCACTATTTGCCGAATAACCCACAAAATAACACTCATCAGCCTTAGCTTCGAATTTCCCCACATGGGACTGAATCAGAACCGTGTATGGACACCCGAATGTCTTGAAATATCCCACCGTTGGCTTCTCTCCATAAACAATCTCATACGGAGTCTTCTCATGACGCTTGTTTAAAAGTACACGATTCTGCACGTAACAAGCCGTGTTCACTCCTTCAGCCCAGAAGAAGATTGGCAATTTAGCTTCACACATCATTGTTCTTGCTGCTTCAATGAGTGTCATGTTTCTTCTCTCAGCGACTCCATTCTGTTGGGGTGTGTAGGGTGCACTGTACTGTCTCTCTATACCCTTCTCTCCACAGAACATATTTAATTCAGCATTTTTAAATTCTGTTCCGTTGTCCGTTCTAATAGCCTTGACCTTCTTGTTCAGCTGATCCTCTATAAGCGTGACAAACTGTTTCACTAAGATCGGAGTTTCATGCTTGTTTGATAAAAAGAAGACCCAAGTGAATCGTGAGTAGTAATCCACAATCACGAGACAGTAAGAGAATTTGCTGATGCTTTGTACTTGCATTGGCCCAAATAAATCCATATGAAGAAGTTGTAATACGGACGACACTGAATTTGCTATCTTCGGACAGTGCGGTAACTTGTGCTGCTTCCCCTTCGTACAAGCCACACATTTTTCTACAGTAGAGAAATCTTTGATAAGCAGTTTTCTGACATGTTCTCCCTTTGCAAGCTTGGTCAAATTCTTCATGTTAGCATGCCCCAGACGCCTATGCCACAATAGAGCTAAATTCTCATTTTGTTTGGATATAAGACAGGCTACTTCTGAGGTTGGAGGTTGACCCATATTAAGCTGATAAGAATTTCCTCTTCTCAGAGTATGCATCAAGATGCACTCCTCTGGAATCTTGACACCTGGCTTGAGTATGATGCATTCCTTGCGGTTGAACAAAACTGAATATTCCCTATCACAAATTTGTGAGACACTGAGCAAACTGTGAGATAATTCCTCCACATAATGCACATCAGAGAACGTCAAACTTCCATTTCTCACTACTCCTTTCTTGCTTATTCTTCCACCTACACCACCTGCAAATGATACTCCTCCGCCATTGAAGTCTTGTACATCTTCCAAAAGGGATAAGTCTCCGGTCATATGTCGGGAGCAACCGCTATCAACGTACCAGAGATTGTTGATAGATCTTCTTGGCTGTCCCTACAAAAATCAGAAATCAGTGAGATTCAGGTACCCAGGCCATAACAGATCTGGGCACACCTTTGGAATCAATGTAATTAACTAATTGGAGGTTCATTTCTGGCTTTGATTCAGGTACATTCACATTTTGAATGTTGACTTTTGGTTTCCAGGTGGTTGTTTTCTGTGGTTTCAACACATTTAGTGAATTCTTGACGGACACAGGTTTCTTTTGTGGTGATGTGGCCTTTTTACCAGCTGGCCTTTTAACAGGTGTCCACTCAAGTTTCAGTTTTGTGTAAACAAGTTGTTTTGTTTGAGTGACATCTTTTTGTTTTAAAACATGTTGCTCAACCTTTGCTTTGCCATTAGGTTTATTAACTCTTTTGACTTTAACCACTTGTTTCTCAACAAATTCTGGTTTTATCTTATCATTTCTTTTGTAAACTCCTTTAGATACATAAGTTGGTTTTGGAGTTTCGGCCACATTCCACTTATCAACAACAGGCTTTGTCACCGGTGCCTTTGTGTTTGAAACCTTAGACTGTTGAGTCTTTATTGGTTCTAAACACTACTTCCCCTGAAACAAAGCTTCTTGCTTTTGCTTTTGCTTTTGCTTTTGCTTTTGCTTTTGCTTTTGCTTTTTCTTTTTATTTTGCTTTTCTCCTGTCATCATTTTCTCCAACATACTAGTCTGTGGGTGATACGAACCTAATAGACCCAACTAGGTCGGGTTAGATTCATGTGTGGCTGGGCAGGATATTTGGGTTAAAGAATGGGTCAAAGAACAATCTAGAAAGTGGCTAAGTGGGTCGACTTTATAGGAGATAACTGCCCCACTCCTTGGGGAGTTTAAATACTAGCTTTTAATTGTAGTTTAGGTGTCTGGTTAATTTTGAAATTTGTGTTACTTTGTATGGAGACCTGCCATTCTCGAAGTTGGCTAAATATTGGTGATAATCATTCGATTATCATCCTACTATTGCAATTCTATTTCGTTTGATTTTCTGGATTATATCATTTGGTTCCATTGCCGGGACACACGAAGAGAAGATGGATCGGAACACCCGGGAAGCTGCCATCGTCGCCCAATTAGCAACCATCGGAGCTCGTCTAGAATCTTTGATATCTTCCTTGCAAGAGGGTATTACAGCAGTCAAACTCCGGTATTCCATGTTCGAGTACCAACGCTCCATAAACCCGTCACCACCGGGACTATCGACTCCGCCACCACCGCCCTTGAAACTACCGACTCCACCATCGCTGCCACCGGAATTACCGACTCCAACCCCGCCGCCACTAAAGCAACCACTATCGACTCCGCCACTACCCCCGCTGAAACTACCGACTCCACCACCGCTGCCACTAGAATTACCAACTCCAACCCCGCCGCCACCAAAGCAACCATCTTCCATCAACAAAACTATTGCCACCGACACCACCGAAACTGCTCGTTTCGACTACATCAATAACCATCTCAACACACAAAAGGACATTCTACTCACCCTTGCAAAAGAAAGCTCCCTCCCCATTTTTCTACAAAAAATCAATATGAAAGCCGATGAAGATCTTACTGGGCATAAAGTCCTTTATTTATCAAATGGACTTTCATCTAAAGCAGCTCCCTTAACCCCTATCCTATCTCCACCAGCCTTCACCAATTGCCCCTGTGACAAACCACAGCAATCCAGCAACCCGCAGTGCTGGATTTTTGACCCAGGGTCATGCAAAGAAACTCACAAGACTGTAGCCCGACTTGAGGACAAGTCGTCTTTCCGGCCCGGAGTAATGATACGAACCTAATAGACCCAACTAGGTCGGGTCACATTCATGTGTGGCTGGGCAGGATATTTGGGTTAAAGAATGGGTCAAAGAACAATCTAGAAAGTGGCTAAGTGGGTCGACTTTATAGGAGATAACTGCCACACTCCTTGGGGAGTTTAAATACTAGCTTTTAATTGTAGTTTAGGTGTCTGGTTAATTTTGAAATTTGTGTTACTTTGTATGGAGACCTGCCATTCTCGAAGTTGGCTAAATATTGGTGAGAATCATTCGATTATCATCCTACTATTGCAATTCTATTTCGTTTGATTTTCTGGATTATATCAGTGGGTTTTGCGGATAGTATGGTTGAAATGGTCTATTCACACAATTAGCAGCAAAGTGTCCTGGTTTTCCACATTGAAAGCAATTCATGAGTCTAGGCCCATTGACATGACTACAGAGGTATGAGTGTCTTGGGTAAGATGACTTCCATTCTGGCTTATCATCCCATTTGTGTATAACATGTTTTGTAGCTTTTTCCGGTTGTGTGATTAAACAAAATTGTTCTGATTTAGACTTGTTTGTTCTATTGAAAGTCGACACAACCTGGGGATAAGCAACAAAATATTTGGGCTTAGTCTCACGACCAACTTTAGTGTTAGGCACACGAATTTTAAAACCATTAACTTTTTCATTGAAATCAGAAACATGTTTCGATAACAAAGATACAACTAATTGTTTTGACTTGGACGTATTAAGTTCTGACACAGATGCCAGAACATCGTCCTTAGGTAAATCAGACATCAAACTACTAGACACATGACATTCATTGACTTTTAAACATTCAGCATCCTCCCCAAAAACATCTTCAATACCTACTTCATCTGCACATGAAACAAAGGTGTCAGAAGAACCAACATTATCATTTAATGGTTCCTGGGATGGACCCGATTTACTTGTGGATGCCATTGTTTCGTTCTGATTACCCAACCCATAGATCATGTGTGTCTCATTTTCAAATTCCAAATCAGTCATAGGTGTCACTCCTACCAGAACACTATCTAAGGGAGGTCCTATCTCATGTGTTCCTATTTCAGATCTATCTACCTGATCCTCCTCAAAGATTATTCCTATTATATCTCTAGTTTTATCTTGAGGAACATTGTTCTTGTTTTTGTCGATCTGAGAAGCTAATTCCTATTCCACCTTTGTCCTTACCCATTCTAACATCAGTTATGCAGGTGTTCAAAGATTTACTAGCCTCTAGCATTCTTTTGCTTCTCATATGATTCACATCAAGTTTCACTTGCAACTCATTAATCTTATACTTAAGTTCATCTATCTGCTTACTAAGTTCAGCTATTTCTAACTTAGCATTGTCATACATGAGAGTTTTCTCAGTTGCCAGTTTTTGATATTTCACAATGTCTAGTTTCTGAGCTTTTACCTTTTCCTCATTCTTTTGCCATCTACCCCTGAACGAACTCCTTTCGCATTTTATCTCAAACAGTTCTATCTCATGATTTTTACAAATTTGCCTAAGTCCAGGAATTAAACGAGCACAAGTGGGATTAGGACATACCTTGATGTTATCAACCTCAGCAGCAAAGGCTTCCTTGTCTTCCACCAGGTTCTCTTCAGGTTCTTCATCAGTGACAACAAATGCATGCTCTTCCTCATCATCCCTTTCCATAGCAGCAATCATTGCATGCGACAGGCTAAACTCTTTCATCTGAGGAGTCCAGTCATATCCACCTCCTTCCTGTACAACCAAAGCACTTGACTCTGCCTTTCCTTTGCTATCTCCTTCTTTCCTTTCTTCTGTTCTTTCTCTCCTCGGCTTGGTGCACTCTCTTGCGAAATGCCCGTACTCGTCACAGTTGTAGCACCTCAGCTTGCTCTTGTCAAACCCCATCCTTATCTTATCTTGATCTTTCCACACATTTCTCCCAGTCTTTGCCATGAACTTCTTTGCTCTGAAAACAGCCATTTCCATCTGCCAAGAAACATCTAACATCTCTACATCTTCAGGATGTATCTGGTTTAGCTCACCCGACAACATATCAGTAGGGACTAAAGTTCCGGCCATAAGAGCATGATAACTGTTCATAAATCCCATTCCGAGGGCAAAGTTGAGATCATTAGTAGCATCAGGGTTGACACCTCCACTCGAACTTGCTTGAGGTTGTGCCACAAATGCAGTTGACTTTGTGACAGAGCTTGGTCCACTCCTACTTGACTTTCCATCTTGCTTAGACTCCATTTGTTCTGACAACAGTGCCTGGTTCAGTTTTCCTGCCAAAGTAAGAGAGCTTATATGGTTCAACTCTCTCTGCTTGTCATCAATAAGTTTTGACTTCAGTTTGTTGATCATCTCATCAAGAGATAGTTCACTCAGCTTGTTGTTGTCTTTAATGATGGAGATGTTGGTATTCCAGGATTTGGGTAAGCTATTCAGCAGTTTCAGATTCTTATCTTCCTGATCTGGTTCAACATTGTAGCTTGACATTTCGGCCATCAGAGACACGAACCTTTGCACCTGTGCTTCAAAGGATCCTCCTTGAATGTGGTTGAACAGATTGAATTTCTGCTTCAGCATTTGCTTACGGCTTGCCTTTATGTCTGGATTTCCTTCATAAGCCACTACCAAAGCATTCCAGAGTTGCTTTGCACTCTTGTAGTGCTTAAATCCTTGTGCAATATCTGGTGTTAGTGCCATAGTCATAATAGAAAATGCCATCTTTGTTACATCTTTCCCAATCATCATCATCATAGTCATCTTCCTTTTTAGCTTTCCCCGCATTAACTCCTTCTGAGTGTGTAGGCGTGTATGGTCCATTAATTACTGCTCTCCATAGTCTTAGATCAACACTCTTCAAGTGTTTTTCAAACCTATATTTCCATTCCAGAAAGTTATCCGCCGATGTGAGTCTTGGTGGACGAGTGATGGATCCAATCTCAAAATCCAACTTCTGATACATGCTCGGTTCAAAATCCATAACGCAAGCTTAGGAAAACTTAAAACTAAAGTCCCAAAGTCCAAAAAGAGAGATTACGATCGTAACCACCTGATTACGATCGTGAACACCTGATTCCGATCAAGTCACACAGCAAGTCGTAAACACCCTGATCGTAAACACCGATTACGATGAAGTCTAATCGTAAACAATGATTCCGGTTGAGAAAATCGTAAACACCGATTACGATTGATGATTCCGGCAAAGAGATATCGTAAACTCCCGATTCCGATCAGAAAAAGTCGTAAACACTAACTTCTTGGTCGTAAATGGATAAAAATCAATGCTTGAACTCGTAAACCCGTTTCCGATGACTATCTTCAAGAACATGCAGTCGTAAACACCCAATACAGCCCAGAAAAAATGTCGTAAACCTCAAGAACAGCAGCAACACCTCCAAAACTCGAACCTTTTTAAGAAAACACTTGAATCCAATACCGTGAGAGCCTCGAATCAGTGATTCTTGGCTCTGATACCAACTGTAGGTCCAGAAAATCTACCAAGACACGATATTGATATCACAAACGAGTGCGGAATCCTCGTAAGTGATCGATTCAAGAAGAAAGTAGAAGAAATAGATTTGTCAAAGAGATAAACAACAAAGAACAAATCTTGAATGAAACACAATACTTTCTTTGAGCAATTGAAACCGATCGTAAACAAGAGTGAAAGAGGAAATCGTAATCCAAAAGCTAGTTGATCATAAACACTATGAAGGTTTATATACTACCCTCTACAAAACCCTAAGCCCAATCATAAACACACAAAGGACCGGCCCACTAAGCTCTAAATTGTAATCCCTTCTAAGCCCATTAACAAGTAAGCCCACATCTAATGTTCATGCCTCAAATATATATATACATTTAGGTAACGGGCTACGGGTTTGCTAACAGAACTAATGGAAAAAGTTAACGGCGTTAACCTGGGAATTTGGCAATTGTCACAGCATCCCCTTGTTAAAGAATTTTCGTCCCAAAAATTTCCTTAGGTTGTTATGTTTTCTTAGAAGAGAATGAAAAATTTTTAGGTTGTCACATCATCCCCTAATTAACAGATATTTTGCCCCAAAATTTAGCTAGTACCTTGATTTGATGCGGAGGCTTGATCGAACAAGTGAGGGTATTTCTTCCTCATTTGGTCTTCCCGTTCCCACGTAAATTCTTGTCCACGCTTAGATTGCCATCGGACTTTGACGATTGGATTTTACTTCTTTTTAATGCTTTCTCTTCGCGTCCCATTATTTCCAGGGGCTGTTCTATGAATCGTACTTGTTCGTCAACCTGAAGTTCCTCCAGTGGTACTATTAGAGTGTTATCAGCCAGACACTTCTTTAGATTGGAGACATGGAATACGTTGTGTACCCCATCTAATTCAGGTGGCAAGTCCAAACAATACGCCACTGTTTCGATCTTTTCAGTTATGACAAAGGGTCCTACATAGCGGGGATTCAGCTTCCCGCTCTTTCCAAAGCATACGACACCCTTCCAAGGTGAGACCTTCAACAGGTACTCTATTGCCGACTTCGAATTCTAACGGTCTTCTACGTTTATCTACATAGCTCTTTTGTCGATCTCTTGCCCCTTTCATGCGGTTTCTGATTTGTACGATTCTTTATGTGGTTTCGTATACTAGTTCTGGTGCGGTGAGTTGGCTGTCACCGACCTCGGCCCAACAGACCGGTGATCTGCACTTTCGTCCATAATGTGCCTCAAATGGAGCGGCTCCAATACTGGTATGGTAGCTGTTGTTATAAGAGAATTCGACCAGTGGCAGGTGAGCTTCCCAGTTCTTTCCGAAGTCCATTACACATGCCCGAAGCATATCTTCTAGAGTTTGGATGGTGCGTTCAGTTTGTCCATCTGTTTGAGGATGGTATGCGGTACTCATATCCAAGCGAGTACCCATGGTTGATTGTAGGGATCCCTAAAAGTTTGAAGTAAATCTAGGGTCTCGATCATATATAATAGATAAGGGCACTCCATAGAGTTTGACAATCTCCTTGATGTAGATTTGCACAAGTTTGTCAGTTTTCAGTTTTATCACTCTCCTTTATGGCTAAGAAGTGGGCGGATTTGGTTAATCTGTCAACAATGACCCAAATCATGTCGTTACCGCAGGGAGTACGAAGCAGTCCCGTGACAAAATCCATCGAGATCTCTTCCCATTTCCACTTGGGTATTTTTGGTTGTTGTAGTAATCCTGCTGTCCTTCAATGTTTGGCTTTTACCTTCGAGAACGTCAAACACTTACTGACATACTTAGCAATGTCAGTCTTCATATTGGGCCACCAATAGAGCCCTTTTAGGTCTTAATACGTCTTATCCGAACCTGGATGGACTAAATATCAGGACTTGTGAGCCTCGTCCATTACCAGTTCCCAAAGATTTCCATGAAGCGGTACCCATACACGATCTTTATAATATCAAATTCCATCCGACTTAACTTCAGAAGTTCCATCCACATCACTCAAGGATTCAGACCCAAAATTTTCTTCCCTCAGGGCCTCCTTCTGGGCATCCCGGATTCTATCCAGCAATCCCGCATGAATCATTAATTGTAGAGCTCGAACCCTTCTAGGTTTAACATGTTCCTTTCTGCTCAAGGCATCGGCCACCACATTGGCCTTGCCTGGATGATACTTTATCGCTAGGTCGTAGTCGTTTAGCAATTCAACCCACTTATGCTGCCTCATGTTGAGTTCCTTCTACTCGAATATATGCTGGAGGCTTTTGTGATCAGTGTACATCGTACACTTGGTGCCATATAGATAATGTCTCCAGAATTTCAAGGCAAACACTACTACGCCCAACTCCAGATCGTGAGTCGTGTAATTCTTTTCATTGGATTTTAATTTCCTTGACCCGTATGCGATAACTTTACCTCTTTGCATTAATACACATCCCAATCCCTGGATTGACGCGTCACAATAGACCTCGAAGTCGTCAATCCCATCAGGTAAAGATAATATAGGTGCGGTACAGAGTTTCTCTTTCAAAGTTTGGAAGGCTGCCTCTTCCTTGTCACTCCATCTGTACTGGACGCCTTTATGTGTGAGAATGGTTAACGGTTGAGCTAGCTGAGAGAATCCCTTAATAAAACGACGGTAGTAACCCGCTAACCCTAGAAATTGCCGAATTTCCGTCAGTGCTCGTGAGGTAGACCGGTGTTTGATTGCCTCTATCTTGGTTGGGTCAACGTGGTTACACTGCTCATTGACGATGTGACCCAGAAACTGAACCTCTCGGATCCAAAAGTCCCATTTGGAGAATTTCGCGTAAAGTTGCTCCTTTCTTAATAACTCTAAGATTTTTCGCAGTTGTTCCTCGTGTTCTTCTTTCATCCTCGAGTAAACAAGAATGTCGTTGATGAAGACAATAACGAATTGATCTAGGTAGGGTTTGCACACTCGGTTCATGAGATCCATGAACACTGCTGGTGCATTCGTTAAGCCGAAGGGCATGACTAAGAATTCGTAGTGTACATAGCGCGTTCTAAAAGCTTTCTTTGATATGTCTTCTTCCCGTACTCTAAGTTGATGATACCCGGACCTTAAGTTGATTTTTGAGTAGTAGTTGGATCCTTGCAATTGATCAAAGAGATCATCGATCCGAGGAAGAGGATATCGGTTCATAATAGTAACCCTGTTGAGCTCACGATAATCTATACACATTCTGAACGTCCCATCTTTCTTTTTAACAAATAACACAGGTGCGCCCCATGGCGACGAACTAGGTCTAATGAAACCTTTATCTAATAGCTCCTATAGTTGAGTGGATAATTCATGCAATTCATTTACAGCCAAACGATATGGAGCTCGGGCAACAGAAGCTGCTGTGGGGATAAGTTCGATTCCGGATTCCACTTGTCGATGTGGAGGTAGGCCTGGTAGTTCTTCCAGGAATACGTCGGGGTAGTCGTGAACTATCGGAAAATACTCGATTTTTCATTCCACCATGGTCTGGTCCGTAACCGTTGCCAGGATGGCTACGTGTCCTTTCCGAAGACATTTATGTGCTTTGAGGTATGATATGATTCCGGAGACAGTGCCTCCCTTTTCACCTTGAATCGAGAGTACTTCACCGCTTGCGGTTCGTATACACATGACTTTTTCTTGGCAGACGATTTTTGTCTGGCGTGCGGACAGCAAGTCCATACCATTTATTATATCGAAACTACCGATTGTGAAAGACATTAAATCTATACTGAATTTGTGACCTGAGAACTCTAGGGTACAATACTTGACTACATGAGTTTCATCGAGAAGTTTACCATTTGCTAATTCAACTGTGTACCTAGATTCTAGGGGATTCATATTAGCCTTTATCAACTTGTAAAATTTGGTTGAAATGAAACTTTTCTCAGCTCCAGAATCAAATAATACATTAGCAAAATAGTTGTTGAGAAGAAACTTACCGGTTATCACATTGGCATCATTCTTGGTTTCACCTGATCCCATGACAAAAGCACGTCCTCTGGCACTATTTCCCCCGTTTCCATCGCCACATCCACCATTGTTGTTATTGTTGTTATTGTTGTTGTTATGGTGGTGGTTGTTGCTGTTGTTGTTTCCGTTCTTCCCGAGTTGGGGCAATCCTTCTTCAGGTGCCCAGGTTTCCCACATTCATAACACCCTCTGGGGCCTTCATGTTTGGCTTGGGTCGGTTCAAGAGTTCACCCCAGCAGTTTTTAGCAATGTGTCCCATTTTTCCACAACGCTCACATGAGGGTTTGTTGCAGTCAGCAGAGTGGTGAGTGTTGCACATGCTGCAATAGGGCGCCTTCCTCTTGTACCTGCTCGAGTTCTGACTACTGCTACCTTGAAAGTTTTGGTTACCGCCTCCACTGTTATTGAAACCACTTTTGGAGTTGTCAAACCTTTTGTTCTGGTTTTGGGGGCCAGAAAACATTCCAGAGTTGTTACCAACATTGTTTTTGCCAGGTTCTTCATCCCTTTTCCTTTTCCTATTGAGAGCAGTTTTTGGAGATTTCTTTGGTGGTTGAGTTCCCTAGGCTACCGCCTAGTCTGTTAGCTTGTGTCCCAACCTGATTGCCTGTTGTACATTAACTGGGTTCGAAGAGGTTACCATTCCCTAAATTTGTGGAACCAGCCCGTCCACATACCTTTCAATTCTTTTATATTCGGCGTCAACCATTGTCGAACTTAGAATTGCATACTCATGGTAGCGGGTCGTATATTTTTCTACCTCCGAGCCAATCATCTTTGAATTCATGAATTCACCCTCTAACCTTTTTACTTGATCACGAGGACAGTACTCCTCCATGATCACATCCTTGAATTCTTGCCACATCATGGCATTGGCAGCATCAATTCCCAACATTTGAATTTGTGCATTCCACCAAGTAAGGGCAGAATCCTCCAGAGTACCTGTAGCATACTTCACCCGATCTCCCACTGGGCAGTTACACATAACAAAAACTTTTTCAGACTTTTCGAGCCATCTGAGTAGGCCCACAGCACCTTCATTACCCTTGAGTACTAATGGCTTACAATCCATGAATGATTTAAACGAGCATTGGGGTTGGTGGTTTCCTTGGAACTGACCTGAGCCGCTGCCAAAGCTGCAGCAACTCCCTGGTTGATCATTTCCTGAATCTGAGCGGCAGTGAAATTTCCCAGGTTGGGTCCAGCATTCCTTCGAGGCGGCATGATTTTCTATGCATCCATGCAAACCTTTCACTGGTTAGTATACCCGATACTAGAAATCGTTAAGCATCATGAAATGTATTCACACAGGCACAATTACATATGAACAAATTTTTTTACATGAAATATAAATTTAGGTGAACAAACATTCAAGCAAATATCTGTTAAGTTTGTGACCATAATAACCGACCCAACAAATCGCTAAGTTTATCACCCAAACCACCTAAAGAATGGCGAAGTCGCCAAGAAGAACCCCAGATCGCCAAGCACACTGGCGAGATGGCCAAGTGTGGTTTACAAATTTCCAAGTATACTTGGCGAGATCGCCAAGCACATGCCCAGATCGCCAAGGGCAAGGTGAAATCGCCAAGGGCAAGGTGAAATCGCTAAGTGCAGAACCGAAATCGCCAAGAATAATTTCCAGATATCCATGAACAAAATCCAGATCTCCAAGAACACCACGAGATCTCCAAGAACAAAACGAGATCTCTAAGAACAAAACGAGATCTCCAAGAACAAAACGAGATCTCCAACAACAAAACAAGATCTCCAAGAACAAAACGAGATCTCCAAAATGATTTCCAATAACCAAGTGTAAAAACATGAAATAAGACTATGAATGGATCCATTCATCCACAAAACTATAAATCTAAGGTTTACATCATGTATGCATACTCTTACACATAAATAAAACAAATGAATTAAGTGAGGATCGTCTTCGGCACACATAGCAATACCCTTAGAGAAAGTTGCAACTAAAGTTTTCAAAAACAGTTACAGTTCAGAAAACACTTTTGAAATGTCACACCCCTAATTTCCACTAACGCAGTATAACCGTGTGGGGTATGATCCAGACCAGGATCCAAGTCTTTAGTTACAACCAAGCCATCAAAATAATATAATTAGTTAAAAGTGGCTTTACAGACAGAGTTTAAATAACACATCAGCGGAAGCATTTTAATAAGTTACAAAATTTTTTGTTTTTGATAAAGGTAATACAAAAGTGTTGGAAGTACATCTCCCAAAAGAGTTTTCAAAAAAGAGAGGTATTGCCAACACCCGTGCTTCCACGCGATCCTCCTAGCGACCTGAAAAGCATACAACAGTCAAGTGTCAGCCAAATCTGGTGAGTTCACAAAAGCAGTCTACACAACACCGTTTAGACCAGAATGTATACAAATAACGAAAGACAAATTCGTAAGTTAAATGCATAAACTACAAGTAATATCCACGTCATTAGGTAGCTAGCCTATGCTTATGTTCATCTGAATGTTCGCAACCGACACTGACTATGCGTCACAGGTCTTAACCCGTGCGATTTGCCTTTCCCGTGTCTTTCCAGATCACGATAGTGTTAGGCTAATATTGGTCTGAGTCCGACCGCTAGTCGGGAGGGTGCATCCGGTGCACCGCTGAGCGTGGGTATCAATCCCTAGTAGTACTACTCAACATTACCTCGCTATTCTATATTAACGGTCCGAGAATGTAAGGACGTTTTGAAATTATAAAGCAATTCAGTGAAACAAGTGATATGTGTCGGATAACTACTAAAACAGACAAAAATACCTTTGTCGTTGCATTGCCATCCTTTACCGGATGCAACTATATGTGTGTTACCATCCTCAACCGGATGTAACTAAAAGAGGTAGTGAAACTCACCTTAGGGTGCACGGATACTCGGCACTTGACTTTAGGGGTTGGTCAGAGTTGACCTATTTTAGAGAATAAGGTCTAACCAAATTAGAGATTGTCACTAGAACGGAATGCTTATTAACTATAAATCAAGTTACATGCATTCATTTTGATCATACGGCTTAAACACAAGTCCTAAACTTGTAGGGAAACAATGATGCACAATCCAAGTCAAACAACACAAATGCAATTCCTAAAAGTCAAACATAAATCATACCTTTCATGGCATGTCTAATTTTCTCTACGCTTGTAGTTAGCCTCTCAATTTTTACAGGGCATAAACTTCATATTATTATGGACTTGTTGCAAAAAGAATCAACCCAATTGGTTAAGAATTAGAAAGTTATGCATGTCGAAAGTTGGCAAAAATCAGCATTATTGTCCTTAACACACCATTTGGGAATACGCCTAATTTGCTCCATACTTAGAGTTATGTTCTAAAATTTTACCGGCATATACTCCCCAATATGTAGAAAATTTTAAAAAAATAATCATCTCAAAAGGTTAAGAATTGAGGAAGTTATGCGCGTACGAAGTTGGTTAAAAATCAGCTTTGTGCAGTTTTTGTAACATAGAAAATTTGTATATTTGGCATAACTTTGTCAAAACTTGTTATTTGTCTACCAAGACTTCCAGATCTCAATATTTATATTTATCCAACATTTTCATTAAAAAATCCCTTCAAAAAAACTCGAGGATCAAGTCCAACAAATTGTACAACTTCATAATAAAGGAGCTGAATTTTTACAGCCCTGCGCACTCGACTTGCAGCAGCCTTTTGAGTGACCAAACGGAGGTTTTAGAAGGTGTATGAGTAGGCAACTTAAAGCTGAGACATAGACGTTTGCTATGGAAAAATAATCACTCGGTTTCAATCAAAATTGAGAGAGTTATGGCCCGGGTAAGTCGACCCATTTTCGTGGACAGGGGCTGTCCAAAAATTAATTATTGTGTAAATTGCATTTTTGCGGTTTTGGCCAATCTTTTGCTCGTTTAACTTCATGAAAAGACTTTTAACACATTAAATATCATATTATCATGCATTCCTAGTTGTCACAACGATTATACAACAATCATAGCAAAATTCAAGCATGCCACTAGCATCTGACCACATGAAAATCAAAGTCATTTTACCCTATAAAATATGTCCATACTCATAATCCTGCTTGTCTTAACATAAAACATGATTTAAGTGTGATTTCACACACCAAACACATAAACACAAGATGACAACTTGTTTTCAACCAAATTCAAGAAAATTAGTTTTTAGGGCTTACAAGTTGGGAAGAGAGCATATTTTTGGTGAAGGAAGTGGAACCAAGACTTTCTCCTAACTTCTTGATGCTTGAGGAAGCCTAAAGCCCTTGAATCTTGCTTGAACTTGAAGAAATTGAAGAATTTAAAGGTTGTGTGTGTGTGGGTTGAGAGAACCGTGAAGGATGAAAGGGGTGGTGAAATGAACGTGAAAGAGGGGAGGGGTGGGTTATTAGGGCTGCACTTTTGGAATTTAAGGAAATTACACAATTGGCCCCTTAAGTCCTAAACTAGTGTAAATGCTCCAAAATAAGTAATAAGTGGGGTTTAAACCCGGAACTTAAAAAATTAAGTTCTAGACATGTTTCCAAGTGCTTATAACTTATTTAACATGAAATATTTAGTCTGAAAAAGTCACGTTAATGTGTACGCACATAAAACTTAAATCGCGTACGAAACCCGGTTTCTCACGAAATGTAATCTTTCAAGAAACACATGAAGTCACGAAATAAAGTCAGAGAATAAATTACTAAAATTAATTAGTAACTTAAATATAAATAAATATATTTATACATTTAGGTAACGGGCTACGGGTTTGCTGACGAAACTAATGGAAAAAGTTAACGGCGTTAACCTGGGAATTTGGCAATTGTCACATGAAGGCAGTTACGAAGATTATGAAGATGAATATGAAGTAGAGGGCAATGTGAATCAAGGGGTCACTCAAGAAGAATTTGCAATTCAACAAAGACAACCAGTCGGTCAAGTTCAACAAAGGTATGTGAGACCCGCAGTTGTACCAAGACAGCAACCACCTCCAGCTCAAAGGCAAGCACCTCAATAAAGGGTGTCACCTTAAGGTCCTCCCCAAGGCCCACTGCCATCACAAGGAGCACCAATACCGGTCCCAAGAAGACACAATCGTTATGCAAATAGAGGGATTGAGTCACATTTTAGACCCATCATTACACATAATCCATCACCGGTGGTAGTTCCTCAAAATCAAGAAGGGAGAACATTTGAGGTGAGGAATAATGAATTGCAAAGTCTACCCAAATTTCATGGATTGGCAATGGAGGAGCCTTACTTTCACCTTGAGGCATATGATTCTATATGCAACACTATTGGAGGGCAAGGTTTTTCGCCTGATGCAGTCAAGTTGGTACTTTTTCAGTTTTCTTTAGAGGATAAATCCAAAAGATGGTTTCACACATTGCCATCTGCATCTATCTATATATGGGCTGAAATGTAACAAAGGTTTTTGGATGAGTTTTACACCAACCAGAAAACGAGTGATGCAAGAAGAAATTTGAGAAACTTCCAACAACAACAAGGTGAACTTTTTCATGAAGCTTTTGACATATTCAACTTGATGTTGAAGAATTGCCCTCACCATGGGATTGATTTATGGGATCTATTGAACGCATTCCATGAGGGATTGACATCGAGGATCCTCGTGACTTGATATCCATCTCAAATGGCACTTTCAGTACAAATTATGAACAAGATGATTGGGCATATTTAGAGAAAATGGCAGTGATATCAAAGAGGAAGGCACAATCTTCTAGGAGGATTAGACATGTTATTGGTAGATCACATGTCCAAGCCGTAGCTGATGAACCGGTTCAAGCCCCTAATCAAGTCTACGATGTCTGTGCGAGTTGCAATGAATTGGGGCATTCGGCTAATCAATGTCAAAGTTTTCCCGAGCAATTTGAAGAAGTTAACCAAGTTCAAGGTCAAGGAAGGGGTGGTAGGAACTACAACTTCAACTCAAACACCTATCATCCGGGGTTGAGGAATCATCCAAATTTCCGATATGGTAATTCAGAAAATCAATCTAATCCGAACTTCTAAGGTACCAACCAATCCAATATGGCACCTCGTCAACCTTATGCAAACCAAGGAAATTTCCAGGGTGGCAACAATCAAGGATATCAAAGGTAAGTTTAACAGGGTAATGAGCCAAGTAGATCATTGGTACTAGTGAATTCAAGTGGAAATGAAGTTATGGATGTGCTCAAGAGTATGCAACAGGAGATGCACAAGAGGACTCAAATGGATGATGAGAGGCTTCGGAAAGATGAGGTACGTGACAAGGCTATTCATTCTTCAACTACTCAAATGGGTCAACTTGCTATCGAAGTAGTGGATTTGAATAAGAACATAGGCCAACTTCTGAGCGACACCAAGGTAAATCCTTCCCATACTACTAGCAATGTTCAAATTAATCAAGTAAGTGCATTGAGAAGTGGGAGGGAATACAAGAGTGATCCACCATCCGATTTGGTTAATAGTGTGGTGGAAGATGTGACGGGTAGGGAAAGTAGTGATGATAAGAAAATTTCACCTGTACAACCTAGAAAAACTGTCACTTTTCAAAACCCTTTAGAAAAAGTGGGTCAAACACAAATTTCAAATGATCTAACCAAGGATGTGGAACCTACTCCGGTTCCATTTCCTTCGGCTTTACTTGACCCGAGTAAGAAAAATGTAATTTCAAAGAGGGGTCCACAAAGTGAGGAAATGTGGGAGGTTTTTAAGTAAGTCAAAGTGAATTTACCTCAACTAGAGGCAATTAAACAAATTCCTGCATATGAAATTTTTTAAAAGAATTGTGCACCCAAAAAAGGCAACAAAAAGTTCCAAAAGGAGTTGACTTAACTGAAAGGGTGAGTGCAGTTTTGAAAGGGGTTCTTCCCCCCAACTTCAAGATCCAGGGGTGCCTTTCATTAATTTACAAGTCGGGGATTTTCAAATGACAAGGGTGTTAGTGGATCTTGGAGTCGGGGTGAGCATTCTTCCCTGGAGCTTATATGAAAAATATGATTTTGGTCCACTGAGACGTGTTGACACTATCGTTGTCCTTACTGATTTGATTCATAAGCTTCCCCGGGGGTTATTCGGGATGTAATTGTTAAAGTGGAAGAATTTTATTACCCGGTTGATTTTCTAGTGTTGGATTATGCAATGGGTAACATCAACCACCAACAGAATGTTATTTTGGGTCGACCATTTTTAAATATTGCCCATGCTATTATTGATTGTCGATTTGGTACGGTTGATATGACTTTTGGTAATAGGAAAATGCACCTTAATGTGTTTACTAACATTGCTAATTCTTTGAGTGGTGATGAGTGTTTTATGGCAGATTTGGTGGACCAATGTGAACCACATATCTATGATGACGATGTTGTAGAAGTTTGTATTTATGATAGCTCTGAACAGGTACACTTCAAGGCCTTGGATGAAGAAGAGAGAATGTTGGAGCTTATGGCCATACAAGATGGAAGACCGCCATGGACTCATCAAGTTGAGAGTTTACCAGTTAGGGTCCACTCAGACATCAAGCCATCATTAGTTTGCCCACCCAAGATAGAGTTGAAGGAGCTACCAAAACATTAAGTATGCATTTTTGGGTAAAGAAGAGACACTTCCGGTCATCATTGCCTCTAATTTGGAGGAGGTTCACGAACAACAATTGTTGGGTATATTGAAGGCTCATAAGGCGGCGATTGGTTGGACAATTGCAGATCTCAAAGGTATTAGTCCTTCAATTGTTATGCATAAAATCATCCCAGATGAAGATGCCAAGTCAACAAGAGAGACTCAAAGGAGGTTGAATCCTAATTTGCGGGAGGTTGTGAAGAAGGAGGTCATCAAGTGGTTGGATGCCGGGATCATTTACCCAATCTCGGATAGTGCATGGGTAAGTCCTACACAAACAGTGCCAAAGAAAGCCGGCATTCAAGTAATCAAAGATGAAAAAGGTGAGCAAATTGCCACTCGGCCGGTAACTGGGTGGCGGGTAGGTATCGATTATAGGAAATTAAATGCTCCCACCTCAAAAGATCACTTCCCTTTACCATTTGTTAGCCAAATCATTGAAAAACTTTCAGGTCAAAAATTTTATTGCTTTTTAGATGGGTATTCGGGGTACAATCAAGTGGCAATCCACTGCGATGACCAACACAAAACCAGTTTCACTTGTTCCTATGGCACTTTTACCTTTAGGAGGATGCCCTTTGGTTTGTGTAATGCCCCAGCCACTTTTCAACGATGTATGATGAGTATTTTTTCAGACATGGTCGGGGAGTCACTTGAGGTCTTTATGGATGATTTTTCCATATTTGGGTCAACTTTTGAATCGTGTCTTGGTGAATTAGAAAAGTTCTTGAAACGGTGTGTCGAAACAAATCTTGTCCTAAGTTGGGAAAAAGTCATTTCATGGTCCAAGAGGGCATTATTTTGGGTCATGTGGTCTCAAGTCGGGGAATGGAAGTGGACAAGGCAAAAATAAAAGTGATTTCATCATTGCCACCCCCCGAAAAATATCAAAGGGGTGAGATCATTTTTGGGGCATGCCGGTTTCTACCATAGATTTATTAAAGGTTTTAGTGTTATTACTAAACCATTGTGCAATTTGTTGTTAAAAGATGTTCCATTTAACTTTACTAATGAATGTTTGTAAGCTTTTGATGTGTTGAAGGAACATTTGGTGCAAGCTCCCATTTTGCAACCGCCGGATTGGACTCAACCATCCGAGATAATGTGTGGCGCAAGCAATTGTGCAATTGGAGCAGTTCTCGGTCAAAGAGTGGATCAGAAGCCGGTGGTCGTATACAATGCAAGCAAGACATTGTCGGAGGCATAATTGAATTACACCACAACGAAGAAAGAATTGCTTGCGGTGGTATATGCTTTGGATAAGTTTCGGTCTTACATTTGGGGGAGTAAGGTAGTGGTATATTCTGATCATAGTGTTGTCCATTACCTAATAGAGAAGAAACATAGCCTCGATTGATCCGGTGGGTTCTATTATTACAAGAGTTTGATTTAGAAATCTGGGACAAGAAAGGTTGTGAGAATGTAGGGGCGGACCACCTATCTCGAATTCCTTTGGAAGGTGTAGATGACACGGGAGAAATTAATGAACAATTCCCGAATGAAAACATTTTAGCAATCTCAACCGCACCGTGGTATGCTCATTATGTTAACTATTTGGCCACGGGTGCGATGCCAACAAAATGGAACAAGAGAAGAAGACAATAATTTTTGGCCCAAGTCAAGCAATACATTTGGGATGAACCGGATCTATTAAAAATTGGAGCGGATTAAATTATTAGAAGGTGCATTCCCGACTCCGAGGTTCAAGATGTGTTGACCCATGCTCATTCTTCTGCTTGTGGGGGTCATTTTAGTGGTCAAATAACGAGATATCGAGTCTTGACTTATGGTTTTTATTGGCTGACAATTCTCAAGGATGCTTGTGAGTATGCTCAACGATGCTTAAATTGTCAAAATGTGGGTAGTATTTCCAAGAGGGATGAGATGCCACTACAACCGATCTTAGTGGTCGATATCTTTGATGTGTGGGGCATCGACTTCATGGGCCCGTTTCCTAATTCTAATGGGTGCTTATACATTTTGGTTGCGGTTGATTATGTATCAAAGTGTGTGGAGGAGATTGCAACAAGAACAAATGATCACTCGTTAGTATGAAAGTTCATCCAAGCAAACATTTTTGCAAGATTTGGGATTCCAATAGTGATAATAAGTGATGGAGGCTCCCATTTCAAAATTTTCAAGTTTGGGTCTTTGTTGAAGCGATATGGAATCAATCACCGAGTGGCCACACCTTACCATCCACAAACTAGTGGCCAAGTGGATGAAGATCAATGTAGGGAGGAATTCATTGTTTTGTTTAGTTAACTTGTCTAGATTAGTTTCTCTGTAATTTTGATCTTTTGGTAAGTCAGCGAAACTACCGAGCGAAACTGTTGTTTCGCTCGGTATCTAGTTTAGACTGTCTCAGTGACAGTTTCGCTTGGCCAGCGAAACTGCCAGCGAAACTGCCTACTGGTTAGTATATATTGTCGCCTTTGTGCACCATCTTGTAACCTTTGCAACTTTGAGAACCCTAATACAAGAAATCTGATTATTGGTAAGTTTGGTGACGGCTAGGAGCATTTCATACTATCTTTGTAGCTTGTTTTCATCTCTTATCATTCCTTTGGTTCAAGTTGTGATTGCTCAAGTTGTGATTGTTCAATACTAGAAACCCATTTTACCTTTGGTTCAAGTTGTGATTAGCACTGATTAAGATCAGTGAGGACCAACAGTGGAAGTCTCCAACCGACATATCAAAGAAATTCTCATGAAGACGGTTCGCACCGATCGAAAGGATTGGTCTATGAAGCTCAATGATGGCTTGTGGGCTTATCGAACCGCATACAAAACACCCATTGGAACCACTCCTTATTGGCTCGTTTATGGAAAGGGATGTCATTTACCAATGGAGCTGGCACATCGGGCGTTGTGGGCTATCAAAAATGTCAATTTGGACTACAATGATGCCGGAGGGTTGAGGAAGCTCAAATTACGTGAATTAGAAGAAATCCAAGATGAAGCTTATAAGTGTGCCTCTTCCTACAAAGACAAATTGAAAAAGGTACATGATGCAAAGATTAGAAAAATATATTTTGAGGTTGGACAAAAAGTATTGCTTTATAATTCATGAATGAAGCTTTTCCCGGGTAAACTTAAAAGTAAGTGGATGGGCCCGTATGTCATCAAAAGAGTTGGGAATTTTGCTGATGTGGAGATCGAGGATATGCAAGATCAAGTGAAGCAAGTGGTTAATGGTCATCGGTTGAAGCCATATTTGGAGGGCCAAGATATCAACAAGCTAGAGTTGGATAAGATGAGTTTCTTTTAATCTCACTTGATGATGAAGCAAATTGATGCGGACCGAAGTCGATTGGCGACTTAACTCTTAGTTCTGTACAGGAGTATTTCACTTTTGTTTTGTTTGTTTTGAGTTTTCTTTGTTTCCCTTAGCATCGCTCAAGTGTGGGGACATTTCGAATTCTTTGGTGATTTGGGATAGTGTTGGGGACAACACGATTTATCCATTAGGGGGTGGTCGTCTTGGGATAGATTTTTAATATTTCTTTCTTTTAGTTTTAATGTTAGTTTGTAAGAAAAAAAGATTTTTGGGAGACTCACCTGTAGCCGTTGTAGCTTACGGCCCAGCCGTAGCTTACGGCGGGCTATCTTTAGCTTACGCCAGCAAAAAACTGACCCACGACGGGCGATTTCTTTCAGGCTCACCGTAGCTTACTGTAGCGCCGTAGCTTACGGTGAGGGTTGGAATGTCGAGGAGGGGCACAACGCAGCAAAGGCTGCCAATTTTTGTCTCTTTCTGCATTGTTTTTGTACATAGCAATTAATTTAAAAAAATGAAAATACTTTAAACAAAAGTTGCATCCATCGATTTGTAGCCACTCACCCCCATCTCTCTCTTCCTTCCTTCCCCACTCAAGAACCCTAAAATCTCCATGTTCACCATATCATCAAATCTTAACCAAATCAAGTGATTCTTGAGCCTAACCTGAGTGGATTTTCGAAAGGATTCATAATTTCCACTAGGTTTCCTCTGATTTTGCTGTTTGGTTCAAGTTTCTGGGGTTTTTAAGCCCGAAAATTTCAAGTACAATTAGGGGTTTTTGAGCATTCTTCATCTTTCACCATTCAAGACTTTAAAGGTATGATTTTTCCTCTATTAGTTGTGTTATGCATTGTTAAAAAGGTATATGCTCAATTTTCTTGTTATTTTTAGTTACCCACTTGCTTGTGATTTATGAACTTGATGTTATATTGTTACTAGTATGCTACTTTGTATGGTTGTGAATTTTGGAATATGAATTGAAAAAAAAAATTGGAGAATTCTTGCTAGTAAAGTTACAAAATTTGTTTTGTTTTTGGCTTATGGCTTTATTAGTAATTTGAATGTTGATTGTTAAAAACTCACAACCATAGTTGCAAGCAAGTGTGGGGATTGGATAATGTTTGATTTTGAGTATTAATGGGTTTAGTTGTTGATTTTTTCATGTGTGTAGATGAAAAGGATATTCCGTGGCAAGGGGGAGGAACCAGTTGAGTCCTCAAGTAACCCGGAACCCGAAGCTCAACAGAAAAGACGGGAATGACAAGAAGAAGAGGTGGTCGCGGAAGAAAGAAGGTATGTGAAACATCACTGGAAATCAGGCCCCCTATCGAGACAGCCATGAGCAATTCCAGGCTAAGTTTTGCAGGGAGAAGATGGTTTCGTTACAAAATAAAAAAGAAGGATATTTATGTGAAAAAAGTACCTGAAAAGCAATTTAAGCCTTTTGGAATTATCAAAAAGTTCAAGGCTTTGGGCTGGGAAGCAGCTTTTAAGTGTTATGATGGAGGTAGCACACAGCTGTACATGGAAGAAATGGAAGAATGGGTTGCTATGCTTGAGTTACATGTAGGGAGCAGCCCAGCAAAAACAAAATTGGTGGTGGGGGGAATGATGTGGAAGTGACGATATCTTTTGAAACATTAAACGAGATTGCCAAGTTTCATAGTAAGAGGACCATGAAATATCAATACCCTCACTTGGAAAATTTGTACCATGATCCGGAGAAGCATCCCGCGTGGGGAATGATGGTCAATGATTTGTTTATAGCTAATAGAGACCCGGATAAGCTATTAAGAGACCAGCTGAAACTGAAGAATCGATTGTTGCATCTAATTATGCAACATAACATCATCCCTTGTCGAGGAGACAAAGGTGAGGTGCGGTACCCTGAAGTGCCAATTTTGTATGCTCTGATGCATGGGAAGCCATTGGTCTCTTTCAAGTACTTGGTTATCTATAACATTTGGCTGAGCAGGGATAGCCACGAAAGAAATATTATGCGTCATTGTCATTTGATCACCACGGTATTGAAGTGAGCAGGAGTGATAACAGGTGAATCTGTGGGGATACCAAAGCGGTTCACCCCATTCAACGTAAAGAATTTGGGGAGTAAGTGGAAGTTTGTGGAAAACGATACGCATCATATTTTGACAACTATACAGGGTGAAAGGAAGTGGTCAGTATCGAAAGACAATGATCAAGAAGATTTAGGAGAGGAAGAAGCCGAAGAAATTGACAACAGAGTGGGGGATGAAGCAATGGAAGAAGATGATGATGAGATACAGCAACGGAGGGTGAATATTGATGGTGGTGTTGCAGCCGCGCAACAGGTTCTAGCCGGGCTCCTAGATCCAACAAACCCTTTGAGTATGACATGATGAACTTGGATCCGGATTGGGCATTTAGTGGTAGCATGCAAGCCACTATTAGAAACGCTCAACCGGACCAATACTACCATTGGCCGGAGCTGACACGGGTCATGTTTGATCATAACACTCGATTGGGAGCGAGTCAAGAGCGGGCGACTAAACAGCTACACGATTGACATGAGACATGGAACTGCGCCCATGCTTACACGTTCCAGCAAGAAGTCAACCACCGGTATGAGGATGACCGGCAGAGACGGATGCACAATCAGTGGCACGTTGGTCAGGAGGTGGTACCGGACCCACCTATGATTGATTACACTAATTTCCCACCATATGACGGGAGTACTACATATCCCATTCCGCCGGTGCATCATTCAGCATGGGTCGATCCGCAGCAGCAGCAAGGAGGTGAAGCAGGTGCCTTTGGATTTGGAGAGTTTAACGATATATTCATGCAGATTTTCGGCCCACCTCGGCCGCGCAATCATTAAAGGTCATCTCTCTCCTTATCTTTTTCAGTTTTTAGTTGTTAGTTTGTAGTTCTCTCTTTATATGTTTTGGTATGTGGTTCTGAAAGTGGGTGGAGTCTTTGTTTTGTGTGCTTTTAGTAGTTTGTTTAGTTGTTCTGGGTTAGTGGTATGATGGTGGAGTTTTTAATAAGGTGTTATGTTAAAATTTTTCCATTCGAGAAGAAAAGCTATGATGATTTTTGGTTGAACATTTTGATGAAAGAAGTCTTTGATAAATGATGATGAATGGTGTTCGTGTCCATCCTTACAAAAGCCCTAAAACCATACATTGAGGACAATGTATCCCAAGTGTGGGGATGGGAACATTTTTGGTGAAAGTTTGGTGAAAGTTGTTATATTCCATTGTGTAATCTAAAGCGTTTGACACTTTTTACATCGTGATGATGCCATAAAAATAAAAATAAAAAAATAAAAAAGGAGAGAAAAGAAAAGAAAAAAAAATTGATAAAAAAAGAATGTTGCAAAATATTAAGATCAACTGATTGAAATATGATGCTACAAAAAAGAATGTGAGTTGTTAGTTAGCATAGTTGTGCACATATTAGTTATTTGTTTCATTTGTAATAAAGAAGCCGGATTGGATCACTTGAGCCACTTCAAATATTCCCGTTCCATACCCTACACCTAGCCCCGTTACAACCCTTTGTAAGCTGTTTTGATTTGCATACATGTTAAAGCAATTACGATGGAGGTTCGAGAGTTGTACAAGCTTATGATAGTGAGACAACACATTAGTCAGTTGAGTGCATTCTAGCTCATTACGCTAGCCCTTAAATGTGAACCGAGAGGAGCATTATTGTGAGGGGTTTGTTGTATGTTTAGAAGATCGGGGGGCATGTTAGGTTTGGCTAAAATCATTGATATGTGATTGTTATATGTTGTGTGGCTAGAAAATGACTAGACATGGGAATGGGGTATGACTTGGAACCTTGACCGAAACTGGGTTTGACTGGATTGTTTGGAGGAATAACAAAGAAAACAGCTTTGAATTGTTTGGGGTCAAGCAATGGGTAAGTGTGGGGATGTGACGGTTGCACCGTTACTTGTTGGTTAATTGTGATAAACATGTGATTTTAGTATTTTAAATGTTGTAAATTCATGAATGTTGGTGATTATGCGAAACCATGTGTTTGCAGGTTAAAATGGGCCTAAACGAGCTAATTAGAAGATACAAGAAGATCAAGGAAGGTTGCAACAAGTTGTGGCAAGTAAGAAGCAAGGAAAAAAAAGAAAGCCCACCTAAGCTTGGCGTAAGCTACGCCACCACCGTACCTTACGGTGGTGGCCATCCGTCAAATGTAACAGTGGGCCAGCATCTTGCCACCGTAGGCTAGTCTGAGGACGGCGTAAGCTACGGTTGCGTCGTAGCTTACGATGGCAGGCGGTTACAGCTCCAGAAAATTTCGATTAAATGTGCCTTTTGGGGGTCTTTTCAGTTTCTACTTGTTCTTAACAAATAGGGAACGAACCAGAGACCATTTTGGGCGATTTTGGAGTAGGAGAAGAGTGGAGAAACACAATTTTAACTTTGGAATCGTGGGAGAATCATCAATGACAATCATCATCATCACAGTTGCAATTGATTTTGTCATGAGCGGCTAGTCTTTTGTGTTCTTCTCAGATGTAAGATTTTAATGTAAATAGCAATATTGATGTGTTTCAATTCTAGAATAGTGATCTAAGCATTCGATGCTTTTCACTAAAATGTTTATGTGATTGTTCGTAACTTTTGATATTTTGTTTAATCAAATTAGTGAACCATACGTTTATGGTGCCATTGGCAATTGAGATTTAGTGGGTAGGAAACTTAGTTAATATCTATATTGATTGGTCATCGGGTGACAAACTTGCGTTAGTAACCCAAGTGCTTTGTTCCCTTTTATCACGACAATTACATTTGCATGAATCATGTCTATGTGATTCTTTCTAGTTGCATCATTATTGTTTGTTTACATGGAAATTTGAATTCTGAGAAGATCACCCTTGTTTGATTGTTAATAAAACCAAAAAGTTTAGATTGGTACTTAATCTCTAGCTATTAATTTAGTATCTAGTTGTTCAAAACCAAGTTATCAAACACAACTCTTTGTCATATTTAAATTCAAGTTTTCAATTTAGTATAATTCAAGTCATACAAATAGCACATACTCCACAATTTCCCTATGTTCAACACCCGCTTACCACTATTTAACTTAGTGTTTTTGGGTTTATCTTTGCGTGAGTCTTCGACTTCACATCGGTATTCTTCATGTATCACATCCTCGATCTCAACCTCATCATAATAATCAAATAATCAAATTCACCCTCAACAGGAGTACTTAACACTTCTTTAAGATTAAGCTTAAAGAGCTCAACAAGCTGTTATTTAGTCAATGTGTGAATAAATTCACCTTCTTTAATTACAAAATGTTCAAAAGAATATTTAACACTAGAAGATTTAACATGTCTCACTGGAACAACAACATATTGTCACTGGAACAACATCATATTTATTAGTAGATTCACCCTTAGACGACTCAGTAGAAGTACCGGCTATGCCAGCTGCACCAATTGTAGCATCAACACGTCCATTAGGATCATTATCATGGACGTCATTTCTTAAAATTGCCAATTCATCACCCTTGCAGGTTTCATTCCTCCTTCTTTTTATCTCCCCCTGAGCATCAAACCTATCTGTCAATAGTTTGACTTGCTTACTCAGCTTCATGATAGCAGTCTTATTTTCAAGATCTTTGGTTCGCAGCTGAAATATCTCCTGAGTCTTGGCTTGACCACGTCGCCTCATCTCAGAAATTTTAACGTCTTTAGTTCGATCACTAGCCTTCAAGATATTAACTTGGCTGCTTAGATTAGCCACACAAGTTTTCAAATAGTCGACTTGTGCAAGAACAAATGTAGACGCATTCTCATTTGGAGAAGGAAAGATAATACCAAAATCTAGAGAATCAAAAGCATCTAAATTAGGTATAGAAAAACTAGGCCCACTTGGTGTCTGAATTGATGAGGTTATCACAGAAGGTAAAGGAGAAGAAGAACCAATTCCTTGAATGATTCTTTGTACAATAGCAGTTGGTGCAGAACTAGGAATAGTTGTGGCAGTAGTTGTTGCAGACACGAGAACTTGAATAGAAGAGAAATCAATAACATGAACTTGACTCGGAGGAGGTGGAGATTAAATCAACTTCGAACTTTGGAAATGTGGTCTTCTAGGAAAAAAATGTGTTCTAGTAGGACAAGTACGCTTTAATCTCTTCCTTAGTGGCTGTGTAGTGACCATTTAACAGTAGGAGACAGAACATATTCCTCATCATCTAAAGCATCAGGTTGATTGGAAAGTTGTTGGTACTTAGAAACATCTTTTCCTTTTGAAATCAGATACGAAATATGTTTCTTTGAACTTTTCTTTACCAGAACACCACGACAACCATGATAGACACTAACATAAATTCTTAGGATCATAATCTGAATCAGTAGGAGCATCATCAGAATTATCATTACCACCTTCATCAGCAGAAACCACATCATCAACAACATTTGTAGGAATATCAACATCATCTTGAACAAAGTCATCTTCAACAATAGGATTTACAGGGAAAATTTTCAAAAACACACCTGCACTTTTCACTTTGTCAAGTTTTATCAAAAATTCTGAATTTTTCTCTCAAATTTAATTTTAATTACTGATGAGCTGATGACACGAATTGGTATAGTTCACATGGAGAATTTTTCAATTTGAATAACATTCACTTGATCAAAAACAAATCAGAAATAAAATCTTTATGGCTTTTCTCAAACTTATGCTAAAACACACCTAAAATCTTTTTGGTATTTTTCACATGAATCAACTAAAAAGAAATGGAAATTCAATAATTTATCTTTTTGTGAGAATGATTGCAACGTGAGATCATATTAGTCATAACGTCCCGTACACATTTCAATTTCGACGTAATCGGCATGCAAGCCCTAGTTAACACCTGATATAACATTTGCATATTTATTTTAGCTTAATCAAAATCAATTTCTACAACTTTCATATATGATTAGGTAATCTTAGCAAGCATGAATGATATAGTCCCGACACAATCAGATATCAGCAAGTATTAATTATCATATGTTTTATTATCCTTTATTCATAACACTTTATACACATATCTTATTTGAGACATACATAGTGCATATACCATATTGAGATGCACTTTGTGCTTATTTCTCATGATATATTTTTGAGATATATAGCCTAGTGTGAATCATGCAAAAACAACTCAGAACGCTAAATCATCTAGCCTAAGGTTGATCTTTTGGTACGTAGATAGGGCCTCGGATTTAGCAAAATAACAAGCATGAAATATTAGGAATAGGAAGTTTAAGGGTTGATCGTGCATTAAACCAAACATAAGGGACCAGAAATGTAAAATATAAAAAATATCAAGGTTGGGCGTGGCATGCGAGCCGCATGCCGGTTCGTTGAAAGTCAATGCGGCCCGCATCGACCGGACTTCTACACATGGTCACAACAAGAAAAACTCCAGCCCCTTTTTAGCCCATATATGTGTAGTTTTCGATCAGATTATCACCATAGGACGTGTCATGAGCCTAGAGCGCACCTATTCCTTATAAATAGCAGCCTCAATAGATCCATATATTCAAGCAAGCAATTCGGTTGATCCAGGAGGTATTTGAAGCTCAATTTCTGCAGTCATCTTTTATTTGGTATGTAGAACAAAAGCCCTCAATCAATTTCTGTTAATATAGTGTCTAGATTAGAAGTCTAAAAAATATATAAATTAGGATTCTTGATGATAATTCTTTAAAATTGGGTAATCGGGTTGGAGTTAGGGTCTGAATTTTTATAGGTAATCATAAAATTATGTGTTTTTAAGAAAGCCTTAAGTTAATTTCATGCTTTGGGAAGGTTTGTTATTGATTAGAGAAACGGTTCAAAATTAGGGTTTCTAAATCATGTTTTGTCAAAATTGAGCAACCGGGGATAAATTAAGATCTGATATTTTGAAGGATGTCATAAAATATCATATTTAATAAATTTCCTGAGTTAATTTTATGTTTTGTAAAGGTTTAATATTTAATTGGGAATTTTGTTAAAATTAGGGTTTCGAAAGATGATAAATCAAAGTTAAAAGATCCAAGAGGAGTTAGGATTTGATTTTCTGGGTTAGAACATGTTTTTATATATAATAAGTATATATAAGTTCAATTTTGATAATTAATAAAATATACCAATCTATTCGGGTACTTAGAAGTTCGTGCGGACTGGAAGGGTAAGCGCCTGCACACTGGGGTATCTGGCATAGCAAGGGTGTCGCATAAATCCCAAATGGGATCTGGCATACCTCACTGGGCGATCTCAGAGTGAGCGTTTACTTATAGGAATTCGCATCTTCGTATTATCATTAAAATGGGTATAGTGCCTACAAAGAGCATTTTGGTCATTTTGACCTCTAAAAAGGTATAGTTTTAGTATTATTAGGATTACATAACATAGATGATGTTTATAATACAAAGCCTTGCATTAATGTAACCCAATACGCGATTAGGTTTGGATCGAGGCTTTTAGTGAAGATTTTATCTAAGATAATTCGAGTGAAGATAAAGGTGAGGCACTCTCTCACTGGCAATTACTTTGTATAAAACGGGATTTGTTGTTCTGTAATTAAATTATATATTTGACTACCATTAGTATCTATAAATGTGGAAGCCTGAAGGGTTAGATACAATCTTGGAAGAGGTCTCAAGTGACACGTACAAATAGGTAGTATACATACAGATATACCTATTTGCTTGAACGAACGTTCTTGATATCATTTCCGTGATCCCTGCCATGGATATACATGTTTATATGATGATGTAGTCAAAATTTAATGTGTGATTTCAAATGAACTATTATGTTTATGAAACTCACTGGCAATATGCTAAGCCACAAATGTTCTATTTTTCTTTTGGACGCACATCCTAGGTACCATGTAGTAGCGGGTAGGTAGACATGGATGGGACGATGAAGAAGCTAGTATAGAAGTCTAAATTTTGGTTGGACGAAAACATATACTTCTAGTTTCAAATAAAACTTAGATATTGTATAATCTTAGTGCTTTGTAGATTCTACAACTTTTCTTATCAATAAAAGTTAAAGACTTCCGTTATAAACTTTGATTAGTGCCATGTGCTTTTTGTTATTCGACGCGTAACACTCCCTAGTGCTTATCTTGGGATGCGGGTGTTACAAAATTTCTTTTGCAAATCAACGGCATTCAAAAATCTCAATCAGAGTAATTATCGGTTGATCGTTTTTTTTTATTTTTGTTGCATTTTAGTTTTTCTTTGCTTTTATTCATTAAAAAAATCCAAAAATAGTGTTTTGTAATTTTTCGGGGGAGAAAATCAGAAAGCATATTTAAAAAAAAATGAAAAATGCCAAAATTTTAAAAAAAAATTTGAAAAATCAAAATGAGAAATTGATCCGACCTAGCGAGAAGTGATAGTACATCAACATATGTTATCAACCATGGATAAAGTAGAGATAAAGGTTGTAGGTACTTTCTGATTAGTGGAATGTGCATAGGCAAATCCGATATATGCTAGTATGACATCAACTTAATGCTTGCATGATAATTATGATGTTACATCATGATGGATACTGTGTGACTTTGGAAATTAAAATCAGAAAACAACAAAAACATAATAAGAGATGTTCAAGTGATCGGCCTTTCTCTGCGTATCGAAAGATCGACCTGATTGGTGTTCACTTGAGAATCTGCTTTATTTTATTTGGTGTTTCGTATAATCTATCGGACTTTCTCTGCGTGTACGGAAGTACCGACCTGATTGTTGTTGGGTTATATAATTTCTGCTTTATTTTCTATTTCTTGTTTTCCTAAACAATCGGACTTTCTCTGCGTGCTCACAAGGCCGACCTCACTGTTGTTTGTGAAAAAAGCATGGGACGCGTGAATCATGATCAACTCATTCTGTAAAAGGATACAAAAATATGAATAAGTCATGTTTCCAGTATTCCTGATTGTGTGGGCTTTCACATTATCTGTGCTCGATAAATCATATCAATAATATATTAGAAAGCTATAAAAATTGATTTGCTGAAGCTAAAATAAACTGAAAAGTTATATTCTCGGTCGACTTGGCTTGCATGCTGATTAATTTTGAAATTGAAGTGTGTCTGATACGTATTGCCTGATATGATCTCGCTTCTGGAACTTTCTCACAAAAAGTTTAAGTTATTCATATTTCGTTTCTATTTGGTTAATTGTTCAATATTTGAAAATCCAAAAAAAATTTAGGCGTGTTTTAGCATAATCTTGTGAAAATTAATGATTTTCGATCTGTTTGAAAATTTTATAAAAATCAAAAAGATTTTGTTTCTGATTTTATTTTCGATGAACCGATGATGAAATTTATCAAAATTATGTCGGGTAAAACCAAACGGTCTTGACAGCATCAAGCTCATCATAAATGATCAAAAGTTTGTTTAAATTTGACAAAAATTTAAACTTTTGGATCATTTTGTAGATATCACAAAATTCAGGGTTCAAAATGAAAAATTTTGGAAGACCGAAGTGTGACTTTGGATGATCCAAAGTGCCACTTTGGGTGACTTGATTTGATCCAAAGTGAAACGAAGTAACGACCAAAGTGTGAGTTCGGGTCACTTCGGAGTGACACGAAGTCTCACTGCGGGTAACCGAAGTGAGAAGGGTATAGAAGAGCGAAGCTCCAGTTCGGATTCACTATTCTCAAATACCACATCGCTTCACTTCGTGTAAACCCTAGCCGAACCATATTTCTCTGTGTATAAATCTTCTTTTTATCGTGTTTTGGTTTGATTTTACGACTGAAATCGGGTGGGTAATAGGATTACGAGTCTGAGGGTGTGTTTTGTGTCCATTTTTATCCATTAGGTCATGTTAATTTGGTCAAAAACGTGTCCGGTTCTAAGGTTTTCTAAGTTCAAAATTATCGAACACTTGGAGTGGATTTCAGATGTTAAAACTTGTACCATTGTGATCGTCTGATCAATACGAGTCTAGGGTTACAAGATTTTTATCAACAAGTTGACTGAATCGTGGTTACTGATCGAAGAAACCCTTTAGTTTCGGCACAGAACCGAAGTGGGTGTTCTTAAACCTAAATGAGACTTCGGATCCCGCTTCGTGTAACTTCGTTCCAGTTTGATCCACTTCAGACGTTGACCCCGTCCATTTCGGACGTTGACCAAGTCAACTACGGACATTGACCAAGTTGTTGTTGTTTGATTTAGTTCGGAACCACTTCGGATCTAGTTCGCCCCAGTTCGTGTAAAACTTTTCAGTTCGGATCCACTTCGTGTAAACCTGAGTTTTTGAGAAAAAATTAATCGTTTACGCAAATGGATTATAATTAACGAATTTGGTGAACGTTTCTTACTATCACATTGAACTTAATGAATATTTTGTTTTATGTGTTTTCAGAAATGGCGGACAATTTGAAAGTCGGTGATAGACACAATCACTGTGCTTATCTTGGAGTCAGCAGATCGAAAGTAGTTAAATTTGGTGGAATCTTTGATTTTCTAAGACGATCAAGGATAAATTTTGCAATTACTGGAGATTATGACCCTTATAGTGATATTCTTACTGAGTTTTGGACGACTACTCGCACAATTACTAATGATCCCATCCGTATTTCTGACATACTTTAGAACACAACTGTTGAGTTTACTGAAGCTGATGTTAGACGAGTAATAAAGTTTGATGGTGATGATGTGAAGGCTCCATTGGAATTTTATAAAGCTAATATTATGGAATTGCTGAAAAGAATTTGGTATGTGGAAGATCCAAACAAAAATTGGGTGTCTAAGTTTGAATTTTGCGTCCCGTACAAGTATCTGATCCATGTTTTACTGCATTGCTTGGGGAATAGAATCTCAGGATATGATGAGATAGGTCCCATGATGTTGTCTATGATGACGACCTTGATTCTCAACCATCCTTACAACTTTGCCGGTGTCATATTTCATTATATGAGAGACAATCTGGCGGTTAGACGCAAGAGGGCATTGTTATATCCAAGATGTACTCAAATTATGTAGCTCCAACCAATGGTGCACCACGTTATGAGG
Source organism: Deinandra increscens subsp. villosa (assembly GCA_039602395.1). Lineage (NCBI taxonomy): Eukaryota > Viridiplantae > Streptophyta > Magnoliopsida > Asterales > Asteraceae > Deinandra > Deinandra increscens. Next base: position 69,961,057 of record JBCNJP010000017.1, on the reverse strand, counting down.
AGGGCAGTTCCGATGAAGAATTGGATTATTCTTGGTTAGAGGAGAGATACCAACAACAACAACAACCGAAACAGAAGACACAAAGGAGATAACAAACACAGACACCCCGGTCGTAATTGAGCCTGCTGTAACTGAACCTGAAATTACTGGACCGTTGTTTTAGCACCTGAAGTTCAAGAAAGTGTGAATGTATCTGAACCAGTTGCGGTAAATGCTTTGATTGATGAAGATGAAAGTGATGATGAGCAAGATGATGAGCATATGGATGTGTATTCTACAGATAATTCTGACACCAACAATCCACTAGCGTTCATTTTCCGTGGGAGCTCAACAGATACTGGTAAAGAAAGGTAGTAATGAACATTTTGATTACCGGACCAGAATGAAGAAGAGAAATAAACATTACATCGGTCGTGTTTATGAAGACAAGGCTCCATCTGATACTGATGAAGATTACAACCCTGATGTTGATGCCGGGAAGGGCAAGGGTAAACAACCGGCTACATCCTCTTCTACACAGAAACCATCAAAGAGGAGGAAGATGGTTGCTACTGGTAGTCAAGAGCGTCCAAAGATGCTAAAATGTACTGAAATTTTAAAACGCCGAGCCAGTAGTGAATCTTCATCTGGAGGTCCAATCATGTCTCCATCTCCTTTGAACTCAACACCAGCTGATCCATTTGCATCATTAGTTGCAATGGAAACAGTTATTACATAATTAAATCAATGAAGTATTGTGAGGAGGTATCTTGGATCGACATTTTTATCGACAAGCACAACACCTCCAGCAAGTGTTGGTGCCCAATATGTAAATCAGCCACTTGGAACCACATATGTTCCAGTTTCTTCAACAACTAAAACTCCATCTTTTGCAGATCTCAATATCAATGTTTCTCCGGGTTCAATATCATTCTCTCAGCAGGATATCTTCAATAGTATGCTCATTGATTGTCAGGCTAAGATAACTGACTTAAAAGCTAAAGACGAAGAGAGGACAAAGCTGATTGAGGAGCTGAAAGCTAAAGATGAATCTCAATCGAAACAGATAGTTGAATTGCAAAGAGATCATCAAAAACTGAGAAGTGGAAATGAGGCTAAAACTCAAGAGATTTTGAAATTAAAGTTGGCCAGTTCTTCCCAAGAAGCACAATTATCACAGATGAATGAGCCGATCAAATTTCTACTAATCAAATTTGCTACTCAGGGGAGTTGGGATGCAAGGATTATGTGCTTCGGTACTTAAATGATAGTCCGGATAATGATGATTCCAAAGGTGCAACTGGTGGAGGTTTAGACCCAGCAGGAACATCTGGTTCGGGTGTTCATACCTCAGCATCTAAGGGGGAGTCGGATTCGAGAAATGCTATGCCGATATCATCAGTCCCGTCAAACCAAGCTGCCAGAGACATTCATGAAATTGGCACGATCTTAGAAGATGGGGAGTTTATCTGTGAACTTACCTGAGAACAAATACAAGCCATATTTGATCTCAATGATGAGGAGATGAAGAAAAGTTGCTGAAGCTGAGCCTGAAACCTACGAATCATCAGAGACTTCAGATTCAGATGATATATTGGATGAAGTCGAGGTTGAAGATATAAGTGAAGAGGAGTATCGTGATTTGTACTCGAATTTCAACAACAACCCAGATGATGATGAGCTTGAAGTGTTTCCAAAAGAGAAAGGTGATGAAGCTGAGGTAAAATTAAAGAGAAAAGAGGCTGAGATGCCAGATGACCCAGTTGTCAAAGAGGCCAAGGAACAGAAACAACGAAAAGACTATGATGATAATATGAATACCTTTCTGTAAACTATGTTCCTCCTTTGAAACCGATTTATCAACGAAGGCATGTTAGATTCAAGGGTCAGGCATCAGATGAAATAATCAGCTGGATGTATGATGATGGGCTAGATTGTTATGGAATCAAATGACATTTTGGTATCAAATATTTGAAGAAAGCTCTGGATTTCAACACATTTCCAGTTTGGGATGTTCGTGAGCTTACAAGAAAACCCTTTCAGAACTATGGTGCTGGATGGAAAGGTCCTTATTTCAAGAGACTTGTGGATAAAGAATGTCAAAATGTTTTCCAGCTTCTGAGGCCGTAGAAGCCGAAGAGAGGAGAGCATCCTACCAACATACATCCGATCACCGGCAGATCATTGATTGTTTTGAAGTTCAAAAGAAAGCCTTGAGTGATGAAAAAGATTCCTTTGAAGAAAATGGAGTTAGACTTTATAAAGAATTTGGGTTGGTGGTATTATGATGAGAAAACCGAAGAAGCTGTGATTGTAGTTGAAGAAGACAACAAGGTTGTTCGGATTTTTTATTCGATGTGGCTGATAAACTTGTCGAGGGCAGATATAGATGAATTGTATCACAACCGGATATTGTTCCATCCAGACTACATGGAGCAGGTGTTACAATTTTAGAGTGTGATTAGGATATGTTTTGCTTTCAATATCTACGTTGGAAGAAATCATGAGAAGACGTGGTCCAAATGGGAGCTAAAACATAAAGATTAAAGAACCTAACCAGCATATGCCAAGGGGGAGTTTGTTATAACATGAAATGGTAAGATGCTGGTTGAGAACGACAAAAAAGATTAAAGAAAACAAGATTCTACATGACCTACCCGAACTGACCCAAACTGACACAAAGTGGCAACCGAAGTGCCACTTCGGGTAACAGCCAATTCGAATGATCGAGACTTAGTATAAATATGTTTAGCTTGTAGAATTTTGTTAATAGTTCTAGTTTTGTGTGTGTATTTCAGTGTGAAATTGAGAGAACTGTGTAAACTTTATGGTTTGTCCAAGTTAATGAAAGTTTGATTTTATTTACCTCGTTTGATTTGTCTTCATTATCAAATGGCTCAAGACTAAGCGCGATCCTCCCGTTACGCTCACCTTTAAGCTACCATCTCCATAGTCACTCTGCTCGTCAGTGTTGAGCATCCGCATCGTTCTTCATGTCGTTAACGGTTTGACGCGTTCTTCATGTCGTTAACGGTTTGACGCGTTCTTCTATTAGTCTTTCTAGTAGTAGCCTTCGTCATTGGCTGAAATTCGGACGAACTCTCAATTAGAATCAACACAAGGGTTCAATTAGACTTCCACAAACGTAACTGTGATACGGACATAACTCTATATGAGTTATGCAAACGGGGGAACAAACACTTGCTTCGATCTTGCCCCTAGCAAATATGGACCATAGGGAAGCATAGCTTTGGTCCAAGTCATCGAGGATGAGTGAAGGATACCTATCGGATACACCTGGAATAGGTAGGGCTCACGAAACTAAGAAATGTCATGACTATCAAGGAAAATAAAGATAAGGGAGTTCTAAGAAATTCCTACTCATTAGGCAATCACTTACTCCTAGCTTCAACAAGATATACAATCCCTTGTGCAATCCAATCTACAATAAACAAAATCACAAAACACTAGGATTTATTAACCACAATACCATAACAAGTCTTACACAAGTTCCAACCTAGCATAAAAACTACGACCATAATATCCAGATCACAATGCATCAACCACTAAAAGTACCACAACAACAACACTGATACATGTTTGAAGGTACAACAGAACTACAACTGAGAAGATAAGGATCACGAATAACAAGAACCACAAGTAACCATAAGATCCATCAGCAACGATCACTCTTTAGTGACACTTCTTCTTTCCAATGCCAAATCTCACTCTGGTCGCCTCTCCAATAACAATGGATGCTGTAAGTACTAGAATGGATCTTACTACTGATTGATTCGATCAGAGACAATGAACAGGATGTAAATAAAGCTTTGCTTTATTGATTACACTAAGATGAGTACAAGAGATCTAGAGACAGAACCAACTAACCAACCTACCAACCAATCAACCAGTGAACCATTTGGTTCGCTGCCAACCATCTGCCTAACCATTGGTTCACTACCTAGCTAACCATTGGTTAGTTGACACTAAGACTTACTAAAATGCTATAGCTTATATACAATACACGAGACAATTTATAGCATAGAATTATGCTCTAACAAACTCCCCCTTAAAATGTAGTGTATCTACGCTAACTAAATTCCAGTCTTCAATCTTCAGCATTGCTGCATCCGATCTTCAACTTGAAATTTCTTGTCAGCAATAGAGCTTGCATGGCTGGATCAGAACTTGAACAATCTTTGAACTTCAAGATCCACTTGTAAAAGATACTTCAATCTCCCCCTTTCATCATGCTTGAGTCTTGTAACACAGAACCTGCAACTTTAGAATACAAAAGTGCGGTTTTTCCTTTTTCTTTTATCAAAAATTATGTTAATCTTGGTGTAAAACATCTCTTCGAGGATCCAAGATATAGTTTTGAAATCATGATTTTGTATCACCGATCAGTCGAAAAAAAAATAAGAAATAAATTTTTTTTGGCTTTTTGAAACTTTAAATCAAAACACACCGAAAATCTTTTTGATTTTTCTAAGTTTATGTTAAAACACACCTATAATCTTTTTGGATTTTTCAAGTATGAAACATAAATGCAATACCGAATTACACACTATTTTTGTCTTTTGCGAGAAAGATCACAATTTGGGATCATACTGAACATAACATGTTGAACTACACTTCAATTTTTAATTACTTCGGCACACAAGTCATGTCGATTGCTGGTATCATTTGTCCATTTTAAACTCAGGCAGAATCATAATCATAACATCTGGATATGTTAAGATATTGATTAAGTTTGTTTTGACCAGTGTACCCCACACTATCAGACATACTCAAATATGCTTTTATATCACGCTTTGTGATTTTACTTGTGATTTAAGACATAACGATTGTATTCATGATATAGTCAACTTTGTTCCATGCAAAAAGAAATAAGAACGTTAGATAGTCTACCTTAAGGTCGATCTTTCGATACGTAGATAAGGCCTCGGATTTAACAAAATAAGAAAATAAAACAAGTTGAAATTGTTTAATTCAACAACAATCAGGTTGGTCTTGTGGACACGCAGAGAAAGTCCGATGAATTATTTGAAACACCAAAGAAAATAAATCAGAACTTCAAACAAACAAGAATCAGGTCGATCTTTCGATATGCAAAGCAAGTCCGTTGTTTGAGAAAATAAAAAAAAGTCAAACAAGTTTAAATCTTTGCGAAATGAACACATGTATACACAGTGACTTCTCATTTTCTTTTTCACATATCTTTTCAATATCTTGAGATACGCTTCAAGATGTTGTTCACTTGGTCAAGCATTAGTATTTAGTGTATTGATATCTGACTACTTTCTGATTTAATGTCGAGTCTACCAAGCACATCGAACAATGATCTTATGACTTTTTCATCTGTTATATCCATGAGTCAGACACATAAGCTAATGTACCATCAATTCCCAATGATGTCGGATACAATTTCTCATTTTTCAATGTTTTTGTATTTTTCATGACATATTCTCCCCCTTAAAATGAAAACTCTATTTTTCGATTTTTCATTTTAACAAAAAAAAACACAAAGACACTATTTTTTATTTTTCAAATTTTCTCTCTCCTAAACTACATACAGAATGTAAAAGAAAGAAAATTTGACCTTTCGATACTGATACATTTCAGTTTAAGGTTTCAGAAAGAGAAAATAAGTTTTGTAATATAAAGCATTGAATTTATATTACGTAGGAAAGTCCACTATCAGTATCTGCTTAAAGCTTGAACTTCACAATCACCGACAGGTCTTCTTGAAGTACCTGCACACTGGACAAAACAATTAGCTTTTAAATGACCCGAAGTATATAGCTTCTCGTCGGCCAGTGTCTTCAGTAAAATCATTTGCAGCCTTGCAGACTAACTTAGGTCGCCACTGCATTTTAGATTTTTCAGTTTGAACCGAGACATCATCAGGTGATGAACCACCTACACTTGAACCATATTTGAAAAATTGTTTCTTTTGAGATTTAAATTACGAAGGTTTTGACTCAGTAAAAACTCTGTCTAGATACATCAACAAATGTTGCAGATTTATCAGAAAAAGATCTTTTTGCAATTTCAGAACAATTTTGTGCCATGTGGCCTTTTCGGCGACATTGATAGCACAAGCGATATGATCACTTTGGTTTCTTTTTGTCCTGAAATGCATGACACACATTATCAGAATCAAAATTATCATAAAAATCATCAAATGTTTGAAATCGATTAGCATGCACCCATTTTAAAGTTAGACTTCAAGGAGTAGAAATTGATCCAGATGAAGAAAATTCTTTGAACTGTTGACCAGCTCTAGAAGAACTTTCAGAAAAAAATTTCTTCGGTTGTTTATCCCCAAATCCTCTCTCCATTGTAGACACTAGAACCTAAGCCAAATGATAAGTTTGATCAAGATTGGTATCCTTCTTTTCTTTTGGAACTTTCTTTGAAACATTCTTCTTATCTTCCTTTTAAAATTTTTGATTCTCACTGCCCATACCTGAACGTTTGTAACCTAGTAGCTTTGATACTTCGAATTGAGAACCATAATTTCCAACTTGAGCAACTAGAGTAAATGAAGCTTTAATACCCTTTAAATTATTGGCTTCTACCAATTCAGCAGCAACTTTTTCTTCAGATAACCTCTTCTCATCTTTCTCAGCCATTTTTCCAACATAAATTGCTTCATCATCTAATACAGTTCCACTAGACACAAATTTGACGGATGTATGATTACCATTAATCGTATTTTCTTTGTTAGAGGACTTTGATTTCTTCTTGTCAGATCTCTCAGTATAAATTTAAAAATAATCTTGCTTTGCATCAGAAGTTTCAACATCAGCAAGAGGATCAGTTTGAATATCTAGATGCAGAACTTGATTATACTCAGCTCCTCCAAAAACTTTCTTGAGATTCTCATCTTGACACAAATAACTTGCAAAAGAATACGAATTCTTCAGATTATGCAATTGCCGATTAAGATCTAAAATCTCAACATTTAAACTGATATCCTCTTTTGTTCTTCACCGAATACTTTTTCTGAATCAATTAACTGCTCTGAAACTCTGTTTGACAACGATTTTTCTCTTCTCATATTATCATGTGCATCATACACTTCCTGTGTCATCTTTTCCCATTTTTCTTTGTAAATGTCAACATTTCTGTTTAACAACTTATTATGTCGAACCAACTCAGCTTTAGCTTCGACTAGAATTGTGTTATCATTTGCACAATTCTTTACTTTTGCAGCAAGCTCATCACAAGTTTGATTGAGAACATCAAGTTTTGTTTTAGACTTCTCAAACAAAGCGTCCTAATCTTCACAAACTTCTTCAGCATTGAGTTTATGTTCTTCAACTTCCTTTAACAACTTTTCATTCTCACCAAGTAACTTGACAACTTTTGTCATAAGCTCTTTATTTTCATTTTGAAGTTGTAATTTATGTTGATCATTTTGAAAACAACTTTCTGATAATTGCTTGTAATGCTCCAAGGTGGATAAATGCTGAGTAGTTGTTTCTTCAAACCTTTTCTTGAGTTCTTCAAATTCTTACAACATCAAACTCTTTTCCGTGAGTAAGTTCTCATTTGTCTTGATAATCTCATCAGAATCTGCACATTTCTTTTTATAAATTTCTAACTCGTCTTCCTTCTTTTTGCTTTCAACAATCAAAACTTTCTTTTCTTTAACAATTCCCAAATCTTTCTTTCCTTTTGTGAAAAGAATTCACAAGTAGACTCATAACCACTTACTTCGGAATCAGAATCACTTAATTCAACTTGCATATTTGCCATCAATGCTTGATATGATTCATCATTGAAGCAAAGTTCAGACATAGTTTCCATTCTAGCATTATCTACTTGAGAGTTACAGACAAAAGCAGATTCATCCGGAAATTGTTGTGACCAATCAATACCTTAATGAATTTGAGACACCATAGCTTTTTCTTTTGTACCATTAGATGTAGTAGATTTGTGAACATGATTATCTGAATTAGACTTCTCAGATAATGATTGATTGCATTCACAAGCAAAATGTCCAAACTTGGAACATTTGAAACATTTAACTGATGTGCTCGGAACGACACTAAAAATACTAAATAAATAGACCTAAAACCTAGACCTAAGACACACCTAGTTTTACCGAAATAACCTAAACCGAACCGAACCCTAAGGCAGTGAACCCGTCGGATCGCAGTAAAGCTAAGGCAAGACCGGATATCGAACCTAGGACACTCTATGAACAAGACTCGACTTAGACCTAAGAAATGGAAATACTGAGTAATTTGGGTTTTCGATTTGAGAATTAATTAACTAACTTCACTAACACTAGCGCCCGACAGCAAAGCAAACCTCGAGGGAACTACCAAATGCGAGAAGACACCACCTAGACCTCGAATCACAATTAATACCTATGATCTACCTGACTATGACAATTCTAATGGTCGCTAGTTCACCTTTTAAGTCCTTCCTAGAAATTGTTTCTAACGCCCGAACAGGAGTTCACCTTTTGAGTACGTCCTACCTCAACCAAACCTAGTCACCCTCGAACCTAATCTAAGGCACCCTAAGCTAGCAGGAGCTACCACTAACCAACTGCAAAAGACTCGGAATAGCAAATTAGAAAACTAGCCTAGGGAATTTCCTTTTGGGACAACTCAATCCTAAGCAATTAACCAACCCGACTACCCAATGGCTATCACCCTTTTAAGTCTATTTAGCCAGCAGCACACAAGATTCGAATAACCAATTATCACCTAACCCTATGACCACAATGAAGCAGTCACATTAAATTGCAAGAATAACCCTACAAGTTAAATACTTTACCCAAACCGAAAGACATCCGCAAGCAAGACAAGGATTAGACTATAAACGGAAATCTAAATCAAGCACACAAACGCATCATCACAGAAAATTAATGGAATTTAATAGAAACAAACATCAATCAAATAGTCAAAATCAAATACGATCATAAACATCAAAAGTTCATCATTCGGTCCAGGTGGTGGTAAATAACCTAGCCAACCACCATGTCTAATGCAGAAACAATAATAAAGATTAAGTCTTGCACAAGAAACATAGTTGTAGTCTAAATTAAATACAAGAATAAAAAGAGAAACGAGAAACCGATTAATGTTTTGATGAAGAATCGTTGATCTCCTGCTAATCCTCTTGATTTTCTGACCTTGTCCACGCTCTGTATTCGTCCGATTATCCCCCCTGGCCGGCTGAAAATTGCTCCTTTTTAATGCTGTCGTCGAAGCCAAGAAAACTCCCCCCTCTAGGGTTTAATTGTTGCGTCGACTAGAATTAATTGTGGGGGTCTCTCTTTAAAATTGCCGTCCAATCAATTCTTCCTCGTCGCGCTGACCTAATGTATTCTTTATGCTTACGTAAGCCCACATGGTCAAATCTAGGGGTGTTCAAAAATATCCGAATCCGAATCCGAATTTAAAGTATCCGAAATATCCGAAGAAAAAATATCCGAAAATTCGGATATCCGAATTTTCGGATATCCGAATTTCGGATTCGGATTCGGATATTGATTTTGAACATTTTCGGATATTCGGATATCCGAAAAATATTCGAAATATATATTTTTAAAATATTAAATTATATATATTATTTAGTTTAACATACTTTAACTTAAGAAACGCTAAATATAAAGTTCTAAACTCCGATGTTCACTCTCTTTGCCTCTTTGGATCTCATCGTCCTCTAAATCTCGACCCTCACTGGCTCATTGCCTTACACCGCCGATTTATAGTTCGCCATCGAGCTTGTTGCACACGGATTCGATCTTCAACATCGAGAAATTTATTAAATTTTTGTTGGTGTTTAACTATTTAATGTACTTGTATTAGACTATTTTCTTATTTGGATGTTTATCACTAATAATTTTAGAGATTAAATGTATTTTTTATTTTATTTTATTTTTTGTTTTAAAAATTCGGATATCCAGTTCACTATCCGAATCCGTATCCGAAATTTCGGATATCCGAAATTTCGGATATGGATTCGGATAGTGAAAATCAACTATCCGAAATTTCGGATATCCGAAATTCGGATATCCGAATTTTCGGATATCCGGTTTTGAACACCCCTAGTCAAATCTACGTGAACCCAAATGCAATTCATATCTCTTTTTTTTCTATTTTTCGCAGGCCCACTTGTATTTTCTTCGACTTTTGTGAAGCTCATATCAACTTTAACACATTAACTTTAACACATTGTTCATTTAATTTACCTTTGTCCTTCAAAATCCCACTTTATTTGTATACAAATGAAACCCACGTGAGATCAAATTTAATCATATGTAAACTTTTAAATATTTTACACTTAAGCTCCCTTGATCTTCCATTAATGCAACGCCGGCCCTTCTGACTTCATAATTAATCCTTCTGACCCTTCATCTTTGGAATGATGTCATACCATCCCCTTGGACATTTATACCAACCTACAACCAAATATATTTAACCATTTTGAGCACAACTAAATCACAATCGATCTAATTAAACAAAAGATTCAAATAAACATTTAAACTCACACCAAAATATATAAAAATGACTCAACACCACATTACGACACAAATACTATAATTCAACTAAAAAGCACATAAAATGACTCAAAACTTACTCGATTAATATACAAAATACACGGGAAATATAGATGTGTTTGTAACACATCATTAACCTTTGACTTATACATTCCAAGTTTCCCTCCTGGAATAAAAGACATGTTTCTTCATGAATCTTCTACCTCTTTGAACCAACATAGCAAACTGCCAATTCAAATCTAATTCATTCAACTGATCATCATCCATCTGATGTAAGTCGTCTCCAAACAAATCATCTTCATCAACTTTACCAAATATTGATCCACAAGAAGATGATAATAAAGCATATATCAATTCAGCTAAATCTTCAGTAGTTTTTACAGGAATGGAATTGTGTTCTGATTTATCAGGAGTTGTAAAACTGCAACCTGAAGAGTAACCAGAATTGTCATACTATCCAGCAAGAAAAGCTGTTGGAGCTGGATTTAGACTTGGACCATTACTTGACTTAGCTTTAGCATTCACAGTAGCTGAACTTTCACCAAAATATAATTCAGGATTCTGAATCAAAACATTTGCTAACTTATTCACAGTCATTTCCATTTCACGAGCTTGTAATTTGCTCGTCAATTGATTCAATGTCCAACTTGAATAATTTGGATCATGAGTTAACATCAAAACATGATTTTCCCATTTGTTAGGCAATGCTTCCAGAAATTTCTCTTTTAATTCATCATCCTCCTTTGTAACTTGCACAACTTCAAGTTCATTTATTAAATGTGAAAATCTTGCAATCAAGTCTGAAATTTTCTCATTCTCACAATGACCAAAATTATCAAATTCTTCTTCAAAACTTTCTTTCGAGTCTTTTTATATTGCTCATTGCCCTTGCATCTTTCTGAAATAGCATCCCATAATTCCTTAGAAGTTGTAAAATTCTTAAACTGATGCATCAAATCCTTAGGTAACACCATTGTAAGAAAACTATAAGTAGTGTTCTCTCTTGCAAAAAATTTTCTTTCATCAGCATCAAAATCACTTATCATCTTTGGCTTTTTAGCACTTATCATTAGATACTCATATTCCTTTTCAATTGGTATCCAACAATCAACATCCTGAGAAAATATATATATGATTCAAATCGTTTCTTCCAATTGTTGTAATCCTCCAATCTTAGCAACTTGGGAACTTCTGAGTTGTTCCTATTTCGTTATCATAACTCATCGTGAGTTGCATTGAAGCTTGAGCAGCTGAAAATGCTTGATAATCAGACATCTTGAGATAAAAGTTTCGGTATTGAAAACTTCGAAGGCAAAAACGAAGATCTTAGAAGCGGATTTTGGTGGTCGAAATGGAGGGTACTTGCCATAAGGTGAGTAAAATTGTAGATCTCTTCGAGATGGTCATTTTGGCTGGTATTGGGTTCCGTAACTCAAAACAGAACTTAAGTTACATCAGTTTTAGTGAATGTCACTTTTCTGTCAGCGAACCAAAGAACACTTCTAGCGAACCAAACCGTTAACCAGCGAACCAAAAGTTTTGACGAAACTGAGAATATACCCAGCGAACCGAACTAATTCAAGATGAACCAAAATGAACTCAGCGAACCAAAATGAACTTAGCAAACCAAATGGGTTGCTGTAACTGCTCCGAACCAATTATGCAGATTGCCTAGCGAACCAACGAAGGAGATTGCCTAGCGAACCAATGAACTCATCCAACGAACCAACAAAATCATCCAGCGAACTAATGAAATCATTAAGCGAACCAACAGATTCAAGCGGCGAACTAGACTGAATTTTTTGAATTTTCACGAATTTGAAGGTTTTGGATTCACTACGTCAAAAAGTGGCTTTGGCCACGGTTTTTTTTAATGCATAGCCAATGTTTTGAAAAAAACGAGACCAGAGGTAAGAAACACTTGTTTTAGCCACACATATTTTGTACCCGTGGCCAAATATATAGCCTTTGGACCCTTTTAGCCACGTATTTTTTTGTTTATGTGACAACAACAATCAGGTGGAGTGGCTTTAGCCACTGTTTTACAAAAACATGTGGCACTTATTTGTCACACTTAAAAAAGAGTGGCGATATGCACCAAACTACCACGGATTTTTTTTGATTTTTTGCGTGTGACCAAAAAGGAATGTATGGCCACGCTTAAATAATGTTGTGTGACGGAAGAGTAGATTTTATTACTTAGTAAATTGAAAAAAAAAACAAAACTATTAAGTATATATTATGCGTGGCTAAATGTGAGCAATGTCCACTTTTTTTACTTGGTTATGTGGCTAAAAGTTAGTACATATAGGCCACTGTTATTAGGTTGTGTGACTAAATAGTAGGTTGTGAGTGACAAAAAATCTATTACCTATGGCCATATATATTAACCGTGACTAAATGGTAGGTTGTGGGTGACAAAAATCTATGTTATGGTCACGGTAACATATTAAATGCGTGGCGAAAGTAGACAAAAATCTATTACCTATGGCCACATATATTAATTAGCCGTGACTAAATAGTAGTCAATTTTAATATGTTATCTGTTGCGACGGCGGATATATATCATTACTAGAGGTCAAATCTTTATCTACCACCTCGAGTTTCAGATATAAATCATATAATTAATTAATTAATTGTTGATCATCACCATATACGCCATTATCTCTCAGCTCTCTGTTTTTTGGTTTATCACCACTCTCTGAAAATGTGGCATTTGCGTCCTCTGAATTTGGAAGATAGCCCCGAATACGGTAAGTAATCATTTAAATGACTGAAATTCAAATGCTTTAATGTGGAATTCGCGTCTCTGATTTGGTTATTTTTCTTGACAGGGGAAGAAGATTTTAGTCTGTTTACTTTGGTGATCTATCACCTAGGTAATTTTGCGAGGCTCGATGGTCGGATACAATACATCGATGGGAGGGTTCGCTACTTCGACGAGGTGGACATTACCTCCTTCTCGTTCGATGACTTAGGTCAAATGTTGTCTGACCTAGGTTTTGAGTTGAACGATTTCGACCCCTACCTGAGGATACCAGGGTTGTCTCTTGATTATGGACTGGTTCCATTCACTGATAATCCGAGGGATGTCAGGGCCATGGCCCTGCACGTCAAGGACGAGGAGGTCATATCCATCTACCTCGATGGAGATGTGGAGGTGTCTTCATCCTCCTCCTCCTCCTCCTCTTCCTCCTCCCCCTTTGAAGGTAGCTACCCATGGAGAACAAGCTGTTATGACGATTCAGACAATTTCTCTAGTAGGAGCATGTTTTAAGTTTATGTTTTTTTATTATATATATATTTGTAACTAATTAACGGATATCAAATCTTTTGGATTATATATGTAATTAATTGCTTATGTGTATGCACTAGATGTGTGTTTTGACTCTTCTTCCTGAAGAATTCTAGTTCATCTGGTTGTCTTCTACATATACTAGGTTGTTTGACTAAATATTAGTGTATAAAGAATTGTATTCAACCAGAATGATTTTAGATTCACTAGATAATGGGTGTAAATACATGGGAATATCCTATAGACTACGAACAGAAATAACAACTTTGGTTATTTATAGTATAAATAGTTCATCCTGAAGAACTCTAGTTTATCCGCTTCATCCTGAAGAACTCTAGTTCATCATGTTCTATTACTGAATAACTCTTGATCCCAAAGAACTCTAGTTCATCCGGTTCTATTACTGAATAACTGTTTATAATCCTGAACAACTCTAGGTCATCTTCTCTCAATCCTCATGAACACAGTGGGTAATTTTGACTTTCTTCGATTAATTTTGACTTGTTAATTTGATTACCAGAAAATCAAAACATTCAACAAGATGTGCATCAGATGTGTATTTTGACTCTTCTTCCTGAAGAATTCTAGTTCATCTAGTTGTCTTCTACATATATTAGGTTGTGTGACTAAATAATAGTGTATAAAGAATTGTATTCAACCTGAATGATTTTAATTCACTAGATAATGGGTTTAAATACATGGGAATATCCTATAGACTACGAACAGAAATAATAACTTTGGTTATTTATAGTATATATAGTTCATCCTGAAGAAATCTAGTTTATCCGATTCATCCTGAAGAACTCTAGTTCATCCTGTTCTATTACTGAATAACTCTTGGTCCTGAAGAACTCTAGTTTATCCGGTTCTGTTACTGAATAACTCTTTATAATCCTGAAGAACTCAAGTTCATCTTCTCACAATCCTCATGAACTCAGTGGGTAATTTTGACTTTCTTCGTTTAATTTTGAGTTGTTAATTTAATTACCAGAAAATCAAAACATTCAACAGGGTATGCAAAGAGTATGAAGAGGAGAACCAAACCAAGGAAGACATGTTGTTCGTTGCGTTTGAACTCTACTTACATGAAACCGGAGAAGATTTCAAGCTTCTACTGGTGTGGGAAATGATTAACCTCTTTAGGGTTCCGGATTAAAGAATAGTTGTAATGAATTGATTTTTAATTTACAAGCTTAAGGCTGATGTTCTGAAAGAGGCGGTTATTATCGCCCGTAGGGCCGCTGAATACAACGGAACTCCTTGAAGAGGGGGTTGTGACTTGTGAGGGTCAAGTGTTTAAACCAAATATTTGGTTTTAGTTTTGTTTTTGTAATATGTTTAACCTTTATATTAATTTCACTTAATTGTTTGTTAATTCCACTCAATTCATCCGTTTATGTTCATCTTCTCTCAATCAGGATGAACTCTTCTTTCTGAGGAATTCTAATTCTTCCGGTTTTGTTCTTCTTCTCCGAAACATTAATATATTAAGAATGTATGAAAGTAATTTCGGATAATTTCGAATCGAGTGATTAAAATTTTAGTGGTTTTTTTATAACGTGTAGAAATTTCAGTTTAATTTGGAGAACGTTTGAAAGTAATTATAATGTGCATTGTTTAATAAAATCAGACCTTTGGTATACTCTAGTGATTAGGCATCTGAGCTTTGGCATACTCAACTAATTTTCACATATAACCATACCACCTGGTCAGTAATCAGAAACTTCTCACCGTCATTATCAAACCCTTCTCAAAATCCTTATCAAAACTTTGCTCAAAATCCTTATCAAACACTTTCTCAAAACCCTCAAATCCTTCTCAAAATGGCAAACTTGAAAGAAATAGTTAATAATTATTTGCAGATAAAGATTATTGCTACCCTGGAGCGGTACGAGGTTATTATCACAGCAGAGAGACAGAGTATCTGAGATGGGTTGGCCCTGCTCAACCAAGTACTTACAGAGCCACCAAGTCCATCAACATACCAGATGGCAACTTGTCTGGTAGAAGAGATACACGTCTCCAATGCCAGGCTTCAAATGTTGGTTCAAGAGAGGCAATAAGCTATGAGTAGGCATTTGGATTTGATGGAGGAGATGGAATCTAGGTTCCCGTGAACCTCAACCCGTAACTACTCTGTCTTTTGTTTTTTTAGGAAAGAACTTGTAAATTAGGAAACAATTTTGTGTAAGGAATTGGAATCAGTAGTATGAAATCGACCTTTCGTTATATATACTTGTTTCTCTATTTTTTGTTTATGAAATCATTCTGATAAACAAAGACCCTAATCCTCGAAAACAAATATGATCAACAATTGCAATCCGATCAATAACTGATGCATAATTTTAGGTAAAAATGTAATCTAATTGCACAATTTATATTCCGTTAAACAAAAACCCTAATCCACGAAAACAGAGAAAATAAAAAATTGCAATCTGTTCGCACAATCTCCATTCAATTAAACACAAACCCTAAACACAAAAAACATAACGGATCTACAAAAACCTAAAATTTTATGGAATTATAATTTTAAATAAATTATATCTTAAATAATTATGATAAAAATTAAATAAAGGGTTAATTTTGGGTCAAATTGGTCAATTAGATGTGTTTAGGACCAATGATGGGCCAATAAGGTGTGTTTAGGGGCAAAGAGGGTCAGTTGGGACCAATGAGTCCCAATAAGGTGTGTATATAACCAATAAGCATGTTTAGGACCAATGATTGCCCAATATGGTGTGTTTAGGGGAAATGGCGGTCAGTTGGGACCAATGAGTCCCAATAAGGTGTGTATGTAACTAATAAGTTGTGTTTAGGACCAATGATGGCCCATAAGGTGTGTTTAGGGGCAATGAGGGTCGGTTGGGACCAATGTGTCCCAATAAGGTGTGTATATAACCAATAAGCATTTTAGGACCAATGATGGCCCAATAAGGTGTGTTTTGGGGAAATGAAGGTCAGTTGGGACCAATGAGTCCCAATAAGGTGTGTACGTAACCAATAAGTTGTGTTTAGGACCAATGATGGCCCAATAAGGTGTGTTAAGGGGCAATGAGGGTCAGTTGGGACCAATGTGTCCCAATAAGGTTTGTATATAACCAATAAGCATGTTTAGGACCAATGATGACCCAATAAGGTGTGTTTATGGGAAATGAGGGTCAGTTAGGACCAATGAGTCCCGATAAGGTGTGTATGTAACTAATAAGTTGTGTTTAGGACCAATGATGGCCCAATAAGGAATGTTCAGGGGTAATGAGGGTCAGTTGTGAGCAATGTGTCCTAATAAGGTGTGTATATAACCAATAAGCATGTTTAGGACCAATGATGGCCCAATAAGGTCTGTTTAGGGGCAATGAGGGTTAGTTAGGACAAATGAGTACCAATAAGGTTTGTATATAACCAATAAGCATGTTTAGGACCAATGTTGACCCAATAAGGTGTGTTTTTGGGAAATGAGGGTCAGTTAGGACCAATGAGTCCGATAAGTTGTGTATGTAACCAATAAGTTGTGTTTAGGACCAATGATGGCCCAATATGGAATATTCAGGGGGTAATGAGGGTCAGTTGTGACCAATGTGTCCCAGTAAGGTGTGTATCTAACCAATAAGCATGTTTAGGACCAATGATGGCCCAATAAGGTGTTTTTAGGGGAAATGAGGGTCAGTTGGGACCAATGAGTCCCAATAAGGTGTGTATGTAACCAATAAGTTGTGTTTAGGACCAATGAAGGCCCCATAAGGTGTGCTTAGGGGCAATGAGGGTCAGTTGGGACCAATGTGTCCCAATAAGGTGTGTATATAACAAATAAGCATGTTTAGGACCAATGATTGCCCAATAAGGTGTGTTTAGGGGAAATGAGGGTCAGTTTGGACCAATGAGTCCCAATAAGGTGTGTATGTAACCAATAAGCATGTTTAGTACCAATGATGGCCCAATAAGGTCTGTGTAGGGTCATTGAGGGTTAGCTGAGACCAATGAGTCCCAATAAGGTGTGTATATAACCAATAAGCATGTTTAGGACTAATGATGGCCCAATAAGGTGTGTTTAGGGGAAATGAGGTTTAGTTGGGACCAATGAGTCCCGATAAGGTGTGTATGTAACCAATAAGCATGTTTAGGACCAATGATGACCCAATAAGGTGTGTTTATGGGAAATGAGGGTCAGTTAGGACCATTGAGTCCCGATAAGGTGTGTATGTAACCAATAAGTTGTGTTTAAGACCAATGATTGCCCAATAAGGAATGTTTAGAGGTAATGAGGGTCAGTTGTGACCAATGTGTCCCAATAAGGTGTGTATATAACCAATAAGCATGTTTAGGACCAATGATGGCCCAATAAGGTGTTTTTAGGGGAAATGAGGGTCAGCTGGGACCAATGAGTCCCAATAAGGTGTGTATGTAACCAATAAGTTGTGTTTAGGACCAATGAAGGCCCAATAATGTGTGCTTAGGGGCAATGAGGGTCAGTTGGGACCAATGTGTCCCAATAAGGTGTGTATATAACCAATAAGCATGTTTAGGACCAATGATTGCCCAATAAGGTGTGTTTAGGGGAAATGAGGGTTAGTTTGGACCAATGAGTCCCAATAAGGTGTGTATGTAACCAATAAGCATGTTTAGTACCAATGATGGCCCAATAAGGTCAGTGTAGGGGCAATGAGGGTTAGCTGGGACCAATGAGTCCCAATAAGGTGTGTATATAACCAATAAGCATGTTTAGGACTAATGATGGCCCAATAAGGTGTATTTAGGGGAAATGAGGGTCAGTTGGGACCAATGAGTCCCGATAAGGTGTGTATGTAACCAATAAGTTGTGTTTAGGACCAATGATGGCCCAATAAGGTGTGTTTAAGGGAAATGATGGTCAGTTGGGACCAATGTGTCCCAGTAAGGTGTGTATATAACCAATAAGCATGTTTAGGACCAATGATGGCTCAATAAGGTGTGTTTAGGGGAAATGAGGGTCAGTTAGGACCAATGAGTCCCAATATGGTGCGTATGTAACCAATAAGTTGTGTTCAGGACCAATAATGGACTAAT
>JBCNJP010000017.1:69912167-69941715 GCA_039602395.1 Deinandra increscens subsp. villosa | reverse complement strand
GTATACTTGGCGAGATCGCCAAGCACATGCCTAGATCGCCAAGGGCAAGGTGAAATCGCCAAGGGCAAGGTGAAATCGCTAAGTGCAGAACCGAAATCGCCAAGAACAATTTCCAGATATCCATGAACAAAATCCAGATCTCCAAGAACACCACGAGATCTCCAAGAAAAAAACAAGATCTCCAAGAACAAAACGAGATCTCTAAGAATAAAACGAGATCTCCAAGCACAAAACGGGATCTCGAAAAACAAAACGAGATCTCCAAGAGAACTAAAATGAGATCTCCAAAATGATTTCCAATAACCAAGTGTAAAAACATGAAATAAGACTATGAATGGATCCATTCATCCACAAAACTATAAATCTAAGGTTTACATCATGTATGCATACTCTTACACACAAATAAAACAAATGAATTAAGGGAGGATCGTCTTCGGCACACATAGAAATACCCTTAGAGAAAGTTGCAACTAAAGTTTTCAAAAACAGTTACAGTTCAGAAAACACTTTTGAAATGTCACACCCCGAATTTCCACTAACGGAGTATAACCGTGTGGGGTATGATCCAGACCAGGATTCAAGTCTTTAGTTACAACCAAGCCATCAAAATAATATAATTAGTTAAAAGTGGCTTTACAGACAGAGTTTCAATAACACATCAGCGGAAGCATTTTAATAAGTTACAAAATTTGTTGTTTTTGCTAAAGGTAATACAAAAGTGTTGGAAGTACATCTCCCAAAAGAGTTTTCAAAAAAGAGAGGTATTGCCAACGCCCGTGCCTCCACGCGATCCTCCTAGCGACCTGAAAAGCATACAACAGTCAAGTGTCAGCCAAAGCTAGTGAGTTCACAAAAGCAGTCTACACAACACCGTGTAGACCAGAATGTATACAAATAACGAAAGACTAATTCGTAAGTTAAATGCATAAACTACAAGTAATATCCATGTCATTAGGTAGCTAGCCTATGCTTATGTTCACCTGAATGTTCGCAACCGAAACTGACTATGCGTCACAGGTCTTAACCCGTGCGATTTGCCTTTCTCGTGTCTTTCCAGATCACGATAGTGTTAGGCTAATATTGGTCTGAGTCCGACCGCCAGTCGGGAGGGTGCATCCGGTGCACCTCCGAGCTTGGGTATCAATCCCTAGTAGTACTACTCAACATTACCTTGCTATTCTATATTAACGGTCCGAGAATGTAAGGACTTTTTGAAATTATAAATCAATTCAGCGAAACAAGTGATATGTGTCGGATAACTACTAAAACAGACAAAAATACCTTTGTTGTTGCATTGCCATCCTTTACCGGATGCAACTATATGCGTGTTACCATCCTCAATCGGATGTAACTAAAAGAGGTAGTGAAACTCACCTTAGGGTGCACAGATACTCGGCACTTGACTTTAGGGATTGGTCAGAGTTGACCTATTTTAGTGAATAAGGTCTAACCAAATTTGAGATTGTCACTAGAACGAAATGCTTATTAACTATAAATCAAGTTACATGCATTCATTTTGATCATACGACTTAAACACAAGTCCTAAACTTGTAAGGAAACAATGATGCACAATCCAAGTCAAACAACACAAATGCAAATCCTAAAAGTCAAATATAAATCATACCTTTGGTGGCATGTCTAATTTTCTCTACGCTTGTAGTTAGCCTCTCAATTTTTACAGGGCATAAACTTCATATTATTATGGACTTGTTGCAAAAAGAATCAACCCAATTGGTTAAGAAATTAGAAAGTTATGCATGTGGAAAGTTGGCAAAAATCAGCATTTTTGTCCTTAACACACCATTTGGGAATATGCCTACTTTGCTCCATACTTAGAGTTAGGTTCTAAAATTTACCGGCATATACTCCCCAATATGTAGAAAATTTTGAAAAAATAATCATCTCAAAAGGTTAAGAATTGAGGAAGTTATGTGCGTACGAAATTGGTTAAAAATCAGCTTTGTGCAGTTTTTGTAACATAGAAAATTTGATCCTATATTTGGCATAACTTTGTCAAAACTTGTTATTTTCCTACCAAGACTTCCAGATCTCAATATTTATGTTTATCCAACACTTTCATTAAAAAATCCCTTCAAAAAAACTCGAGGATCAAGTCCAACAAATTGTATAACTTCATAATAAAGGAGCTGAATTTTTACAGCCCTGCGCACTCGACTTGCAGCAGCCTTTTGAGTGACCAAACGGAGGTTTTAGAAGGTGTATGAGTAGGTAACTTAAAGCTGAGACATAGACATTTGCTACGGAAAACTAATCACTCGGTTTCAATCAAAATTGAGAGAGTTATGGCCCGGGTAAGTCGACCCATTTTCGTGGACAGGGGCTGTCCAAAAATTAATGATTGTGTAAATTGCATTTTTGCGGTTTTGGCCAATCTTTTGCTCGTTTAACTTCATGAAAATACTTTTAACACATTAAATATCATATTATCATGCATTCCTAGTTGTCACAACGATCATAAAAAAATCATAGAAAAATTCAAGCATGCCACTAGCATCTAACCACATGAAAATCAAAGCCATTTTACCCTATAAAATATGTCCATACTCATATCCTGCTTGTCTTAACATAAAACATGATTCAAGTGTAATTTCACACACCAAATAACACATAAACACAAGATGACAACTTGTTTTCAACCAAATTCAAGAAAATTAGTTTTTAGGGCTTACAAGTTGGGAAGAGAGCATATTTTTGGTGAAGGAAGTAGAACCAAGACTTTCTCCTAACTTCTTGATGCTTGAGGAAGCCTAAAGCCCTTGAATCTTGCTTGAACTTGAAGAAATTGAAGAATTTAAAGGTTGTGTGTGTGTGGGTTGAGAGAACCGTGAAGGATGAAAGGGGTGGTGAAATGAACGTGAAAGAGGGGAGGGGTGGGTTATTAGGGCTGCACTTTTGGAATTTAAGGAAATTACACAATTGGCCCCTTAAGTCCTAAACTAGTGTAAATGCTCCAAAATAAGTAATAAGTGGGGTTTAAACCCAGAACTTAAAAAATTAAGTTCTAGACATGTTTCCAAGTGCTTATAACTTATTTAACATGAAACATTTAGTCGGAAAAAGTCACGTTAATGTGTACGCACATAAAACTTAAAGTCGCGTACGAAACCCGGTTTCTCACGAAATGTAATCTTTCAAGAAACACATGAAGTCACGAAATAAAGTCACAGAATAAATTACTAAAATCAATTAGTAACTTAAATATAAATAAATATATGTATACATTTAGGTAACGGGCTACGGGTTTGCTGACGAAACTAATGGAAAAAGTTAACGGCGTTAACCTGGGAATTTGGCAATTGTCACATGAAGGCAGTTACGAAGATTATGAAGAGGAATATGAAGTAGAGGGCAATGTGAATCAAGGGGTCACTCAAGAAGAATTTGCATTACAACAAAGACAACCAGTCGGTCAAGTTCAACAAAGGTATGTGAGACCCCCGATTGTACCAAGACAGCAACCACCTCCAGCTCAAAGGCAAGCACCTCAATAAAGGGTGTCACCTCAAGGTCCTCCCCAAGGCCCACTGCCATCACAAGGAGCACCAATACCGGTCCCAAGAAGACACGATCATGATGCAAATAGAGGGATTAAGTCACATTTTAGACCCATCATTACACATAATCCATCACCGGTGGTAGTTCCTCAAAATCAAGAAGGGAGAACATTTGAGGTGAGGAATAATGCATTGCAAAGTCTACCCAAATTTCATGGATTGGTAATGGAGGAGCCTTACTTTCACCTTGAGGCATATGATTCTATATGCAACACTATTGGAGGGCAAGGTTTTTCGCGTGATGCAGTCAAGTTGGTACTTTTTCAGTTTTCTTTAGAGGATAAATCCAAAGATGGTTTCACACATTGCCATCCGCATCTATCTATATATGGGCTGAAATGTAACAAAGGTTTTTGGATGAGTTTTACACCAACCAGAAAATGAGTGATGCAAGAAGAAATTTGAGAAACTTCCAACAACAACAAGGTGAACTTTTTCATGAAGCTTTTGACAGATTCAACTTGATGTTGAAGAATTTCCCTCACCATGGGATTGATTTATGGGATCTATTGAACGCATTCCATGAGGGATTGACACCGAGGATCCTCGTGACTTGATGTCCATCTCAAATGGCACTTTTAGTACAAATTATGAACAAGATGATTGGGCATATTTAGAGAAAATGGCAGTGACATCAAAGAGGAAGGCACAATCTTCTAGGAGGACTAGACATGTTATTGGTAGATCACATGTCCAAGCCGTAGCTGATGAACCGGTTCAAGCCCCTAATCAAGTCTACGATGTGTGTACGAGTTGCAATGAATTGAGGCATTCGGCTAATCAATGTCAAAGTTTTCCCGAGCAATTTGAAGAAGTTAACCAAGTTCAAGGTCAAGGAGGGGGTGGTAGGAACTACAACTTCAACTCAAACACCTATCATCCGGGGTTGAGGAATCATCCAAATTTCTGATATGGTAATTCAGCAAATCAATCTAATCCGAACTTCTAAGGTACCAACCAATCCAATATGGCACCTCGTCAACCTTATGTAAACCAAGGAAATTTCCAGGGTGGCAACAATCAAGGATATCAAAGGTAAGTTCAACAGGGTAATGAGCAAAGTAGATCATTGGTACTAGTGAATTCAAGTGGAAATGAAGTTATGGATGTGCTCAAGAGTATGCAACAAGAGATGCACAAGAGGAATCAAATGGATGATGAGAGGCTTCGGAAAGATGAGGTACGTGACAAGGCTATTCATTCTTCGACTACTCAAATGGGTCAACTTGCTATCGAAGTAGTGGATTTGAATAAGAACATAGGCCAACTTCTGAGCGACACCAAGGTAAATCCTTCCCATACTACTAGCAATGTTCAAATTAATCAAGTAAGTGCATTGAGAAGTGGGAGGGAATACAAGAGTGATCCACCATCCGATTTGGTTGATAGTGTGGTGGAAGATGTGACGGGTAGGGAAAGTAGTGATGATAAGGAAATTTCACCTGTACAACCTAGAAAAACTGTCACTTTTCAAAACCCTTTAGAAAAACCGGGTCAAACACAAATTTCAAATGATCTAACCAAGGACGTGGAACCTACTCCGGTTCCATTTCCTTCGGCTTTACTTGACCCGAGTAAGAAAAATGTAATTTCAAGGAGGGGTCCACAAAGTGAGGAAATGTGGGAGGTTTTTAAGTAAGTCAAAGTGAATTTACCTCAACTAGAGGCAATTAAACAAATTCCCGCATATGAAATTTTTTTAAAAGAATTGTGCACCCAGAAAAGGCAACAAAAAGTTCCAAAAGGAGTTGACTTAACTGAAAGGGTGAGTGTAGTTTTGAAAGGGGTTCTTCCCCCCAAACTTCAAGATCCAGGGGTGCCTTTCATTAATTTACAAGTCGGGGATTTTCAAATAACAAGGGCGTTAGTTGGATCTTGGAGCCGGGGTGAGCATTCTTCCCTGGAGCTTATATGAAAAATATGATTTTGGTCCACTGAGACGTGTTGACACTACCGTTGTCCTTACTGATTTAATTCATAAGCTTCCCCGGGGGTTATTCGGGATGTAATTGTTAAAGTGGAAGAATTTTATTACCCGGTTGATTTTCTAGTGTTGGATTATGCAATGGGTAACATCAAAAACCAACGGAATGTTATTTTGGGTCGACCATTTTTAAATATTGCCCATGCTATTATTGATTATCGATTTGGTACGGTTGATATGACTTTTGGTAATAGGAAAATGCACCTTAATGTGTTTACTAACATTGCTAATTTTTTGAGTGGTGATGAGTGTTTTATGGCAGATTTGGTGGACCAATGTGAACCACATATCTATGATGACAATGTGGTAGAAGTTTGTATTTGTGATAGCTCTGAACAGGTACACTTCAAGGCCTTGGATGAAGAAGAGAGAATGTTGGAGCTTATGGCCATACAAGATGGAAGACTGCCATGGACTCATCAAGTTGAGAGTTTACCAGTTAGGGTCCACTCAGACATCAAGCCATCATTAGTTTGCCCACCCAAGGTAGAGTTGAAGGAGCTACCAAAACATTTGAAGTATGAATTTTTGGGTGAAGATGAGACACTTCCGGTCATCATTGCCTCTAATTTGGAGGAGGTTCACGAACAACAATTGTTGGGTATATTGAAGGCTCATAAGGCGGCGATTGGTTGGACAATTGCAGATCTCAAAGGTATTAGTCCTTCAATTGTTATGCATAAAATCATCACAGATGAAGATGCCAAGACAACAAGAGAGTCTCAAAGGAGGTTGAATCATAATTTGCGGGAGGTTGTGAAGAAGGAGGTCATCAAGTGGTTGGATGCCGGGATCATTTACCCAATCTCGGATAGTGCATGGGTAAGTCCTACACAAACAGTGCCAAAGAAAGCCGGCATTCAAGTAATCAAAGATGAAAAAGGTGAGCAAATTGCCACTCGGCCGGTAACTGGGTGGCGGGTAGGTATCGAGTATAGGAAATTAAATGCTGCCACCTCAAAAGATCACTTCCCTTTACCATTTGTTAGCCAAATCATTGAAAACCTTTCAGGTTAAAAAATTTATTGCTTTTTAGATGGGTATTCGGGGTACAATCAAGTGGCAATCCACTGCGATGACCAACACAAAACCACTTTCACTTGTTCCTATGGCACTTTTGCCTTTAGGAGGATGCCCTTTGGTTTGTGTAATGCCCCCAACCACTTTTCAACGATGTATGATGAGTCTTTTTTCAGACATGGTCGGGGAGTCACTTGAGGTCTTTATGGATGATTTTTCCATATTTGGGTAAACTTTTGAATCGTGTCTTGGTGAATTGGAAAAGGTCTTGAAACGGTGTGTCGAAACAAATCTTGTCCTAAGTTGGGAAAAAAGTCATTTTATGGTCCAAGAGGGCATTGTTTTGGGTCATGTGGTCTCAAGTCAGGGAATGGAAGTGGACAAGGCAAAAATAAGAGTGATTTCATCATTGCCACCCCCGAAAAATATCAAAGGGGTGAGATCATTTTTGGGGCATGCCGGTTTCTACCAGAGATTTATTAAAGGTTTTAGTGTTATTACTAAACCATTGTGAAATTTGTTGTTAAAATATGTTTCCTTTAACTTTACTAATGAATGTTTGTAAGCTTTTGATGTGTTGAAGGAACATTTGGTGCAAGCTCCCATTTTGCAACCGCCGGATTGGACTCAACCATTCGAGATTGTGTGGCGCAAGCAATTGTGCAATTGGAGCAGTTCTCGGTCAAAGAGTGGATAAGAAGCCGGTGGTCATATACAATGCAAGCAAGACATTGTCGGAGGCACAATTGAATTACACCACAACGAAGAAAGAATTGCTTGCGGTGGTATATGCTTTGGATAAGTTCCGGTCTTACATTTAGGGGAGTAAGGTAGTGGTATATTCTGATCATAGTGTTGTTCGTTACCTAATGGAGAAGAAACATGCCAAGCCTCGATTGATCCGGTGGGTTCTATTATTACAAGAGTTTGATTTAGAAATCTGGGACAAGAAAGGTTGTGAGAATGTAGGGGCGAACCACCTATCTCGAATTCCTTTGGAAGGTGTAGATGACACGGGAGAAATTAATGAACAATTCCCGAATGAAAACATTTTAGCAATCTCAACCGCACCGTGGTATGCTCATTATGTTAACTATTTGGCCACGGGTGCGATGCCAACAAATTGGAACAAGAGAAGAAGACAATAATTTTTGGCCCAAGTCAAGCAATACATTTGGGATGAACCAGGTCTATTAAAAATTGGAGCGGATCAAATTATTAGAAGGTGCATTCCCGACTCCGAGGTTCAAGATGTGTTGACCCATGCTCATTCTTCTGCTTGTGGGGGTCACTTTAGTGGTCAAAATACGAGATATCGAGTCTTGACTTATGGTTTTTATTGGCCGACAATTCTCAAGGATGCTTGTGAGTATGCTCAACGATGTTTAAATTGTAAAAATGTGGGTAGTATTTCCAAGAGGGATGAGATGCCACTACAACCGATCTTAGTGGTCGATATCTTTGATGTGTGGGGCATCGACTTCATGGGCCCGTTTCGTAATTCTAATGGGTTCTTATACATTTTGGTTGCGGTTGATTATGTATTAAAGTGGGTGGAGGAGATTGCAACAAGAACAAATGATCACTCGTTAGTATGCAAGTTCATCCAAGCAAACATTTTTGCAAGATTTAGGATTCCAATAGTGATAATAAGTGATGGAGGCTCCCATTTCAAAATTTTCAAGTTTGGGTCTTTGTTGAAGCGATATGGAATTAATCACCGAGTGGCCACACCTTACCATCCACAAACTAGTGGCCGACAAATCAAAGAAATTCTCATGGAGACGGTTCGCACCGATCGAAAGGATTGGTCTATGACGCTCAATGATGCCTTATGGGCTTATCGAACCGCATACAAAACACCCATTGGAACCACTCCTTATTGGCTCGTTTATGGAAAGGGATGTTATTTACCAATGGAGTTGGCACATCGGGCGTTATGGGCTATCAAAAATGTCAATTTGGACTACAATGACGCCGGAGGGTTGAGGAAGCTCAAATTATGTGAACTAGAAGAAATCCAAGATGAAGCTTATGAGTGTGCCTCCTCCTACAAAGACAAATTGAAAAAAGGTACATGATGCAAAGATTAGAATAATATATTTTGAGGTTGGACAAAAAGTATGGCTTTATAATTCATGAATGAAGCTTTTCCCGGGTAAACTTAAAAGTAAGTGGATGGGCCCGTATGTCATCAAAAGAGTTGGGAATTTTGGTGATGTGGGGATCGAGGATATGCAAGATCAAGTGAAGCAAGTGGTTAATGGTCATCGGTTGAATCCATATTTGGAGGGCCAAGATATCAACAAGCTAGAGTTGGACAAGATGAGTTTCTTTTAAGCTCACTTGATCATGAAGCAAATTGATGCGGACCGAAGTCGAGTGGCGACTTAACTCTCAGTTCTGTACAGGTTTATTTCACTTTTGTTTTGTTTGTTTTGAGTTTTCTTTGTTTCCCTTAGCATCGCTCAAGTGTGGGGACATTCCGAATTCTTTGGTGATTTGGGATAGTGTTGGGGACAACACGATTTTTCCATTGGGGGTGGTCGTCTTGGGATAGATTTTTAATATTTCTTTCTTTTAGTTTTAATGTTAGTTTGTAAGAAAAAATGATTTTTGGGAGACTCACCTGTAGCCGCCGTAGCTTACGGCGGGCTATCTTTAGCTTACGCCAGCAAAAAACTGACCCACGGCGGGCGATTTCTTTCAGGCTCACCGTAGCTTCGGTAGCGCCGTAGCTTACGGTGAGGGCTGGAATGTCGAGGAGGGGCACAACGCAGCAAAGGCTGCCAATTTTTGTCTCTTTCTGCATTGTTTTTGTTTTTAGCAATTAATTTAAAAAAAATGAAAATACTTTAAACAAAAGTTGCATCCATCGATTTGTAGCCACTCACCCCCATCTCTCTCTTCCTTCCTTCCCCACTCAAGAACCCTAAAATCTTCATGTTCACCATATCATCAAATCTTAACCAAATCAAGTGATTCTTGAGCCTAACCTGAGTGGATTTTCGAGAGGATTCATAATTTCCACTAGGTTTCCTCTGATTTTGCTGTTTGGTTCAAGTTTCTGGGGTTTTTAAGCCCGAAAATTTCAAGTACAATTGGGGGTTTTTGAGCATTCTTCATCTTTCACCATTCAAGACTATAAAGGTATGATTTTTCCTCTATTAGTTGTGTTATGCATTGTTAAAAAGTTATATGCCCAATTTTCTTGTGATTTCTAGTTACCCACTTGCTTGTGATTTATGAACTTGATGTTCTGTTGTTACTAGTATGCTACTTTGTTGCTATGGTTGTGAATTTTGGAATATGAATTGAAAAAAAAAATTGGAGAATTCTTGCTAGTAAAGTTACAAAATTTGTTTTGCTTTTGGCTTATGGCTTTATTAGTAATTTGAATATTGATTGTTAAAAACTCACAACCATAGTTGCAAGCAAGTGTGGGGATTGGATAATGTTTGATTTTGAGTATTAATGGATTTAGTTGCAAGGGGAAGGAACCAGTTGAGTCCTCAAGTAACCCGGAACCCGAAGCCTAAC
The DNA here is from genome assembly GCA_039602395.1 of Deinandra increscens subsp. villosa. Classification (NCBI taxonomy): domain Eukaryota; kingdom Viridiplantae; phylum Streptophyta; class Magnoliopsida; order Asterales; family Asteraceae; genus Deinandra; species Deinandra increscens. Next base: position 69,931,596 of record JBCNJP010000017.1, on the reverse strand, counting down.
GGAAAAGACGGGAATGACAAGAAGAAGAGGTGGTCGCGGAAGAAAGAAGGTATGTGAAACATCACTGGAAATCAGGCCCCCTATCGAGACAGCTTGAGCAATTTCAGGCTGAGTTTTGCAGGGAGAAGATGGTTTCGTTACAAAATAAAAAAGAAGGATATTTATGTGAAAAAAAGTACCTGAAAAGCAGTTTAAGCCTTTTGGAATTATCAAAAAGTTCAAGGCTTTGGGCTGGGAAGCAGTTTTGAAGTGTTATGATGGAGGTAGCAAACAACTGTACATGGAAGAAATAGAAGAATGGGTTACTATGCTTGAGTTACATGTGGGGAGCAGCCCAGCAAAAACAAAATTGGTGGGTGGGGTGAATGATGTGGAAGTGACGATATCTTTTGAAACGTTAAACGAGATTGCCAAGTTTCACAGTAAGAGCACCATGAAATATCAATACCCTCACTTGGAAAATTTGTACCATGATCCGGAGAAGCATCCCGCGTAGGGAATGATGGTCAATGATATATTCATAGCTAATAGAGACCTGGATAAGCTTTTAAGAGACCAGCTGAAACTAAAGCCTCGATTGTTGCATCTAATTATGCAACATAACATCATCCCTCGTCGAGGAGACAAAGGTGAGGTGCGGTACCCTGAAGTGCCAATTTTGTATGCTCTAATGCATGGGAAGCCATTGGTCTCTTTCAAGTACTTGGTTATCTATAACATTTGGCTGAGGAGGGATAGCCACGAAAGAAAGATTGTGCCTCATTGTCATTTGATCACCATGTTATTGAAGCGAGCAGGAGTGATAACAAGTGAATCTGTGGGGATACCAAAGCGGTTCACCCCATTCAACGTAAAGAATTTGGGGAGTAAGTGGAAGTTTGTGGAAAACGATACGCATCATATTTTGACAACTATACAGGGTGAAAGGAAGTGGTCAGTATCGAAAGACAATGATCAAGAAGATTCAGGAGAGGAAGAAGCCGAAGAAATTGACAACGGAGTGGGGGATGAAGCAATGGAAGAAGATGATGATGAGATACAGCAACCGAGGGTGAATATTGATGGTGGTGTTGCAGCCGCACAACAGGTTCTAGCCGGGCTCCTAGATCCAACAAACCCTTTGAGTATAACATGATGAACTTGGATACGGATTGGGCATTTAGTGGTAGCATGCAAGACACTATTAGAAACGCTCGACCGGACCAATACTACCATTAGCCGTAGCTAACACGGGTGGGTCATGTTTGATCATAACACTCGATTGGGAGCGAGTCAAGAGCGGGCGACTAAACAGCTACACGATCGACATGAGACATGGAACTGCGCCCATGCTTACACGTTCCAGCAAGAAGTCAACCACCGGTATGAGGATGACCGGAAGAGACGGATGCACAATCAGTGGCACGTTGGTCAGGAGGTGGTACCAGACCCACCTATGATTGATTACACTACTTTGCCACCATATGATGGGAGTACTACATATCCCATTCCGTCGGTGCATCATTCAGCATGGGTCGATCCGCAGCAGCAGCAAGGAGGTGAAGCAGGTGCCTTTGGATTTGAAGAGTTTAACGATATATTCATGCAGATTTTCGGCACACTTCGGCCGCGCTAACAATGAAAGGTCATCTCTCTCCTTATCTTTTTCAGTTTTTAGTTGTTAGTTTGTAGTTCTCTCTTTATATGTTTTGGTATGTGGTTCTGAAAGTGGGTGGAGTCTTCGTTTTGTGTGCTTTTAGTAGTTTGTTTAGTTGTTTTGGGTTAGTGGTATGATGGTGGAGTTTTTAATAAGGTGTTATGTTAAAATTTTTGCATTCGAGAAGAAAAGCTATGATGATTTTTGGTTGAAACATTTTGATGAAAGAAGTCTTTGATAAATGATGATGAATGGTGTTTGTGTCCATCCTTACAAAAGCCCTAAAACCATACATTGGGGACAATGTATCCCAAGCGTGGGGATGGGAACATTTTTGGAAACGTCTTGACCCCAAAATTTTAAGAAATTTAATTGTTGGTTTGTGGGTTGAATGGTGGAGTTGATGTCTTGGTTCCTTGTCATGGTCATGATGTCCCCTATATGTTCAAAGTGCTAAGCTAAGTTGGTAAGATTTTAGTTAAGGGTAACATGCTTCCAGTTGAATAATTCATGTAGCAAATCGGCAACCCAATTCCATAATGTTGTGAGTTTTGAGCCGTATACTCTTGATTAACATAGAAATCTTTAATCTTTGAGTGTGGCTATGGGTTTATCACTTTAGAACTTATGCAACTGTTACATTCCGAGGTCTTGGCTGACATGTGTATGCAAAAAAGATTTAGGCATTTAGGTGAAGCCTCGTCTGGATGTGTGCGAGTGTGGAATTTGGGGGTTGGGACCTCATGCATTACATATATGAGCTTGGTAAAAGTGAGGGGCGGGGGTTTGGGTCCATTAGAAACCATTTTTGTGCTTATTGCCTATCAATTGATAACCCGAGCCTATTCCACTAATTTTATTACCCCTAGTGTTCAATCCGGCTTATAGTTCGTTTTACACTCATAGACAAATGTTAAATAGTGTAGTTTGGTGAAAGTTGTTATATTCCATTGTGTAATCTAAAGCGTTTGACACTTTTTACATCGTGATGATGCCATAAAAATAAAAATAAAAAATAAAAAAAAAGAGAAAAGAAAAGAAAAAAAATTGATAAAAAAAGAATGTTGCAAAATATGAAGATCAGCTGATTGAAATATGATGCTACAAAAAAGAATGTGAGTTGTTAGTTAGCATAGTTGTGCACATATTAGTTATTTGTTTCATTTGTAATAAATAAGCCGTATTGGATCACTTGAGCCATTTCAAATATTCCCGTTCCATACCCTACACCTAGCCCCGTTACAACCCTTTGTAAGCCGTTTTGATTTGCATACATGTTAAAGCAATTATGATGGAGGTTCGAGAGTTGTACAAGCTTATGATAGTGAGACAACACATTAGTCAGTTGAGTGCATTCTAGCTCATTACGCTAGCCCTTAAATGTGAACCGAGGGGAGCGGTTATTGTGAGGGGTTTGTTGCATGTTTAGAAGATCGGGGGGCATGTTAGGTTTGGCTAAAATCATTGATATGTGATTGTTATATGTTGTGTGGCTAGCAAATGACTAGACATGGGAATGGGGTATGACTTGGAACCTTGACCAAAACTGGGTTTGACTTGATTGTTTGGAGGAATAACAAAGAAAACAGCTTTGAATTGTTTGGGGTCAAGCAATGGGTAAGTGTGGGGATGTGACGGTTGCACCGTTACTTGTTGGTTAATTGTGATAAACATGTGATTATAGTGTTTTAAATGTTGTAACTTCATGAATGTTGGTGACTATGCGAAACCATGTGTTTGCAGGTCAAAATGGGCCTAAAAGAGCTAATTAGAAGATACAAGAAGATCAAGGAAGGTTGGAACAAGTTGTGGCAAGTAAGAAGCAAGGAAAAAGAGAAAGCCCACCTGAGCTTGGTGTAAGCTACGCCACCACCGTACCTTACGGTGGTGGCCATCAGTCAAATGTAACCGTGGGCCAGCATCTCGCCACCGTAGGCTAGTGTGAGGTCGGCGTAAGCTACGGTTGCGTTGTAGCTTACGGTGGCAGGCGGTTACAGCTCTAGAAAATTTCGATTAAATGTGCCTTTTGGGGGTCTTTTCAGTTTCAACTTGTTCTTAACAAATAGGGAACGAACCAGAGACCATTTTGGGCGATTTTGGAGTAGGAGAAGAGTGGAGAAACACAATTTTAACATCGGGATCGTTGGAGAATCATCAATGACAATCATCATCATCACAGTTGCAATTGATTTCGTCATGAGCGGCTAGTCTTTTGTGTTCTTCTCAGATGTAAGATTTTAATGTAAATAGCAATATTGATGTGTTTCAATTCTAGAATAGTGATCTAAGCATTCAATTCTTTTCACTAAAATGTTTATGTGATTGTTCGTAACTTTTGATATTTTGTTTAATCAAATTTGTGAACCATACGTTTATGGTGCCATTGGCAATTGAGATTTAGTGGGTAGGAAACTTGGTTAATATCTATATTGATTGATCATCGGGTGACAAACTTGCGTTAGTAACCCAAGTGATTTGTTCCCTTTTATCACGACAATTACATTTGCATGAATCATGTCTATGTGATTCTTTCTAGTTGCATCATTATTGTTTGTTTACATGAAAATTTGAAATCTGAGAAGATCACCCTTGTTTGATTGTTAAGAAAACCAAAAAGTTTAGATTGGTACTTAATCTCTAGCTATTAATTTAGTATCTAGTTGTTCAAAACCAAGTTATCAAACACAACTCTTTGTCATATTTAAATTCAAGTTCTCAATTTAGTATAATTCAAGTCATACAAGTAGCACATACTCCACAATCTCCCTATGTTCGACACCCGCTTACCACTATCTAACTTAGTGTTTTTGGGTTTATCTTTGCGTGAGTCTTCGACTTCACATCGGTATTCTTCATGTATCACATCCTCGATCTTAACCTCATCATAATAATCAAATAATCAAATTCACCCTCAGCAGGAGTACTTAACACTTCTTTAAGATTAAGCTTGAAGAGCTCAACAAGCTGTTATTTAGTCAATGTGTGAATAAATTCACCTTCTTTAATTACAAAATGTTCAAAAGAATATTTAACACTAGAAGATTTAACATGTCTCACTGGAACAACAACATATTGTCACTGGAACAACATCATATTTATTAGTAAATTCACCCTTAGATGACCCAGTAGAAGTACCGGCTATGCCAGCTGCACCAATTGTAGCATCAACACGTCCATTGGGATCATTATCATGGACGTCATTTCTTAAAATTGCCAATTCATCACCCTTGCAGGTTTCATTCCTCCTTCCTTTTAGCTCCCCCTGAGCATCAAACCTATCTGTCAATAGTTTGACTTGCTTACTCAGCTTCATGATAGCAGTCTTATTTTCAAGATCTTTGGTTCGCAGCTGAAATATCTCCTGAGTCTTGGCTTGACCACGTCGCCTCATCTCAGAAACTTTCACGTCTTTAGTTCGATCACTAGCCTTCAAGATATTAACTTGGCCACTTAGATTAGCCACACAAGTTGTCAAATAGTCGACTTGTGCAAGAACAAATGTAGACGCATTCTCATTTGGAGAAGGAAAGATAATACCAAAATCCAGAGAATCAAAAGCATCTAAATTAGGTATAGAAAAACTAGGCCCACTTGGTGTCTGAATTGATGTGGTTATCACGAGAAGGTAAAGGAGAAGAAGAACAAATTCCTTGAATGGTTCTTTGTACAACAGCAGTTGGTGCAGAACTAGGAATAGTTGTGGCAGTAGTTGTTGCAGACACGAGAACTTGAATAGAAGAGAAATCAATAACATGAACTTGACTCGGAGGAGGTGGAGATTAAATCAATTTTGAGCTTTGGAAATGTGGTCTTCTAGGAAAAAAAAGTGTTCTAGTAGGACAAGTACGCTTTCATCTCTTCCTTAGTGGCTGTGTAGTGACCATTTCCATTGGCTTCCTCTTTCTAGAGCTCTTTGTAGATTTTAGTTTTCCTTTCCTGGAGACTTCAGCATGCTCCCCTTTAACATTAGGAGATAGAACATATTCCTCATCATCTGAAGCATCAGGTTGATTGGAAAGTTGTTGGTACTTAGAAACATCTTTTCCTTTTGAAATCAGATACGAAATATGTTTCTTTGAACTTTTCTTTACCGGAACGCCACGACAACCATGATAGACACTAACATAAAATTCTTAGGATCATAATCTGAATCAGTAGGAGCATCATCAGAATTATCATTACCACCTTCATCAGCAGAAACCACATCATCAACAACATTTGTAGGAATATCAGCATCATCTTGAACAAAGTCATCTTCAACAATAGGATTTACAGGGAAAATTTTCAAAAACACACCTGCACTTTTCACTTTGTCAAGTTTTATCAAAAATTCTGAATTTTTCTCTCAAATTTAATTTTAATTACTGATGAGCTGATGACACGAATTGGTATAGTTCACATGGAGAATTTTTCAATTTGAATAACATTCACTTGATCAAAAACAAATCAGAAATAGAATCTTTATGGCTTTTCTCAAACTTATGCTAAAACACACCTAAAATCTTTTTGGTATTTTTCACATGAATCAACTAAAAAGAAATGGAAATTCAATAATTTATCTTTTTGTGAGAATGATTGCAACGTGAGATCATATTAGTCATAACGTCCCGTACACATTTCAATTTCGACGTAATCGGCATGCAAGCCCTAGTTAACACCTGATATAACATTTGCATATTTATTTTAGCTTAATCAAAATCAATTTCTACAACTTTCATATATGATTAGGTAATCTTAGCAAGCATGAATGATATAGTCCCGACACAATCAGATATCAGCAAGTATTAATTATCATATGTTTTATTATCCTTTATTCATAACACTTTATACACATATCTTATTTGAGACATACATAGTGCATATACCATATTGAGATGCACTTTGTGCTTATTTCTCATGATATATTTTTGAGATATATAGCCTAGTGTGAATCATGCAAAAACAACTCAGAACGCTAAATCATCTAGCCTAAGGTTGATCTTTTGGTACGTAGATAGGGCCTCGGATTTAGCAAAATAACAAGCATGAAATATTAGGAATAGGAAGTTTAAGGGTTGATCGTGCATTAAACCAAACATAAGGGACCAGAAATGTAAAATATAAAAAATATCAAGGTTGGGCGTGGCATGCGAGCCGCATGCCGGTTCGTTGAAAGTCAATGCGGCGCGCATCGACCGGACTTCTGCACATGGTCACAACAAGATAAACTCCAGCCCCTTTTTAGCCCATATATGTGTCGTTTTCGATCAGATTATCACCATAGGACGTGTCATGAGCCTAGAGCGCACCTATTCCTTATAAATAGCAGCCTCAATAGATCCATATCATTTGCGAATTTCGTGAATCAAGCTTAGAAAACCTTAAAACGGTCTAGAATATTCAAGCAAGCGATTCGGTTGATTTAGGAAGTACTCAGTCACTTTCTGCAGTCATCTTTTATTTGGTATGTAGAACAAAAGCCCTCAATCAATTTCTGTTAATATAGTGTCTAGATTAGAAGTCTAAAAATATATATAAATTAGGATTCTTGATGATAATTCTTTAAAATTGGGTAATCGGGTTGGAGTTAGGGTCTGAATTTTTATAGGTAATCATAAAATTATGTGTTTTTAAGAAAGCCTTAAGTTAATTTCATGCTTTGGGAAGGTTTGTTATTGATTAGAGAAACGGTTCAAAATTAGGGTTTCTAAATCATGTTTTGTCAAAATTGAGCAACCGGGGATAAATTAAGATCTGATATTTTGAAGGATGTCATAAAATATCATATTTAATAAATTTCCTGAGTTAATTTTATGTTTTGTAAAGGTTTAATATTTAATTGGGAATTTTGTTAAAATTAGGGTTTCGAAAGATGATAAATCAAAGTTAAAAGATCCAAGAGGAGTTAGGATTTGATTTTCTGGGTTAGAACATGTTTTTATATATAATAAGTATATATAAGTTCAATTTTGATAATTAATAAAATATACCAATCTATTCGGGTACTTAGAAGTTCGTGCGGACTGGAAGGGTAAGCGCCTGCACACTGGGGTATCTGGCATAGCAAGGGTGTCGCATAAATCCCAAATGGGATCTGGCATACCTCACTGGGCGATCTCAGAGTGAGCGTTTACTTATAGGAATTCGCATCTTCGTATTATCATTAAAATGGGTATAGTGCCTATAAAGAGCATTTTGGTCATTTTTGTGACAACCGGCAATTTCCCAGGTTAACCCCGTTAACAACTTGTATTATATTCTGATAACGTCCGTTACTTCAGTTAACTAGAATAGTTACACGAACATTGCACATGAGTCTAGACATCGGTTAACTAACTTGAATAATTATAACTTATAATTTTATATAAATTATATTTTATGATTTCACGAAAACGTTTTGTCATTTTATCTGACGAGTATATTTATTATTTTATGTGATATATATATATATATATGTATATATACACATGTTGCTTTATGATTTTATGTGACGACGCGTCACGTAATCGCTCGAACGTTTTTATAATGTTATTGGAATTTTAAAGCTTATAGTTATGTGTAGCATATATAGGTTTATATTTTATAGACGACGTTCGTTAAAATATGTCTTGGCATACACTCGTACTTTCACCGTAAAGTTATCTTCGTTAACTCCGTCAGTGAGTTCGTTAATATTTTTAAACTTTGAGGGGCCAAATTTGTAATTTCCTAAGCTTGTATTCTAGTTAACAAACCTGGAGGGACCACTTATGCATTTACCAAAACTTGATCTCTCTATATGTAATGTCATGAGGGACTGCTATTGTCAATTCCCTAAAGTCCATTTGAACCATCGGAGGTAACCGACGAACCCTCCACTTTCCGGTTTCCTTCACGGCACTTTAAGCCGACATTTAATCTCGCCAGTTACGAATATCACTCTCCTGATCAAACACAAAAAAAAAACTGAACTACAATCATTTTACATCATCAATCACCGTCTCCCTCTCGTTTCTTTTAACAACGCATACCACCACCGAACCGCGAGAAGATTCCGACCACCACCCCGAGTTCTAAGCTCGATCCGTCACAGCCTTCACCACGTATGTTTCTGTTTCCCGATCAGTGTGGGCGTTTCCGTTTGGCGTTACGAATCACCGACAGCGATCACAACGGTGTTTGCAGACATCACACAAGAGGATTTCAGAGTCGGGTTTGAATCGCCAACCGAGTTCACCGCCATCGTTCGTGTTCGGAGTTTGTTATACAACGCAGGTAATCCGAGAAACTCACTTTAGTCGATTGTATGGTTAAAAAAAATAAAATAAACCTCAAGTTCGTTCCCTGCAAATCTGGTTTTTTAATAAAAAAAAATGACGACGGGGATATTAGGGTTTAGAATGGAGAAGAAGACTGGACTGCGCATTATGTTAAATATTTGATTGACTGGTTTAAAACCAAACTTAAGAGCCAGCCCGATGGCCAAGCTCACTGCTTCCAAACGAGTGGTCCCTGGTTCGACCCTCCCCAGCAGCGTTTTCTTTTTTGTTGTTGTTGTTTTGGTTCTGATTTCTGAAGCAGTTTCTATTACACTGTTAGAACAAAAGATTTATGGTCGGTATCCAGACACAAACCCGCCGCTGCCCTAGTGGCTACGTCGTTGCTTTCAAAATCAGAGGTCACGGGTTCGATACCCGTGAACCCCATTTATGTTGTTATATTTCTTTTTAGTGAAATTAAACATCAATTGGTCTACAACTCAAAACTACTATTACATGTCTATAAAACCTTGACTCGTGAAGCTTTCATCGACCCCGTTAGGATACTCAATAAATTTTTATGTTATGAAAACATTATAATTTAAATGAACTAAAATTTTATAGTCTCATTATTATTAATAAACTAGTTTTTAAACATAGAAATATGTATATATATATATATATATATATATATATATATATATTGTATATTTGTTCTTTTATCATGTATTCATACAAGCGTACGTTCTAAAGATTTTCTTTAAACTCCCGAAATTTTGACTCGGCATCTAAATATATATATTGGACGTTTTATTTTTCATAGTTTTCACTACACCTCGATATTTATATTCATGAACATATATGTTTACCCGATCATCTCTACATTTATTATATGGAATAACATACGCACATTGATTTTCGTAAATCTTTCTGTCCTTGATTTAACGTCATTCTTGACTACTTTCGAACAAACGATTTTCATCACGTATTGAAATTGTCACCTGCGTCATATTTGGAATTACTTGATATTAATACCGTCGTCTAGGCTATGTTACTCATGTGCGGACACACACTTACGTATGTAAAATCGATAGGTGCTCGGTAACTACACAAGACTCGGAGTCTTACTAAATCGTAGCAGCGCACCCTAAGGTGAGTTTCACAACCTTTTACGTTACGTCCGGTTTTGGACGATAACACACGCAAACACGTTACACCCGGGTTAGGGTGATAACACAACAACGTTTATGTATGATTAAAGTAGAAATCCAGCATATATCACATGTTCACGTAAAATGCTTTATCTTTGAAAGTCCTTACTTATCGAACCGTTAATAGCAAATAGCGAGGGGATATTGGGTAGTACTACTGGGGTCTGACAAACCCCACTCAGCGGGCACGAGATGCACCACCCGACTGGCGGTCGGACTGAGGACAATGTCAGCCTAACTTACCGTGATCGAGTAGACACGGGGAAGGCAAACCACGTAAGGAATTATTCCTACAACTAATTGGTCAGCTTCGGTTGCGAACGTTTTAGTGACATGAACTTAGGCTCGCTACCTACGATATGGATTGTACTGTTAATATACATGCTTATATACGAATAAAAACTGTTGTATTCGTACTGCATAACTATACTAGTTATACTTATGTGCTTATGTGAACTCACCAACATTAGTTGACACTTGCTCTTATGCATGCTTTGCAGGACGCTAGGAGAATCTGATTTTTGGGCACGTACGTTGGCTAAAACCTTTTATTTTGGGAATTGGTTTTCAAATCTTTTCAACTTGAACTGGTATTTACTTATCGGGCGCTTGCTTGCGCAACTTGACTTTTATGAGCTTCCGCTAAACTTTAACTCTGGTTTGATATTTCCCGTTTGGAAATATATTTACAATTTGAACCCTTAACTTGTGTTTGATGTAACTAATGACTCGGGTCCTGGTCTGGTTCACACCCCACACGGTAAAACTCCGTTAGTGGAAATTGGGGGTGTGACAGATTGGTATCAGAGCCCTTGGTTGCAGAGAACTAGAATTTTCAAAAATTCTAAACTGTAACTGTTTTTGAACATTAGTTACAACAATTCCCAAAAACATTTTCTTTTCGCGTGCCAAAAATCGATTACTCACATTAGGTTGTTTTTCCTTTTGTTTGTGTCTGTCTGGGTTTTGACAGTATGGCACCACACGATAACACGAGGGGTAAGGGAAAGAAAATTGCCAACGAACAGTCATCATCCTCTAACCAACAAGGCCGCGAGCCTGAGCAGCCTGAGTACACGATAATGGATTTCCTTCGGGATCAGCACATACGTCCTGATAGGCGTGCACCAGACGATTACAGCTGGCTGAATCCGGCAACATATCGGTTGCTTGACATGTATCATGTGCCGGACAGAGTTGACTTACCCTTTGATTTGCAACGGGTCGTTGCGGGATTGATTGCAGCGTATGACAACACTCTTGGAGAAACCAGACAAAATTCCATCAGCAATCGCACACGCGATAGAGAAATTGAGCGATTGCGGGCCGATCAAAGGGAACAGGAAACCTACCACTACAACTTGTCCCAGGGGGTAATGGGTATCCGTCATAGGGTCACCGAGCTTGAGTCGCGACCCAATCCAGCAGGTTTGGAGCATGAACTGCATCTAGCACAACATCAGATTGCTGAACTCCAACATTCCAATGCAGCGCTTCACCACTCCAACGCGACACTTGCGGCGCAGGTCGCCACCCTCCAAGTGCAAATGGCAGCCCTGCAGGTTCAAGGTGCTCCTGTTCAGGAAGAAGAGGAGGAACCCTTCGAAGAAGAACCTTTTGAGGAGGAGCCTCAAGAGGACATGGAGGAAGAACCAGATGTTATTGATCCATGATCTAATCTGTCTTCTTTTCTTCTATTTTGTTACTTTGAAATAAATTTGACTGGGTGTTCATTTTATTTTGAATGTTTTCAAATGCTGAGATACATTATGGTTGGATTTTAAATTTTGTAATGGATATTACATCTTTATTTTCCCAATGTGTTCCTAAAAATTATGTCGTGTGATGGATGGATGCATGAATAATTGTTTAGTGCTTAATGAAATTAATATTGGGTATATTAATCATTTGAATGATTTGCATGGAAAACAAAATCATGGCTGAACACCTCACAGCAGCTCAGATCCAAGCGTTGATAAATGAAAACGTTGCGGCAGCACTCGCCGCGGCTCAAGTGCAAGGAAACAATAACGGTGATAAGTAAAACAGACGAAAAATTGACTACATTTTTTTTTCTCTCTCACTCTCTAAAATTATTCTCTGAAATAATTTCATGAAACAAATCCAGGCCCAGCTCAGTGCACCTTCAAAACTTACATGGATTGTAAGCCGCTCATGTTCAAGGGTGATGAAGGAGCCGTGGGTCTGCTACGATGGCTCGAGAAATCAGAAAAGGTATTCTCAATGTGCAACTGCCCAGTTGCGAATCGGGTCAATTTCGCAACCGCTACACTCGAGGGAGCTGCCCTCACTTGGTGGAACGCGCAAATCCAAATGTTAGGGCTCGACGCGGCAAATGCTATGACTTGGCAGGAATTCAAGGATGCCATCATGGAGGAGTATTGTCCTCGCGATCAGGTCAAAAGGTACAAGGCAATTCCAGGGGTGAGCTATAACAACAACAACTCGCAACAATGAGTAGCGGTAACCATGAATTGCAACGATGGTAACACTCAGTATAACTATGGATACAAAGGTACGCGGCACCGTGTTCTACAATCGGTGCAACCGACTACCACAATGGGGCATTGCAAGAAGCTCACTTGTGAGCGTTGTGGCTAAAGGCGGGCCATGAGACTAAGGAAATTTGTTACGGGGTGAACTACAAAACCGTCCTAATGCAGAATAAAATCAGAGTCTGAACCAGAACCTGGCAGAATAATGAAGGCCCTAGAGGGTGTTATGAATGTGGAAAGCCAGGGCACTTGAAGAGGATCTGCCCACAGCTCCAAAGGAAGAGATAACAACAATGCTGGCAACAACAACAACCACCGTAACAACAATAACAACGGCGGTGATGGTGGTAGAAACGGTGGAGATGGCGCCAAAGGGCGAGCTTTCGTTATGGGTTCTGGTGAAGCAAGAAACGATGCCAACGTCATTACCGGTAAGTTTCTTCTAAACAACTACTTCGCAAATGTCTTATTTGATACTGGTGCTGAGAAAAGTTTTATCTCGACTAAGTTCTGTAAGTTGATTAAGGCTACCCAAACTCCACTAAAAGCTAGGTATACGGTTGAATTAGCAAATGGTAAGCTTCTTGACACCACTCACTTAGTTGAAAACTGCACATTAGAACTATCTGGTCATAAACTAAGTATAGACCTTATGCCTTTTACCATCGGTAGTTTCGACGTGATAGTGGGCATGGATTGGCTATCCAAACATCAGGCGGAAATTGTTTGTCAAGAAAAAGTCATAAGAATACCCATAGCAGGAGGAGAAGTACTCTCAATTCAGGGCGAAAAGGGAGGTGCTGTCTCCGGAATCATATCATACCTTAAAGCGCAGAAGTGTCTTCGGAAAGGACACGTGGCAATCCTGGCCACGGTTACGGACCAAACCAGGGTGGAGAGAAAAATCGAAGATTTCCCGATCGTACGCGATTACCCGGAGGTATTTCCTGAGGAATTACCTGGCCTTCCTCCGCATCGGACAAGTAGAATTTGGGATTGACCTTGCTCCAGGAGCAGCTCCGATCGCGCGTGCACCATATCGTCTAGCGGTGAACGAATTGAATGAGCTATCCACACAACTGCAGGAATTGCTAGATAAGGGTTTTATTAGACCTAGCTCGTCACCATGGGGAGCACCGGTATTATTCGTCAAGAAGAAGGATGGCACGTTTAGGATGTGTATTGATTACCGCGAACTCAATAAGGTCACTATTAAAAATCGATACCCTCTTCCTCGAATAGATGATCTTTTTGACCAGCTTCAAGGATCCAGTTACTATTCCAAGATTGATTTAAGGTCTGGTTACCATCAGCTTCGAGTCCGTGAGGAGGACATAGAAAAGACAGCCTTTAGAACACGCTACGGTCATTATGAATTCTTGGTCATGCCTTTTGGGCTGACAAATGCACCAGCTGTGTTCATGGATCTCATGAACCGTGTGTGCAAGCCCTATCTGGATAAATTCGTCATAGTGTTTATTGACGACATCCTCATCTACTCCAAGACAAAAGAAGAACACGAGGAACATCTGCGGTTAATCTTAGAATTGTTAAAGAAAGAACAACTCTACGCAAAATTCTCTAAGTGCGATTTCTGGATCCGAGAGGTTCAATTTCTGGGTCACATCGTCAACGAGCAAGGTATTCACGTTGACCCAGCCAAGATCGAGGCCATTAAAAGTTGGCCTACCCCTAGAGCTCCTACGGAGATTCGCCAATTCCTAGGTTTAGCGGGTTACTACCGTCGTTTTATAAAGGGATTTTCTCAGTTAGCTCACCCATTGACTGCTCTTACGCACAAAGGGGTTCAATACAGATGGGGTGACAAGGAAGAGGCAGCCTTCCAAGCTTTGAAAGAGAAACTTTGTACTGCACCTATATTATCTTTACCTGATGGGATTGACGATTTCGAGGTCTATTGTGACGCGTCAATCCAGGGACTCGGATGTGTTTTGATGCAAAGAGGTAAAGTCATCGCATACGGATCAAGGCAATTAAAGTCTCATGAGAAGAATTACACAACTCACGACCTAGAGTTGGGCGCAGTTGTATTTGCCTTGAAATTTTGGAGGCACTACTTATACGGTACCAAGTGTACGATATTCACTGATCACAAGAGCCTCCAACACATATTTGAACAGAAGGAACTCAACATGAGGCAACGTAGGTGGGTCGAATTGTTAAACGACTACGATCTAGCAATAAAGTATCATCCAGGCAAGGCCAACGTAGTGGCCGATGCCTTAAGTCGAAAGGAGCATGTTAAACCTAGAAGGGTTCGAGCTCTGCAATTAACGATCCATACGGGGCTACCGGATAGACTCCGGGATGCTCAGAAAGAGGCCCTAAAGGAGGAGAATTTTGGGTCTGAATCATTACGTGACATACATGGAACTTCTGAAGTTAAGTCTGATGGACTTCGTTATTATAATGATCGTATATGGGTACCTTTGCATGGAAATCTTAGAGAACTGGTGATGGACGAGGCCCACAAGTCCCGTTATTCGATCCATCCAGGTTCAGACAAAATGTATCAAGACTTAAAAGGGTTATATTGGTGGCCCAATATGAAAGCTGACATCGCTAGATATGTTAGCAAGTGCTTGACGTGCGCAATGGTCAAAACGGAACATCGAAAGCCAGCAGGATTACTGCAACAACCTAAAATTCCTGAATGGAAATGGGAAGAAATCTCGATGGATTTCATCACGGGATTGCCCCGTTCTTCTGGCGGTAACGATATGATTTGGGTTATCGTTGACCGGTTAACAAAATCCGCCCATTTCCTAGCTATCAAGGAAAGTGACAAAACAGAGAAACTTGCAAAGATATACCTCAAGGAGATTGTCAAGCTTCACGGAGTGCCTTTATCTATTATCTCTGACCGAGACCCTAGATTTGCTTCAAATTTTTGGAGATCCTTACAAACGGCGATGGGCACTCGCTTAGATATGAGTACCGCGTATCATCCTCAAACAGATGGACAGACTGAACGTACCATCCAAACTCTCGAGGATATGCTTAGAGCATGTGTGCTCGACTTCGGCAAAAAATTGGGAAACGCATTTACCACTGGTAGAATTCTCCTATAACAACAGCTACCATACCAGTATTGGAGCCGCTCCATTTGAGGCTCTCTACGGACGAAAGTGCAGATCGCCGGTCTGTTGGGCCGAGGTCGGTGAGAGCCAACTCACTGGACCTGAACTAGTGCATGAAACCACGGAGAGAATCGTGCAAATCAGAAACCGCATGAAAGCGGCAAGAGATAGACAAAAGAGTTATGCAGATAAACGCCGAAGGCCGTTAGAATTTGAAGTCGGCGACAAAGTACTACTGAAAGTCTCGCCTTGGAAAGGCGTCGTACGCTTTGGAAAGCGCGGGAAGTTGAATCCCCGTTATGTAGGACCATTCGAGATCACCGAAACCATTGGTCCGGTGGCTTACCGTTTAAATTTACCTCCTGAATTGGATGGAGTACACAACGTGTTTCACGTTTCGAACCTGAGAAAGTGTTTAGCTGATGACACTCTTATAGTTCCATTAGAAGAACTGCAAATCGATGAACAACTGCGATTTATCGAACAACCCGTGGAAATCATGGGACGTGAGGAGAAAACATTGAAACGAAGTAAAATTCCCATCGTCAAAGTGAGATGGCAATCTAAGCGTGGACCGGAGTTCACGTGGGAACGAGAAGATCAGATGAGAAAGAAATATCCTCACCTATTTGATCAAGCGTCAACATCTAATTAAGGTATGAGTTAAATTTTGGGACAAAATTTCCTTAACAAGGGGATGATGTAGCAACCCTAAAATTTTTCTTGTCCTTCCACAGAAACCGTAGCAACTTAAGGCAATTTTCGGGACGAAAATTCCTTAACAAGGGGATGATGTGACAACCGGCAATTTCCCAGGTTAACCCCGTTAACAACTTGTATTATATTCTGATAACGTCCGTTACTTCAGTTAACTAGAATAGTTACACGAACATTGCACATGAGTCTAGACATCGGTTAACTAACTTGAATAATTATAACTTATAATTTTATATAAATTATATTTTATGATTTCACGAAAACGTTTTGTCATTTTATCTGACGAGTATATTTATTATTTTATGTGATATATATATATATATATGTATATATACACATGTTGCTTTATGATTTTATGTGACGACGCGTCACGTAATCGCTCGAACGTTTTTATAATGTTATTGGAATTTTAAAGCTATATAGTTATGTGTAGCATATATAGGTTTATATTTTATAAGACGACGTTCGTTAAAATATGTCTTGGCATACACTCGTACTTTCACCGTAAAGTTATCTTCGTTAACTCCGTCAGTGAGTTCGTTAATATTTTTAAACTTTGAGGGGCCAAATTTGTAATTTCCTAAGCTTGTATTCTAGTTAACAAACCTGGAGGGACCACTTATGCATTTACCAAAACTTGATCTCTCTATATGTAATGTCATGAGGGACTGCTATTGTCAATTCCCTAAAGTCCATTTGAACCATCGGAGGTAACCGACGAACCCTCCACTTTCCGGTTTCCTTCACGGCACTTTAAGCCGACATTTAATCTCGCCAGTTACGAATATCACTCTCCTGATCAAACACAAAAAAAAAACTGAACTACAATCATTTTACATCATCATCACCGTCTCCCTCTCGTTTCTTTTAACAACGCATACCACCACCGAACCGCGAGAAGATTCCGACCACCACCCCGAGTTCTAAGCTCGATCCGTCACAGCCTTCACCACGTATGTTTCTGTTTCCCGATCAGTGTGGGCGTTTCCGTTTGGCGTTACGAATCACCGACAGCGATCACAACGGTGTTTGCAGACATCACACAAGAGGATTTCAGAGTCGGGTTTGAATCGCCAACCGAGTTCACCGCCATCGTTCGTGTTCGGAGTTTGTTATACAACGCAGGTAATCCGAGAAACTCACTTTAGTCGATTGTATGGTTAAAAATAATAAAATAAACCTCAAGTTCGTTCCCTGCAAATCTGGTTTTTTTATAAAAAAAATGACGACGGGGATATTAGGGTTTAGAATGGAGAAGAAGACTGGACTGCGCATTATGTTAAATATTTGATTGACTGGTTTAAAACCAAACTTAAGAGCCAGCCCGATGGCCAAGCTCACTGCTTCCAAACGAGTGGTCCCTGGTTCGACCCTCCCCAGCAGCGTTTTCTTTTTTGTTGTTGTTGTTTTGGTTCTGATTTCTGAAGCAGTTTCTATTACACTGTTAGAACAAAAGATTTATGGTCGGTATCCAGACACAAACCCGCCGCTGCCCTAGTGGCTACGTCGTTGCTTTCAAAATCAGAGGTCACGGGTTCGATACCCGTGAACCCCATTTATGTTGTTATATTTCTTTTTAGTGAAATTAAACATCAATTGGTCTACAACTCAAAACTACTATTACATGTCTATAAAACCTTGACTCGTGAAGCTTTCATCGACCCCGTTAGGATACTCAATAAATTTTTATGTTATGAAAACATTATAATTTAAATGAACTAAAATTTTATAGTCTCATTATTATTAATAAACTAGTTTTTAAACATAGAAATATGTATATATATATATATATATATATATATATGTATATTTGTTCATTTATCATGTATTCATACAAGCGTACGTTCTAAAGATTTTCTTTAAACTCTCGAAATTTTGACTCGGCATCTAAATATATATATTGGACGTTTTATTTTTCATAGTTTTCACTACACCTCGATATTTATATTCATGAACATATATGTTTACCCGATCATCTCTACATTTATTATATGGAATAACATACGCACATTGATTTTCGTAAATCTTTCTGTCCTTGATTTAACGTCATTCTTGACTGCTTTCGAACAAAGCGATTTTCATCACGTATTGAAATTGTCACATGCGTCATATTTGGAATTACTTGATATTATTACCGTCGTCTAGGCTATGTTACTCATGTGCGGACACACACTCACGTATGTAAAATCGATAGGTGCTCGGTAACTACACAAGACTCGGAGTCTTACTAAATCGTAGCAGCGCACCCTAAGGTGAGTTTCACAACCTTTTACGTTACGTCCGGTTTTGGACGATAACACACGCAAACACGTTACACCCGGGTTAGGGTGATAACACAACAACGTTTATGTATGATTAAAGTAGAAATCCAACATATATCACATGTTCACGTAAAATGCTTTATCTTTGAAAGTCCTTACTTATCGAACCGTTAATAGTTTATAGCGAGGGGATATTGGGTAGTACTACTGGGGTCTGACAAACCCCACTCAGCGGGCACGAGATGCACCACCCGACTGGCGGTCGGACTGAGGACAATGTCAGCCTAACTTACCGTGATCGAGTAGACACGGGGAAGGCAAACCACGTAAGGAATTATTCCTACAACTAATTGGTCAGCTTCGGTTGCGAACGTTTTAGTGACATGAACTTAGGCTCGCTACCTACGATATGGATTGTACTGTTAATATACATGCTTATATACGAATAAAAACTGTTGTATTCGTACTGCATAACTATACTAGTTATACTTATGTGCTTATGTGAACTCACCAACATTAGTTGACACTTGCTCTTATGCATGCTTTGCAGGACGCTAGGAGAATCTGATTTTTGGGCACGTACGTTGGCTAAAACCTTTTATTTTGGGAATTGGTTTTCAAATCTTTTCAACTTGAACTGGTATTTACTTATCGGGCGCTTGTCTTGCGCAACTTGACTTTTATGAGCTTCCGCTAAACTTTAACTCTGGTTTGATATTTCCCGTTTGGAAATATATTTACAATTTGAACCCTTAACTTGTGTTTGATGT
>JBCNJP010000017.1:69894667-69911667 GCA_039602395.1 Deinandra increscens subsp. villosa | reverse complement strand
GGGATCTTCTCTCTCTCTCTCTCTCTCTCTCTCTATATATATATATATATATATATATAGGGGAGAGATATAATGAAAACCTCTCCGAGTTTGGAAAACCGTGAAAACCAAGCTAAAAAATTTGATTTTTGTTCCGATTTTTTTATGGTGATTCTCTAAGTTAAAAAAAACCCTTTATGCAAAAAAAATAAAAAAACGCCTATTAATTTAAAAAAAAAAATAATTTATAACCGAGGTTACATATGTAACAGGGTACTGTTACATATGTAACCTCGGTTATAAAATATTTTTTTAAAAAAATTTTACTAGGCGTTTTTTTTTTGTTTTTTTGCATAAAGGGGGTTTTTTTAACTTAGAGAATCACCATAAAAAAATCGGAACAAAAATCGAATTTTTTAGCTTGGTTTTCACGGTTTTCCAAACTCGGAGAGGTTTTCATTTTATCCTTCCTCTATATATATATTCATAAATATAAATATCAAGGTGTAGCCAAAAGTGTGAAAAATAAAACGTCCAATATGTATATATATATACATGTCGTGTCAAAATTGTTAAGAGTTTATAGAGAATCTTTAGAACGTACGCTTGTATGAATACATGATAAAAGAAGAAATACACATATATATTTCTATGTTTAAAAACTAGTTTAATAATAATAACGAGACTAAAAAATTTTAGTTCATTTAAATTATAATGTTTTCAAAACATAAAATCTTAACGAGTACACTAACGGGGTTTATGGAAACTTCACGGGTCGGGATTTATAGGTATGTAATAGTGGGTTTGAGTTTTAGACCAGATGATGTTTAAATTCACCAAAAAGAAATAAAACAACAAAAACATGGATGATGGGACTCGAACCCATGACCTAAAGGATGTAACACAACACCCTAACCACTAGGCTAGGGGCGCCTTCGTTGACAGTTTCGCGATCCATCAGTTTTGTTCATTTAGCGACAAGGGAAAAAAGATTGAGAAAGAAAAAGGATAAAAGGTTTGGGGCTGGGGAAATTCGAACCAGTGACCCCAGGGTTAACATGCAGAGGATAGACAACCCGGCAACCCGACTTGTTTATGTTTTAACCCGCAAAACATTCTAATTAACTATAGCAAGCAGGGTGTCTTCTTCCCCACAAACAACATTCTAATTAACTATAGCAAGCAGGGTGTCTTCTTCCCCACAAACAACCCTCCATGGCCCGACGCCATTGATATCCCAACAAGGATTTCAAAAACTTCACAGGTGATGATCAGACTAACAATACTACTACCAATCTCATCTAAAGGGACTTAGAATTACCTTATATGTCAAATGAACACCGAGAGCGACGACGGTGACGAATTCGACCGGAGGCTCGAACCGATGCCGGAGATAGGTTCACTGCTGCAGTTGTACCTGAGGATGGTTAGCGATGCGACCACAATGGTGTTATAGCAGCGACGAACCAGGGCAGAATCCAAGACTGGCGATCAGAAATCTCCTCGCTGGAGGTGGGTTACGGTAGAGCTTTGAGGTTCAAAGATTGGTAATGAATGAGTGTTTGATTCAATTAGTATTGTGATTAACCGTTGATATTAGGTGTTTGTAACGGGTGAATCCGATGGGTCGGAGTAAAGGAAGTAATGGTTGCCGGACCGAACGGCTTCAATGACGTCGACGGTTACAAGTCGATATCCTTCAAGAGACTTTCCAAATTAACAGCAATGGTCCCTCCACTTTTTACACAATTTAAAGACAAGTTTAGGTAATAACAACCTAGGTCCCTCCATGTTTAAAAATATTCACGACTCTCTAACGGGTTAACGGAGATAACTTGACGGTGAATACCCGAGTGTATGCCAAAGCATATTTTAGCGAATGACGTTTATAAAAATATAATCTATATATACTTCACATAAAATCATAGTTATAACTCAATAACTATACATTTTAAATTCCTATAAAATTATAGAAACGCTTCGTGTAATTTACGTAACACATTGTCACATAAAATCATAAAATATAATGTGTATATATATACATATATACCACGTAAAAATAATAAATATAGTTGCCACATAAAATGACAAAACGTTTTCGTGAATTCACAAGATATAATTCATATAAAATTATAAATTATATACATTTTATTTTGGTAACAGATGTTATCGAAATACAACACAAGTTATTAACAGGGTTAACCTGGGAAATTGTCGGTTGTCACATCATCCCTTTGTTAAGGAATTTTCCTCCCGAAAATTGCCTTAAGTTGTTATGGTTTCTGTGGAAGGAAAAGAAAAATTTTAGGGTTGCTACATCATCCCCTTGTTAAGGAAATTTTGTCCCAAAATTTAACTCATACCTTGATTAGATGTTGAGGCTTGATCAAATAGGTGAGGATATTTCTTTCTCATCTGATCCTCTCATTCCCACGTGAACTCTGGTCCACGCTTAGATTGCCATCTCACTTTGACGATGAGAATTTTACTTTGTTTTAGTGTTTTCTCCGCACGTCCCATGATTTCCACGGGTTGTTCGATAAATCGCAGTTGTTCATCGACTTGCAGTTTTTCTAATGGAACTATAAGAGTGTCATCATCTAAACACTTTCTCAGGTTTGAAACGTGAAACACATTATGTACTCCATCCAATTCAGGAGGTAGATTTAAACGGTAAGCCACCGGACCAATGCTTTCTTGATCAAATAGGTGAGTATATTTCTTTCTCATCTGATCCTCTCGTTCCCACGTGAACTCTGGTCCACACTTAGATTTCCATCTCACTTTGACGATGAGAATTTTACTTTGTTTCAGTGTTTTCTCCTCACGTCCCATGATTTCCACGGGTTGTTCGATAAATCGCAGTTGTTCATCGACTTGCAGTTCTTCTAATGGAACTATAAGAGTGTCATCATCTAAACACTTTCTCAGGTTCGAAACGTGAAACACATTATGTACTCCATCCAATTCAGGAGGTATATTTAAACGGGAAGCCACTGGACCAATACTTTCGGTGATCTCGAATGGTCCTACATAACGGGGATTCAACTTCCTGCGCTTTCCAAAGCGTACGGCGCCTTTCCAAGGTGAGACTTTCAGTAGTACCTTGTCACCGACTTCAAATTCCAAAGGCCTTCGGCGTTTATCTGCGTAACTCTTTTGCCTATCTTTTGCCGCTTTCATGCGGTTTCTGATTTGCACGATTCTCTCCGTGGTTTCATGCACTAGTTCAGGTCCAGTGAGTTGGCTCTCACCGACCTCGGCCCAACAGACCGGCGATCTGCACTTTCGTCCGTAAAGAGCCTCAAATGGAGCGGCTCCAATACTCGTATGGTAGCTGTTATTATAGGAGAATTCTACCAGCGGTAAATGCGTTTCCTAATTTTTCCCGAAGTCGAGCACACATGCCCTAAGCATATCCTCGAGAGTTTGGATGGTACGTTCAGTGTGACAATCCAACTTTTCAGGTCATTTTCTGGCATTAACTGAACGTAAAACATATTAAATGTTGTGTGAACATTTATGTGCTTAACTGTGTTGACTTGTTGACTTTAGCAAATTAGGGTTTTGTGTGATCAATCACTACGAGCATGCACCGAAAGTTTAAACGATTGAAATTCTATGATTTTATGTGGAACTAAATACTTATGTATATAATATGATTTAATGAGATTTATGATTTTATGTAATAAAAGGGTTTTAATTACAAGCTATTAATATAGTTATATGTGACTTAAATATATAAGTTATGAGCTTTAAATCTCTATGTTATGATTTTATGTGGTTTTAAAGTATATAATGGTGGAGTATTATTCCATGATTTATTATAGTAAAATGAGATTTATAATTCTTATAATCGTTATACGAGTTATATATTTTGACGTTCCTCGATATTCGTCGTTAATAGCAATTCCAGTTAACTCCGTTAGATGTCATTATCTTTTTGTAAACATTGAAGGACTGTTTCTGCAATTGACCTAAACCTTGTATCCATCTTGAAATTCTTGAGGGACTGAAATTGCCATACACTAAAACTTGAATTTATGATCAGCGATTACGGTATGGAAATCAAGACTCGAAGATCGGTTTCTCGACCGATCATCACCATCTCATCGGTTTCGGTTCACCTTAATTTCTCAATTAAAGACCCATATCATTTTGCTTTCAATCATAACCATCGTCTCTCTAAACTCTCGCAACCTCTCTGATTTCTCTAGCTCTCTCTGTTTTCTCGGCAACAAGAAACGAACCGCAACCCACAAATTCTGGCAAAATTCTCACTAACTAGCCATTGTTTACCCTCATTCGACACATCCCTGTGATCGCGAGTCCCTCACGAGCAACCAGAAGCAATCGAATTCGAGTTTCGTGACAGTGCTCAGTGTTCGCGGTTAAGCTTCGGATTCATTTTCGGCTTCGAAGTCATCTCGTAATTCATTCCCGACACGAGGTAACTTTCCCTTCTTGTTAATCGCATCTTTTTCTGAGTTTATTTGTGTTTTCGTGATTTTCCGGTGACCGGAATAAAACTCCGGCCACCGGAGTTCATAATGAAGAAGATGAGGTCAGGCATGTACAACTTACATATTTTCGTTTCTGTATTAAAACCAGACGCCAATCTGGCAAGCTGGTTCGGTCACTGGACTCGTACACGAGGGGCGCGGGTTCGAGTCCCGTCGCCGTCATTTTTGTTACCTGATTTTCTTTAACTCAGTTTCTGGTCAGCGCTACTAGACAAAAGCAATTCCAGCGGGTTCCAGACACAAACCAAGCGCTGGCCGGGTGGTCTCTGCACTGGGTCGAGACTTTGAGGTCGCGGGTTCGAACCCGAGGACCTCTAAATCTCCTGTTTTTATTATTTTTGCATTGTTTTGAGCATTTGGTGGCTAGATTTTGTATCAAAACTGTTCCCTATCATATTTAAAACCCGTAAAAATATATTTGAGACATTTAAACCTCGTAAATCATATTTTGAGTTGTAAAACATGTTTAACGTGTCGGTGTAAATTAATATATATATATATATATATATATATATATATATATAATTCTAACGTCTATATATATTGATTTAAAACTTCGGGTTTTACATGAAAAGGTAAAATATATATTTTTTGGAGTAGATTAATATATAAACTTATATCGTTGGATTTCATTGAAATAATCGGATATTTTATGAGAACCTTTAACACACACTCATATATATATATATATATATATATATATATATATATATATATATATTGTCCTCACAATCTCCTTATTAACTTGTACGTTTAGTTTGGATATATAGATATATCTTATATATTTATTTATTTATTTATTTTGAAATCTGTGAACTTAGAAAATATACAATATTGATATATATATATATATATATATATTGTGTTTCCTTGCGTTATTTCGATAATCGCTCGGATTCGGCACTCGTGCCATCCTCGACTTGTTTTGAATTCCACGATCCTTCATTTTTGTCGTTTGCGTTAGACTTAATAGTTTATAGAACACACACTTATACATTTATGCTCGTTAGGTGATTGATTGCTTACACAAGACTCGTTCTTGCTACTTGATTTAACTGTCTATCTGAAACTTTGCTGTGCAACCTAAGGTGTGTTTCACGGCCCCATTTTACTGTTTTAAATCCTGTTGGGGGAGATTAACATGCATGATTTACACAACTGAGATAATTAGACTTTTATATATCACTTGAAGTACTTGTAGCACATTGATACAACAAAGTCCTTCTTATGGTACCGTTAGTATTAATGGCGATAGCGGGAAATATATTGTAGTACTACTGGGTCTAACAAACCCCACCCGTGTCAGTCGCTCTGGCACGATTGGATATCGAACGGGTGTTATATTCGTCCTAAACACAACAAGGCAAACTATAAACAACTGTTAGCTTCGGTGACCATCAACGTGCGAAGTTTCATGTATATAGCCTAGCTAGCTATTGATATATATTAGTGATTATGCTCTTACAACTTGACTTTATTGAACGGTCAATCTTAAACTGAACTTGAAATGTTACTGAACTGATAAACCTATGAACTCACCAACCTTTGTATTGACACTTTAGCATGTTATTTCTCAGGTCTCTAAACTGGATTGATTGCCACGAGCTAGGATGCACCAGTTATGGATTTTGTTTACCATGCATGCATATTAGACATTAAACTTTTCGAACTAATTATCTTTTGGTTTGCGCATGTTTTGGCGCTTAAACATTTATTACAACTTTTGCCATTTACGCTTCTGCATTTCAAAACACATTTACTTTGGTTTGACATTTACATTACATATAGACTGTTCGTATGGCTAATGTGTTCGATCCTGGTTTGTCATGCTCCCTGCGGCGCGTTGTCGCGCGTGGGATTTTTGGGGGTGTGACATTCAGTCTGTCCATCTGTTTGAGGATGATACGCGGTACTCATATCTAAGCGAGTGCCCATCGCCGTTTGTAAGGATCTCCAAAAATTTGAAGCAAATCTAGGGTCTCGGTCAGAGATAATAGATAAAGGCAC
The DNA here is from genome assembly GCA_039602395.1 of Deinandra increscens subsp. villosa. Taxonomy (NCBI): domain Eukaryota; kingdom Viridiplantae; phylum Streptophyta; class Magnoliopsida; order Asterales; family Asteraceae; genus Deinandra; species Deinandra increscens. Next base: position 69,905,158 of record JBCNJP010000017.1, on the reverse strand, counting down.
TCCGTGAAGCTTGACAATCTCCTTGAGATAAATCTTTGCAAGTTTGTCTGTTTTGTCACTTTCCTTGATAGCTAGGAAATGGACAGATTTTGTTAACCGGTCAACGATAGCCCAAATCATACCGCAACCACCAGAAGTAACGGGGCAATCCCGTGATGAGATCCATCGAGATTTCTTCCCATTTCCATTCAGGAATTTTAGGTTGTTATAGTAATCCTGCTGGCTTTTGATTTCTGTTTTGACCATTGCGCACGTCAAGCACTTTCTAACATATCTAGCGATGTCAACTTTCATATTGGGCCACCAATATAACCCTTTTAAGTCTTGATACATTTTGTCTGAACCTGGATGGATCGAATAAGGCGACTTGTGGGCCTCGTCCATCACCGGTTCTCTAAGATTTCCATGGAAAGGTACCCATATAAGGTCATTATAATAACGAAGTCCATCAGACTTAACTTCAGAAGTTCCATATATGTCACGTAATGATTCAGAACCGAAATTTTCCTCCTTCAGGGCCTCTTTTTGAGCATCCCAGAGTCTATCCGGTAGCCATGTATGGATCGTTAATTGTAGAGCTCGAACTCTTCTAGGTTTGACATGTTCCTTTCTACTCAAGGCATCGGCCAGCACGTTGGCCTTGCCTGGATGGTACTTTATTGCTATATCCTAGTCGTTTAGCAATTCGACCCACCTACGTTGCCTCATGTTGAGTTCCTTCTGTTCAAATATGTGCTGGAGGCTCTTGTGATCAGTGAATATCGTACACTTGGTACCGTATAAGTAGCGTCTCCAAAATTTCAAGGCAAATACAATAGCGCCCAACTCTAAATCATGAGTTGTGTAATTCTTCTAATGAGACTTCGATTTCCTTGACCCGTATGCGATGACTTTACCTCTTTGCATCAACACACATCCGAGTCCGTGGATTGACGCGTCACAATAGACCTCGAAGTCGTCAATCCCATCAAGTAAAGATAATACAGGTGCAGTACAAAGTTTTTCTTTCAAAATTTCGAAGGCTGCATCTTCCTTGTCACCCCATCTGTATTGAACCCTTTGTGCGTAAGAGCGGTAAATGGTTGAGCTAACTAAGAAAATCCTTTATAAAACGACGGTAGTAACCCGCTAAACCTAGGAATTGGCGAATTTCCGTAGGAGCTCTGGGGTAGACCAACTTTTAATTGCCTCGACCTTGGCTGGATCAACATGGATACCTTGCTCGTTGATGATGTGACCCAGAAATTGAACCTCTCGGATCCAAAAATCGCACTTGGAGAATTTCGCATAGAGTTATTCTTTCTTTAACAATTCTAAGATTAACCGTAGATGTTCCTCGTGTTCTTCCTTTGTCTTCGAGTAGATGAGGATGTCGTCGATGAACACTATGACGAATTTATCCAGATAGGGCTTGCACACACGGTTCATGAGATCCATGAACACGGCTGGTGCATTCGTTAAGCCGAAGGGCATGACCAAGAATTCATAATGGCCGTATCGTGTTCTGAATGCCGTCTTTTCTATGTCCTCCTCACGGACTCAAAGTTGATGGTAGTCAGACCTTAAATCAATCTTGGAATAGTAACTGGATCCTTGAAGCTGGTCAAAGAGATCATCTATTCGTGGAAGAGGGTATTAATTCTTGATAGTGACCTTGTTGAGTTCGCGGTAATCAATGAACATCCTAAATGTGCCATCCTTCTTCTTGAAAAATAATACTGGTGCTCCCCATGGTGACGAGCTAGGTCTAATGAAACCCTTATCTAGCAGTTCCTGTAGTTGCGTGGATAGCTCATTCAATTCGTTCACCGCTAGACGATATGGTGCACGCGCGATCGGAGCTGCTCCCGGAGCGAGATCAATTCCAAATTCTACTTGCCGAAGCGGAGGAAGGCAAGGTAATTCTTCAGGAAATACCTCCGGGTAATCGCGCACGATCGGGAAGTCTTCGATCTTTCTCTCCACCCTGGTTTGGTCCGTAACTGTGGCCAGGATTGCCACGTGTCCTTTCCGAAGACACTTCTGCGCTTTAAGGTATGATATGATTCCGGAGACAGCACCCCCCTTTTCGCCCTGAATTGAGAGTACTTCTCATCCTGCTACAGGTATTCGTATGATTTTTTCTTGACAGACAATTTCCGCCTGATGTTTGGATAGCCAATCCATGCCTACTATCACGTCGAAACTACCGATGGTAAAAGGCACAAGGTCTATACTTAGTTTATGAGCAGATAGTTCTAATGTGCAATCCTCAACTAAGTGAGTGGTGTCAAGAAGCTTACCATTTTGCTAATTCAACCGTATACCTAGCTTTTAGTGGAGTTTGGGTAGCCTTAATCAACTTACAGAATTTAGTCGAGATAAAACTTTTCTCAGCACCGGTATCAAATAAGACATTTGCAAAGTAGTTGTTTAAAAGAAACTTACCGGTAATGACGTTGGCATCGTTTCTTGCTTCACCTGAACCCATAACAAAAGCTCGCCCTTTGGCGCCATCTCCACCATTCTTACCACCATCATCGCCCTTGTTATTGTTGTTACGGTGGTTGTTGTTGTTGGCATTGGTGTTAATCTTTCGGAACTGCGGGCAGTCCCTCTTTAGGTGCCCTGGCTTTCCACACTCATAACACCCCCTAGGGCCTTCACTATTCTGCCTCTGGTTCTGATTCTGATTCTGATTAAGACGGTTTAGTAATTCACCCCAACAGTTCTTAGCCTCATGGCCCCCCTTACCACAACTCTCACAAGTGAGTTTCTTGCAAGCCCCATTGTGGTGTTGGTTGCAACGATTACAGAAAGGTGCTCGTCCCTTGTATCCATTGTGATTTTGATTGCTACCACCTTGACGATTCTGGTTACCGCCCCCACTATTGGTGTTACTGTTGTTATAGTCACCCCTGGAATTGTTGTACCTCTTGTTTTGATTGTGAGAGTTGGAGGATCTCCCATTGTTGTTTCCACTACCATTGTTGTTGTTGTTGTTACTGGAGTCGTACTCTCTCTTTCTTTTCCCATCTAGGGCAGTTTTGGGGACCTTCCTGGGTGACAAAGTTCCCTGCTCAATGGCCTGGTCAGTTAGCTTATCGGCCAACCTGATAGCATTCTGCACATTTGCAGGGTTTGAGGCAGTAACCATCCCCTTGATCTGTGGAGCTAACCCATCCACATACCTTTCTATCCTTTTGAAGTCAGCGTCGACCATCGTAGGACATAGCACCGCGTACTCGTGGTAGCGAGCGGTGTACTCTTCAACTTCCGAACCTATCATTTTTTAGTTCTGGAACTCACCTTCCAACCTTTTGACCTGGTCACGAGGACAATACTCCTCCGTGATGGCATCCTTGAATTCCTGCCAAGTCATAGCATTCGCTGCGTCGAGCCATAGCATTTGGATTTGTGCGTTCCACCAAGTGAGGGTAGCTCCCTCGAGTGTAGCGGTTGCGAAATTGACCCGCTTTGCAACTGGGCAGTTGCACATTGAGAACACCTTTTCTGATTTCTCGAGCCATCGCAACAGACCCACGGCTCCTTCATCACCCTTGAATGTGAGAGGCTTAAAATCCATGTAAGTTTTGAAGGTGCACTGAGCTGGGCCTGGATTATTTCATGAAATTATTTTAGAAAATAATTTTTGAGAATGAGAGAAAATATGTTGTCAATTCCTCGTCTCTTTTACTTACCACCGTTGTTGTTTCCTTGTGCTTGAGCCGCAATGAGTGCTGCCGCAACGTTTTCATTTATCAAAGCTTGGATCTGAGCTGCTGTGAGGTGTTCAGCCATGATTCTGTTTCCATGCAAATTATTCAATGATTAATATACCCAATATTAATTTCATTATATACGTTAGAACGCATACAACCAAAATAATAATAATAATAAAATAAATTTAATATATCCAATATCAATTTCATTAAGCACTAAACAATTATTCATGCATCCATCCATCACACGACATAATTTTTAGAAACACATTGGAAAAATAAAAATGTAATATCCATTACAAAATCTAAATTCATACACTATTATCTCCTAATCATAAGTCGTACGAAAATAAAACAACACTTCCAGTTTAGTTTATTCGAAAGGGAAATGTGGGAAAACAGAAATAACAATGATAATGGATCAATGACTTCGGGTTCCTCGACCTCTTCTTCTTCAGCGTTGTCTCCATTCTCTTCGAGGGGTTCTTCCTCCACTGGCTTAGCTGCAGGGGCTGCCTGTCCCTGAAGAGTAGCCACTTTCCCGGTCAGGTCCCGGGCCAGGTCCTCTAATACAGCAATCCTTGCTAAGGCAGTCTGTAGTATGTTGGCTAAAATGGCCGAGTTGGGTCTTGCCTCCAAGGTCTCCACTCTATCCTCGAGTTCAATCACCCCATGGGCTAAGTTGTTGTGTGCTGTGGTTGTCTCCTCGAGATCATTGCTTGTTCCTTGAGTTTCAGTTTGTGTTCTACGTCCTTCGGTTCGCAGTGATCTAACTTCACCGCGCAACGCGTCTATCGCTGCCATCATTGCAGCAGTAATCCGTGGGTGGCAGAAAGGAAGATCGAGTAGTCTACCCTCGTCCGTAGGGACTCCAAACTCGCCCATAAGACGGGCCACCATGGGCCTCAACCACCGCCAATCGGATGCGTTGTCCAGGTCTCGAAAACAATGTGACTCTGCCTCATAATCCCCTTGAGTATAGTCAAGTCGTTGCCTCCTGCGGGACGGTTGACGTGACGAGGATCCTTGTTCTTTCATGGGAGCCTTTCCACGTGTATGATCGGATGGTGACATATTGCCTGAACCCAGACAAACACAAACAAAGGAAAGATAACTTAACATGAGTAATTGATTCTTGGCACGCGAAAAGAGAACGTTTTTGGGAATTGTTGTAACTAATGTTCAAAAACAATTACAGTTTAGAATTTTAAAATTTCTAGTTCTCTGCAACCAAGGGCTCTGATACCAATCTGTCACACCCCAATTTCCACTAACGGAGTTTTACCGTGTGGGGTGTGATCCAGACTAGGACCCGAGTCATTAGTTACATCAACCATAAGTTAAGGGTTCAAAATGTAAATATATATTTCCAAATGGGAAATACCAAAACCAGAGTTTAAAAATCCAGCAGAAGCATATTAAATTAATGTCGCGCAAAACAAGCACCCATTAAGTAAACAACCAGTTTAAGTCCAAGTTTTGAAAATGTTAAACACAGATTCCTAAAATAAAAGGTTTAACCAGCGTACGTGCCCAAAATCAGATTCTCCTAGCGTCTTGCAAAGCATGCATAAGAGCAAGTGTCAACGAATGTTGGTGAGTTCACATAAGCACATAAGTATAACTAGTATAAATATGTAGTACGAATACAACAGTCTTTACTCGTATGTAAGTATGTATATTACAAGTACAATCCATATCGTAGGTAGCGAGCCTAAGTTCATGTCACTAAAACGTTCGCAACCGAAGCTGACCAATTAGTTGTAGGAATAATTCCTTACTTGTTTTGCCTTCCCCGTGTCTACTCGATCACAGTAAGTTTAGGCTGACATTGTCCTCAGTCCGACCGCCAGTCGGGTGGTGCATCTCGTTCCCGCTGAGTGGGGTTTGTCAGACCCCAGTAGTACTACCCAATATCCCCTCGCTATATGCTATTAACGGTTCGATAAGTAAGAACTTGAAAGTTAAAGCATTTTACGTGAACATGTGATATATACTGGATTTCTACTTTAATCATACATAAAACTTGTTGTGTTATCACCCTAACCCGGGTGTAACGTGTTTGCGTGTGTTATCGTCCAAAACCGGACGTAACGTAAAAGGTTGTGTAACTCACCTTAGGATGCGCTGCTACAATTTAGTATGATTCCGAGTCTTGCGTAACTACCGAGAACCTATCGATTTTATAAACGTAAGTGTGTGTCCGCATATGAGTAACATAGCCTAGATGACGGTATAGATATCAGGTAATTCCAAATATGACGCAGGTGACAATTTCAATACGTGATGAAAATTGTTTGTTCGAAAGCAGTCAAAATGATATTTAATCGAGGACACAAGGATTTACAAAAATCAAGGTGCGTATGCTATTCCAAATACTAAATGTAGAGATTATCGGGCATATATATATATATATATAGGGTTAGGTTCAAATGTGAACTTTTTGTTTTGAGAACTTTTGAGAACTAAATCTCAACCACACATTTCAGGGGGGACCACTACAATTCATGGGAGGGGGGGGATACATGTAATAAACATGTGGCTCAAATTAGTTCTTTTTAGTTCTCAAATCAAATTGGTTCTCAAATGATCCTCTCCCTATATATATATATATATATATATATATATATATATATATATATAGGGTTAGGTTCAAATGAGAACTTTTTCTTTTGAGAACTTTTTCTTTTGAGAACTTTTGAGAACCAATTTGGGCCACTAATTTTCAAGGGGGGAGCATTCAAATTCATGGGGGGGGGGGGGGGGTTTCCATATATATAAACTAGTGGCTAAGATTAGTTCTTTTTAGTTCTCAAACCCAATTAGTTCTCAAATGATCCTCTCCCTATATATATATATATATATATATATATATATATATATATATATATATATTCATAAATATAAATATCGAGGTGTAACCAAAAGTGTGAAAAATAAAACGTCCAATATGTATATATATATATATGTATATGTCGTGTCAAAAATTTTAAGAGTTTATAGAGAATCTTTAAAACGTACGCTTGTATGATACATGATAAAAGAAGAAATATACATATATATATTTCTATGTTTAAAAAATAGTTTAATAAAAAATACCAAGAATATAAATTTTTAGTTCATTTAAATTATAATGTTTTCACAATATAAAAATTTAACGAGTACACTAACGGGGTTTATGGAAACTTCACGGGTCGGGATTTATAGGTATGTAATAGTGGGTTTGAGTTTTAGACCAGATGATGTTTAAATTCACCAAAAAAAAAAAACAATAAAAACATGGATCATGGGACTCGAACCCATGACCTAAAGGATGTAACACAGCAACCTAACCATTGGGCAAGGGGCAACTTTGTTGACAGTTTCGCGATCCATCAGTTTTTTTTTATTTAGCGACAAGGGAAAAAGGATTGAGAAAGAAAAAGGATAAAAGGTTTGGGGCTGGGGAGATTCGAACCAGTGACCCCAGGGTTAACATGCGGAGGATAGACCATCCGGCATCCAGACTTGTTTATGTTTTAACCCGAAAAATATTCTATTTAACTACAGCAAGCAAGGTGTCTTCTTCCCCACAAACAACCCTCCATGGCCCGACGCCATTGATATACCAACAAGGATTTCAAAAACTTCACAGGTGACGATCAGACTAACAATACTACTCCCAATCTCATCTAAAGGGACTTAGAATTACCTTATATGTCAAATGAACACCGAGAGCGACGACAGTGATGAATTCGACCGGAGGCTCGAACCGATGCCGGAGATGGGTTCACTGTTGTAGTTCTACCTAAGAATGGTTAGCGATGCGACCACAATGGTATTATAGCAGTGACATACCAGGGCAGAATCTAAGACCGGCGATCGGAAATCTCCTCGCTGGAGGTGGGTTACGGTAGAGCTTCGGGAGAGCTTTGAGATTCAAAGATTGGTAATGAATGAGTGTTTGATTCAATTAGTATTTTGATTAACCGTTGATATTAGGTGTTTGTAACGGGTGAATCCGATGGGTCGGAGTGAAGGAAGTAATGGTTGCCGGACCGAACGGCTTCAATGACGTCGACGGTTACAAGTCGATATCCTTTAAGCGACTTTCCAAATTGACAGCAATGGTCCCTCCACTTTTTACACAATTTAAAGTCAAGTTTAGGTAATAACAACCTAGGTCACTCCATGTTTAAAAATATTCACGACTCTCTAACGGGTTAACAGAGATAACTTGACGGTGAATACCCGAGTGTATGCCAAAGCATATTTTAGCGAACGACGTTTATAAAAATTTAATCTATATATGCTTCACATAAAATCATAGTTATAACTCAATAACTATACATTTTAAATTCCTATAAAACTATAGAAAAACGCTTCGTGTAATTTACGTAACACATTGTCACATAAAATCATAAAATATAATGTGTATATATAATCTATATATGCTTCACATAAAATCATAGTTATAACTCAATAATCCCAACTTTTACTTATTGGCCGACAATAATCCCACGTTTGAAAATCCTTTCTACCAGTCCCAAGTTTCATCCAAATTCTTTTTAATGGACCCGGTGTTAACTTTTTAACACCGTTAAATAGACGCTGACGTGGCAAGCTGATGTGTATTTTTTCTAAAATTTTTTTAAATCTTTATTCCATGTCATTGCCATGTCATATTATCCTTTTAATATTCATTTAAAAAAATCAAGTCATATTCCCTAAAAGTCTTGGATCGTTCCTAATCAGTAATCCCTAATTCGCATGATACTACCATCGTTCCTAATACAAACCCTAAAATCCTCCTGCTCAAAATCGAGATTCACCCTCTCCAAATTGAAAAGAACGATGCAGATCCCTCCAATTCCAAATCCCTAAATTGCTTTATGCCTACGCATATCGCATCTCAAATCCGCAATTCCCCCTGCGCATATCGCATCTCAAATCCGCTGACACCAATTCTGTAAATTCGAAATTGATGTCTTAGATGAGTTGTTCTTCTTCTCCGATCTCTGTTTCATGCAAAAAAGCTGGAGAATTTAAGGGTTGGTTTATGTGGAAAGTTACAACCTTTAATTGGTTGTTTTATGTTTAATATAGAGGTTAGGTTGTGGATTTTTTATGTGGAAAGAGGATGTTGATCTTGCACGTTCATGAAGATCTTGAATTGATAAATAAAGCATTAGTGATGAAGATTGCAAACCTAGAACTAGAGAAGATGATGCTAATGGAGGAGGTGAACAACTTGAAATTGAAGCTTGCATTGGAAAATTTCTTCTCCTTCAATCACTTGCTGATTGGAATTTGCTCCTTTGTAATTGTAGTTTACTTAATTTCAATGTTTTGACGATGGTGTATGTTGTGGTGTTTAGCATTGGTGGTGTTGTGGTCAATTTGGTTTGGTTAGTGATAAACTATTGTATCAAAGTTTTCAAGTGCTTAATGTGATATCATTATCTTTTGGTTACATTTTGGCTTATATTCTTTTAATTCTGATTTGGTATAAATATTGGTATTAATATTGGTTACATTCTGTTAACATGGAGATACTCTGATGCAGTTATTATAAAATGATGGAGCCATCACTTTGTTCAGCCATCAGTATGTAATTATTATAAAATGATGCCAAATAGAAGTCAAAGTATAACAACAATCAAATATAGAAATCAAAGTATAAGAATGTTATGCAATCCAATATAGATGTCAAAGTATAAGAATGCTAACATATTTGTTCGGACAATCAGTATATGCAATTATTTATGCCATCAGTATGCAATTCTTGTTTGTTTATTATTAAATGATGCCATAGTATGCAATTATTGACCCACACATCATTCTTGTTGTAATGCTATAGAAGTCAAAGTAAATCATATTGTTCCTTTAAAAACTTGCAGACGCCACTGATGCAGTTATTATAAAATCATATTTTTTGTTATCCATTAGTCAAATACTCAAAATGGGACCAATATGATGACTTTCATTAAAAAATGATTAGCTACTGTATCCATTCAAGAATGATGCAATTATTATAAATATGATACCATATAGAAGTCAAAGTATTTCACAAGTCCATATCAAATCCGAATCCATATCAGTCAACAAAAGACAATTCCAAATCCAAAAAAAATATGACTTTCACCAAAAGTCAAAGACAGAGCATACAGAGCATACAAGTTTGTTTCCATCCTCTAAAAAACTACAAACATGTGTGGATGTAAATGTAAAGCATATGGGTTCCTCTAAAAAATTGCAGACGCCACATGTGTTGATGTGAGTGTAAAGCATATCCACATCCATATAAGTCAACAAAAACAATTCCAAATCCGAAAAAATGATGACTTTCACCAAAAGTCAACAAAACATAAATCCAATTCAACCAACAAAATAAACTTTAACAGTTATCAAACTAGACTTAAAACAGTTAACAAAATAGATTTAAAAATATAAATCAGACTGTTGTGGTGTTGGGTCCTTCTGCTGTTGACTTTTTGGGTCTTCCTCGTGGCTTTTTTGGTTGACTAGAGCCTTCAGGTGCTGCTGATTTTTTTGGCCTTCCACGTGGTTTTTTGGGTTGGCTTCTTTCAGGTATTATTTTATCCTTATCAGGGCATGTTCTTTTGTTGTGGCCTTTTCCTTTACATGAACTACAAGTTGTTAAACCACCATGCTTTGTCAACTTTCCCGGTCTTTTTGGATCTTCATGAGGATCTTTCTTTCTGTTCTTCTTCGGTCTACCAGGACCAATTTTGATAGGTGGAGGGTCTAAAGGAATTCAACTGGGGGCCAATACTTTTCACTAGGCAAG
>JBCNJP010000017.1:69800173-69894167 GCA_039602395.1 Deinandra increscens subsp. villosa | reverse complement strand
AGAAATCCATGACTCTCTCTCTCTTCTCTAGAATGGAATCTCACATCACTCTAGAGAATACATCATCCAACATGGGAGCATTTCTCCTCTTTTATGAATGAGGCACCCTCACTATATATATAGTGTGACTAACAAGTGAAAAAGACAATAAATTGAACAAAATACAATTAAACTCGAATAAAATGAATATTGATTAAAATAAAATTTGATTTAATTAATCTGAAGCTTGACTCGCTCAAACCGATTTTCTGTGGACTTTGACGTTGATCGTTGACCCGAACAGTTGATTTTTCCAGAAACGGTCTTCGGTTCAATCTGCAAGCCTCGAGAATCACAACCCAGTCTCTGAATGAATTCACGATGGATTCTTCAGTCGTATGCTTCGGTAAACAGATTTGATGACGTCAGCCACTAAAACGTTCACAACCGAAGTTGACCAATTAGTTGTAGGAATAATTCCTTATGTGTTTTGCCTTCCCCGTGTCTACTCGATCACGGTAAGTTTAGGCTGACATTGCCCACTGAGTGGGGTTTGTCAGACCCCAGTAGTACTACCCAATACCCCCTCGCTATATGCTATTAACGGTTCGATAAGTAAGGACTTGAAAGATAAAGCATTTTACGTGAACATGTGATATATACTGGATTTCTACTTTAATCATACATAAAAGTTGTTGTGTTATCACCCTAACCCGGGTGTAACATATTTGCGTGTGTTATCGTCCAAAACCGGTCGTAGCGTAAGAGGTTGTGTAACTCACCTTAGGGTGCGCTGCTACAATTTGGTAAGACTTCAAGTCTTGCGTAACTACCAAACACCTATTGAATTTACATACGTAAGTGTGTGTCCGCACATGAGTAACATAGCCTAGACGACGGTTCAATAACAAGTAATTCCAAATATGACATAGGTGACAATTTCAATATGCGATAAAATCGTTTATTCGAAAGCAGTCACGAGTGACGTTAAATCAAGGACACAAAGATTTATGAAAATTAATGTGAGTTTGTCATTCCGAATAAAAATTGTTGAGGTTATCGGGTAAATATATATATATATATATATATATATATATATATATATGTGTGTGTGTGTATGTGTGTGTATGTTTATATATATATGTTCATAAATATAAATATCGAGGTGTAGCCAAAAGTGTGGAAAATAAACGTTCAATATGTATGAATATATGTCGTGCAAAAACCTCCAAGGGTTTAAAAAAATCTTTACAACATACGCATGTATATGAGTATACGACAATAAATCAAGCACATATATATATATATATATATATATATATATATATTTCTATGTTTCATACTAGTGTATATTAATATAAACGAACTATAGTATTTCGATCCATTTTAATCGTAGTTTTTTTCATAATATAAACGTTCAAAAAGAACTGGTTTCACGGGACGAGATTTAATAGTTATGTAATAGGAGTTTTAGATTTTGGACAAGAAATCCTTGAAAACAATAAAAATAAATAAATAAAACAGCAAGAATGATGGTCACGGGACTCGAACCCGTGACCTTTGGTTTGGAACATAGCACCCTTACCACTGGGCCAAATCGTTTCTTTATTACCAGATTCGCGACAGACGGGTTTTATTTATACAGTGACAGGTAAATCGGATCGAGAAAAATGGTAAAAGAATTAGGCATGGGGGGGGGGGGTTTCGGACCCGGGACCTCTCTGTCCCCAGCGAGCGCCCCAACCAACTGTGCTACATGCTCAGTTGTGTTTTAATCCAGCACAGTCAATATATTAACAATTCTGAACCGTCATCACTTTCTTCCCCAAAACTCCGGTGGCCGGAGTTCTATTCCGGTCACTGGAAAATCGCGAACCTAGAACCAAACTGAAGAGAAAGGTGCGACTAACATAAATATGTGCTTACCTCGAACCGGAGATGAGTTTTGACACATTTTTGAATTCAAAACGAAATCAAAAGTCTCGACACGGACCTCCCGATGGTGCCCCGTTTCCAAATTTGTTGCTACTAGGCTGATTGGCCGGGGGCAGCGACCACAGTGACGTGCGAATGATTGGGAAACAGTGACTGATTGGACGGAATTTCTGAGTTCGCCGGAAAACAAAAAAAAAGAACGTGAAAGAAAGAGATGGAGTTGCGAGATTGTTTGAGAGAGATTGATGGGCTACGATGAATGTCAAATGGTTAGGAGGCTTTGAATGATTGAGGCAAACGATCGACCGAAGTAATTGATGCAATAATGGGGTTGGAATGTAAATCAGTTACCGATTTACTCGACATTCTTCGGACACGGCACTGTTTCGTATGTCATATTCAAAGTCATTAAATTAACTTTAATGTGTTGGTAGAAATGGTCCCTCCAAACTCTTACATAATAGAACTCAAGTTTGAGAAATTACGCAACAGATCCTTTCAGGTTTATTAAATAGAAAACAAGTTTCAGAATTTACAGAATGGGCCACTCAAGGTTTAAGAATATTAACGAACAATAACGAGGTCTAACGAAGTGTAACTTGGCGATGATTAATCGAGTGTACGTCAAGACTTATTTAGCGAGCAAAGTTTAATAAAAATATAACTTATATATATTTCGCACAAGATCATAGTTATAATCCCATAACTATATGTTTTTAAATTCCAATAAAATCATAGGAATCTCTCGTGCGACTACACGACACGTCGTCACATAAAATCATAAAACAACGTGCGTATATATATATATACATATATACCACGTAATAATATATATAATTGCCATATAGAATGCCAAAACGTTTTCGTGAAATCATAAAATATAATTTACATAAAATTATAAATTATATACATTCAAGTTGGTCAACCGACGTCTAGACTCATGTGCAATGCTCGTGTAACTATTCTTGTTAACTTAGGTAACGGACGTTATCGAAATATAATACAAGTTATTAACGGGGTTAACCTGGGAAATTGCCGGTTGTCACATCATCCCCTTGTTAAGGATTTTATGTCCACGAAAATATGCCTTAAGTTGTTATAGTTTCTGTGGAAGGACAAGAAAAATTTTAGGGTTGCTACATCATCCCCTTGTTAAGGAAATTTTGTCCCAAAATTTAACTCATACCTTAATTAGATGTTGAGGCTTGATCAAATAAGTGAGGATATTTCTTCCTTATCTGATCTTCTCGTTCCCACGTGAACTCCGGTCCACGCTTAGATTGCCATCTCACTTTGATGATGGGAATTTTACTTCGTTTTAGTGTTTTCTCCTCACGTCCCATGATTTCCACTGGTTGTTCGATGAATCACAGTTGTTCATCAATTTGTACTTCTTCTTACGGAACTATGAGAGTGTCATCAGCTAAGCACTTACTCAAGTTTGAAACGTGAAATACGTTGTGCACTCCATCCAATTCAGGAGGTAGATTTAAACGGTAAGCCACCGGACCAATGGTTTCGGTGATCTCGAATGGTCCTACATAACGGGGATTCAAATTCCCGCGCTTTCCAAAGCGTACAACGCCTTTCCAAGGCGAGACTTTTGGTAGTACTTTGTCACCGACTTCAAATTCTAATGGCCTTCGGCGTTTATCTGCATAACTCTTTCGTCTGTCTCTTGCCGCTTTCATGCGGTTTCTGATATACACGATTCTCTTTGTGGTCTCGTGCACTAGTTCTGGTCCAGTGAGTTGGCTCTCACCGACCTCGGCCCAACAGACCGGCGATCTGCATTTTCGTCCATAGAGAGCCTCAAATGGAGCGGCTCCAATACTAGTATGGTAGCTGTTGTTATAGGAAAATTCTACCAGTGGTAGATGCATTTCCTAATTTTTCCCAAAGTCGAGCACACATGCTGTAAGCATATCCTCGAGAGTTTGGATGGTACGTTCAGTCTGTCGATCTGTTTGAGGATGATACGCGGTACTCATATCTAAGCGAGTGCCCATCGCTGCTTGTAAGGATCGCCAGAATTTTGAAGCAAACCTAGGGTCTCGGTCAGAGATAATAGATAGAGGCAGTCCATGGAGTTTGACAATCTCCTTGAGGTATATCTTTGCAAGTTTCTCTGTTTTGTCACTTTCCTTGATAGCTAGGAAATGAGCGGATTTTGTTAATCGGTCAACGATAACCCAAATCATATCGTTGCCGCCAGAAGAACGGGGCAATCAGGTGATGAAATCCATCGAGATTTCTTCCCATTTCCAATAAGGAATTTTAGGTTGTTGCAGTAATCCTGCTAGCTTTTGATGTTGTTCCCTTTTTGACCATTGTGCACGTCAAGCACTTGCTAACATATCTAGCGATGTCATCTTTCATATTGGGCCACCAATATAACCCTTTTAAGTCTTGATACATTTTGTCTGAACCTGGATGGATCGAATAAGGGGACTTGTGGGCCTCGTCCATCACTAGTTCTCTAAGGTTTCCATGGAGAGGTACCCATATACGATCCTTATAGTAACGAAGTCCATCGGACTTAACTTCAGAAGTTCCATCGACATCACGTAATGATTCAGACCCGAAATTTTCCTCCTTTAGGGCCTCTTTCTGAGCATCCCGGAGTCTATCCGGTAGCCCCGTATGGATCGTTATTTGGAGAGCACGAACCCTTCTAGGTTTAACATGTTCCTTTCTACTCAAGGCATCGGCCACAACGTTGGCCTTGCCTGGATTATACTTTATTGCTAGATCGTAGTCGTTTAGTAATTCGATCCACTTATGTTGTCTCATATTGAGTTCCTTCTATTCAAATATGTGTTTGAGACTCTTGTGATCGGTGAATATCGTACACTTGGTACCGTATAAGTAGTGTCTCCAAAATTTCAAGGCAAATACAACAACGCCCAAATCTAGGTCATGAGTTGTGTAATTCCTCTCATGGGACTTTAGTTGCCTTGACCCGTATGCGATGACTTTACCTCTTTGCATTAAAATACATCCGAGTCCCTGGATTGACGCGTTACAATAGACCTCGAAGTCGTCAATCCCATCAGGTAAAGATAATATAGTTGCAGTACAAAGTTTCTCTTTCAGAGTTTGGAAGGCTGCCTCTTCCTTGTCACCCCATCTGTACTGAACCCCTTTGTGCGTAAGAGCGGTCAATGGTTGAGGTAACTGAGAAAATCCCTTTATAAAACGACGGTGGTAACCCGCTAAACCTAGGAATTGGCGAATTTCCATAGGTGCTCTAGGGGTAGGCCAACTTTTGATGGCCTCGATCTTGGCTGGGTCAACGTGAATACCTTGCTCGTTAACGATGTGACCCAGAAATTGAACCTCTCGGAACCAGAAATCACACTTAGAGAATTTTGCATAGAGTTGTTTTTTCTTTAACAATTCTAATATTAACCGCAGATGTTCCTCGTGTTCTTCTTTTGTCTTCGAATAGATGAGGATGTCGTCAATAAATACTATGAGGAATTTATCCAGGTAGGGCTTGCACACACGATTCATGAGGTCCATGAACACAGCTGGTGCATTTGACAGCCCGAAAGGCATGACCAAGAATTCATAATGGCGGTAGCGCGTTGTGAAGGCTGTCTTTTCTATTTCCTCCTCATGGACTGATGGTAACCAGACCTTAAATCAATCTTGGAATAGTAACTGGATCCTTGAAGCTGGTCAAAGAGATTGTCTATTCGTGGAAGAGGGTATCGATTTTTGATAGTGACTTTGTTAAGCTCGCGGTAATCAATACACATCCTGAATGTGCCATCCTTCTTTTTGACGAATAACACAAGTGCTCCCCATGGTGACGAGCTAGGTCTAATAAAACCTTTATCTAGTAGTTCCTATAGTTGTGTGGATAGCTCATTCAATTCGTTCACCGCTAGACGATATAGTGCACGCGCGATCGGAGCTGCTCCTGGAGCGAGGTCAATCCCAAATTCTACTTGCCGATGCGGAGGAAGGCCAGGTAATTCCTCAAGAAATACCTCTGGGTAATCACGTACGATCGGGAAGTCTTCGATCTTTCTCTCCACTCTGGTTTGGTCCGTAACCGTGGCTAGGATTGCCACGTGCCCTTTCCGAAGACACTTCTACGCTTTAAGGTATTATATGATTCCGGAGACAGCACCTCCCTTTTCGCCCTGAATCGAGAGTACTTCTCCTCCTGCTACGGGTATTCGTATGACTTTTTCTTGACAGGCGATTTCCTCCTGATGTTTGGATAGCCAATTCATGCCCACTATGATGTCGAAACTACCGATGGTAAAAGGAATAAGGTCTGTACTTAGTTTAGGACCAGATAGTTCTAATGTGCACTTTTCAACCAAGTGAGTGGTGTCGAGAAGCTTAGCATTTTCTAATTCAACCATATACCTAGCTTTTAGTGGAGTTTGAGTAGCCTTAATCAACTTACAGAACTTAGTCGAGAGAAAACTTTTCTGAGCACCAATATCAAATATACCTGTAATGACGTTGGCATCGTTTCTTGCTTCACCAGAACCCATCACGAAATCTTGCCGTTTGGCACCATCTCCACCGTTTCTACCACCATCACCGCCATTGTTATTGTTGTTACGGTGGTTATTGTTTTTGCCAGCATTGTTGTTATTCTTTCGAAGTTGTGGGCAGTCCCTCTTCAAGTGCCCTGGCTTTCCACATTCATAACACCCCCTAGGGCCTTCATTATTCTGTCTCTGGTTCTGATTCTGACTCTTATTTTGATTCTGATTGGGACGGTTTTATAGTTCACCCCAACAATTCTTAGCTTCATGGCCCCCATTACCACAATGCTCACAAGTGAGTTTCTTGCATGCCCCATTGTGGTGTTGGTTACACCGATTGCAGAAAGGCGCTCGTCCCTTGTACCCATTGTGATTCTGATTACTACCACCTTGGCGGTTCTGATTACCGCCCCCGCTGTTGGTGTTACCGTTGTTATAGTCACCCCTGGAATTGTCGTATCTCTTTTTTTGGTTGTGTGAGTTAGAGGATCTCCCATTGTTGTTGCCACTACCATTGTTGTTGTTGTTACTAGAGTCGTCATCTCTCTTTCTTTTCCCATATAGGGCAGTTTTGGGGACCATTCTGGGTGGCAACGTTCCTTGCTCTATGGCCTAGTCAGTCAGCTTATGGGCCAACCTGATAGCATTCTGCACATTTGCAGGTTTTGAGGCAGTAACCATCCCCTTGATCTGTGGAGCTAACCCATCCACGTACATTTCAATCCTTTTGAAGTCAGCATCAACCATCGTAGGACACAACACCGCGTACTCATGGTAGCGAGCGGTGTACTCTTCAACCTCAGAACTTACCATTTTCAAGTTCTGGAACTCACCTTCCAACCTTTTGACCTGGTCGCGAGGACAATACTCCTCCATCATGGCATCCTTAAATTCCTGCCAAGTCATAGGATTCGCTGCGTCGAACCCTAGCATTTGGATTTGTGCGTTCCACCAAGTGAGGGCAGCTCCCTCGAGTGTAGCGGTTGCAAAATTGACCCGACTTGCAACTGGGTAGTTGCACATTGAGAATACATTTTCTGATATCTCGAGCCATCACAGCAGACCCACGGCTCCCTCATCACCCTTGAACATGAGTGGCTTACAATCCATGTAAGTTTTAAAGGTGCACTGAGCCGGGCCTGGATTGTTTCATGAAATTATTTTAGAGAATAATTTTTGATAGTGAGAAAAAAAATGTAGTTAGTTTTTTGTATGTTTTTACTTACCGCCGTTATTGTTTCCTTGTGCTTGAGCCGCAGCGAGTGCTGCCGCAACGTTTTCGTTTATCAAAGCCTGGATCTGAGCTGCTTTGAGGTGTTCAACCATGATTATGTTTGTCATACAAACATTTAAATGATTAATATACCCAATATTAATTTCATTATATACGTTAGAACGCATACAACCAAATAATTAATATATCCAATATCAATTTCATTAAGCACTAAACAATTATTCATGCATCCATCCATCACACGACATAATTTTTAGAAACACATTGGAAAAATAAAGTTGTAATATCCATTAGAAAATTTAAAATCCAACCATAATGTACCTCAGCATTTGAAAACATTCAAAATAAATTGAACACCCAGTCAATTTTATTTGAAGTAACAAAATAAAAGAAAAGAAGACAAATTAGATCATGGATCAATAACATCTGGTTCTTCCTCCATGTCCTCTTGAGGCTCCTCCTCAAAAGGTTCTTCTTCGAATGGTTCCTCCTCTTCTTCTTGAACAGGAGCACCTTGAACCTGCATGGTTGCCATTTGAGCTTGGAGGGCGGCGACCTGTGCCGCTAGTGCCGCGTTCGAGTGTTGAAGCGCTGCATTGGAATGTTGTAGTGCAGTAATCTGATGTTGTGCTTGATGCAATCTATGCTCCAAATCTGCTGGATTGGGTCGTGACTCAAGCTTGGTGAGCCTGTTACGGATTCCCATTACCCCCCGAGACAGGTTGTAGTGGTAGGTATCTCTCTCCTTCTGTTCATCCCGCACTCGCTCGAGTTCCCTATCGCGGGCGCGATTGCTGATGGAATTGTGCTCGAGTTTTCCAAGTGTGTCGTCATAAGCTGCTATCAGTCCCGCAATGTCCCTCTGCAAATCAAAGGGTAGGTCGACCCTGTTCGGCACATGATACCTATCAAGCAACCGATACGTTGTCGGATTCAGTCAGCTATAATCGTCTGGTGCACACCTATCAGGGCGTAGGTGCTGATCCCGAAGGAAGTCCATTATTGTGTACCCAGGATGCTCAGGCTCGCGGCCTTGTTGGTTGGAGGATGATGACTGTTCGTTGGTAATTTTCTTTCCCTTACCCCTCGTGTTGTCGTGCGCTGCCATAGTGTCAGAACACAGACAGACACAAACAAAAGAAAAACAACTTAATGTGAGTAATCGATTTTTGGCACGCGAAAAGGAAATGTTTTTGGGAATTGTTATAACTAATGTTCAAAAACAGTTACAGTTTAGAATTTTTGAAAATTCTAGTTCTCTGCAACCAAGGGCTCTGATACCAATCTGTCACACCCCAAATTCCCACTAACGGAGTTTTACCGTGTGGGGTGTGAACTAGACCAGGACCCGAGTCATTAGTTACATTAAACATATGTTAAGGGTTCAAAATGTAAATATATTTCCAAACGGGAAATATCAAAACCAGAGTTAAAGTTTAGCGGAAGCTCATAAAAGTTATGTTGCGCAAAACAAGCGCCCGATAAGTAAATACCAGTTCAAGTTGAAAAGGTTTGAAAACAAATTCCCAAAATAACAGGTTTTAAGCAACGTACGTGGCCAAAAATCTGATACTCCTAGCGTCCTGCAAAGCATGCATAAGAGCAAGTGTCAACTAATGTTGGTGAGTTCACATAAGCACATAAGTATATCTAGTATAAGTATGTAGTACGAATACAACAGTCTTTATTCGTATGTAAGTATGTATATTACAAGTATAATACATATCGTAGGTAGCGAGCCTAAGTTCATGTCACTAAAACGTTTGCAACCGAAGCTGACCAATTAGTTGTAGGAATAATTCCTTACGTGTTTTGCCTTCCCCGTGTCTACTCGATCACGGTAAGTTTAGGCTGACATTGCCCGCTGAGTGGGGTTTGTCAGAACCCCAATAGTACTACCCAATATCCCCTCGCTATATGCTATTAACGGTTCGATAAGTAAGGACTTGAAAGATAAAGCATTTTACGTGAACATGTGATATATACTGGATTTCTACTTTAATCATACATAAAAGTTGTTGTGTTATCACCCTAACCCGGGTGTAATATATTTGCGTGTGTTATCGTCCAAAACCGGACGTAACGTAAGAGGTTGTGTAACTCACCTTAGGGTGCGCTGCTACAATTTGGTAAGACTTCAAGTCTTGCGTAACTACCAAACACCTATTGAATTTACATACATAAGTGTGTGTCCGCACATGAGTAACATAGCCTAGACGACAGTTCAATAACAAGTAATTCCAAATATGACATAGGTGACAATTTCAATATGCGATAAAATCGTTTATTCGAAAGCAGTCACGAGTGACATTAAATCAAGGACACAAAGATTTATGAAAATTAATGTGAGTTTGTCATTCCGAATAAAAATTGTTGAGGTTATCGGGTATATATATATATATATATATGTGTGTGTGTGTGTGTGTGTGTGTGTATATATATGTTCACAAATATAAATATCGAGGTGTAGCCAAAAGTGTGGAAAATAAAACGTTCAATATGTATGAATATATGTCGTGCCAAAACCTCCAAGGGTTTAAGAAAATCTTTATAACATACGCATGTATATGAGTATACGACAATAAATCAAGCATCTATATATATATATATATATATATATATATTTCTATGTTTCATACTAGTGTATATTAATATAAACGAACTATAGTATTTCGATCCATTTAAATCGTAGTGTTTTTCATAATATAAACGTTCAACAAGAACCTGTATCACGGGACGAGATTTAATAGTTATGTAATAGGAGTTTTAGGTTTTGGACAATAAATCCTTGAAAACACTAAAAAAAAAATAGCAAGAATGATGGTCATGGGACTCAAACCCGTGACCTCTGGGTTGGAACATAGCAGCCTTACCACTGGGCCAAATCGTTTCTTTATGAACAGATTCGCGACAGACGGGTTTTATTTATATAGTGATAGGTAAATCGACGGTGCTACATGCTCAGTTGTGTATTAATCCAGCACAGTCAATATATTAACAATTCTGAACCGTCATCACTTTCTTCCCCAAACTCCGGTGGCCGGAGTTCTATTCCGGTAACCGGAAAATCGCGAACCAACAACCAAACTGAAGAGAAAGGTGCAACTAACATAAATATGTGCTTACCTTGAACCGGATATGAGTTTTGACACATTTTTTAAGTCGAAACGAAATCGAAAGTCTCGACACGGACCTCCCGATGGTGCCCCGTTTCCAAATCCGTTGCTACTAGGCTGATTGGCAGGGGACAGCGACCACAGTGACGTGCGAATGATTGTGAAATAGTGACTGATTGGACGGAATTTCTGAGTTCGCCGGAAAACAAAAAAAAAGAACGTGAAAGAAAGAGATGGAGTTGCGAGATTTTTTGAGAGAGATTGATGGGCTTTGATAAATGTCAAATGGTTAGGAAGGTTTGAATGATTGAGGCAAACGATCGACCGAAAGTAATTGATGCAATAATGGGGTTGGAATGTAAATCAGTTACCGATTTACTCGACATTCTTCGGACACGACACTGTTCCGTATGTCATATTCAAAGTCATTAAATTGACTTTAATGTGTTGATAGAAATGGTCCCTCCAAACTCTTACATAATAGAACTCAAGTTTGAGAAATTACGAAACAGATCCTTTCAGGTTTATTAAATAGAAAACAAGTTTCAGAATTTACAGAATGGGCTCCTCAAGGTTTAAGAATATTAACGAACAATAACAAGGTTATGTTTATGTAACATTACTTGGTCAGTTGCATCTTGTTCTGAAACAGCCCCTTCCTTGACGCGCGAACAATGACACTCGGTAATTTATGACGCGCAAAAACGAGTGTCATAAAAAAACTGTCGTATTTTAAAAAATTCTATGGGTAGATGACGCGCAATTTTGCGCGTCATAAATTAGTGTCATTTTAAAAAAAACACGGAGGACAAAAAATTGGTGCGCGTCAAGATAAAAAAGTAAAAGTGTCGTTTTTTAATTTTTTTCCCGCCAAAAAAAAGTGTCCGGATATACAAGCCAGCTCACTTAGGTTTTCCCCAAAAATTGTCCCGCTCACAAGCCCTTCTTTGGCGGAGGCGGAGACCGCTGCCAAAGTTTGCCCTAAATTCGTCCCGTCGACGGCCGACCTAGCTCCGGCAACCGTGCTCCGTCGCTTCCTACCTTTGCCGGCGACATAGCTCTGTTTGCAACATCGCCGCTGCCCTAAATCGAGACCTTTAAATTGGACTTTTGTTATGCCGCTGCCCTAAATCTCCTCTAATCTTCTCTACCAGACTTTAAAAAACTTTAGGGTTCAGGTGTGCGCTTCCAGTCTCGCCAAGAATGGGATCTCAGCCCCCATCTTCGAATCGGCCGACAAATGTCTTGGAGAAGGTACCGCTAGTATCCTTTGATCGCTATTTTCCTACTAATTACTTCCCAATATTCCCCAATTGGATTTGGATCTCTATTTTTGAAATATCTAGGGCATCGATTATTACGTTTGACTCTAATCGTGGAATTGAAGAGTGCGTTAACCTTTTTCTACATAATTTGCAGAGAAATTGCTGAAGATGGGAGATAATTGTATTTTGACCATGGGGCACCTTATTTTGCAATATTTTGATCAGGTTAGTTTTTAATTGTTGTTGTATATTTATATTTTCTGATTTGTATTAGACATTTAGAGTATTAGGTTGCTGTTAAGTGTTATAATCTTTTAGGCTGCTGTATTTTTAATCTTTTGCTGAATTGCTTGCTGTTAATTGCTATAATATGTTCATGCTGTTAGAGTTGTTCATGCTTCATAACATGCTGAATTACTGCTGTTATAGGCTGCTGTTTAGTTGTACATGCTGTTATATGACTTATATCATTATTATCAATATGTAAAATCTTTATGTTAACTGTGCTTTATGTAATGATAGAAAGGCTCTCAATTGCTTATACACGCCAGTAAGTTTTAAAACTAAATTTTATCAAGAAAAAGTCAGAAAGACATTAAATTTCTGTACAGCTCTCTCTTCAGGGTGAGTTATAAGTTTTAAAACCAGATTTTATCAAGAAACACTTTGATCACAAATCATCACACTTTGAGCCAAAATTTCCGGGGTGCTACAAGTATTGTATATAAGCATTATGTTTTTTTAGGGGTTGCAGAACTATTGTATATAAAGGTCAGTTAAAACCGAACCAGTTGAAGGATTATTATCATGCAGATATTGGGAATGAAAGGTTTACGAGCTACATGGCACTGGTAAATATGTTTTTTTCATAAACTTGATTCTGTCTGCTAACTTCATACTTAACAACAGCATTGGCAAAATGACAAGAACATGGATCCTCATAGCAAGACCGTATGGCAAGTGGCTTGAAAAGCAAAAGATAGAACTGAAAAACGTTGTGGAATCTGTTGGTAAATCTTTACAGGTCGGTCATCCTATCGCTGGAGTTTCAAAGGTAAAACTCTCTTCTTTAGGAGTATTTGTATCTGTTTACCTAAATATATTTTTAGAAACTGATTATTTTGACTTTTAAATCTTTCCTCTTGAACAATTGTATTGACTTTTCATAATCTTAGGTGAGGATGACATTGGTAACTAGGCTCTCTTGGCTCCATTAAAGGCTTTTGGTTATGAATCTTTTTTGCTCTTTTGTTTTATTTAGTGTTATTATTTCTTGAAATTTTGTTTGCTGATCTAGTGGTAACCAGGCTCTCTTGGCTCCATTAAAGGCTTTGTTTATATAGTTAAGAAACCAGGGTTTGATAAATCGAGAACTGGAAACAGATGTGGATCAGGAACTATATAGGGTATGAGATTGGTTTTCTATGCCAAATGTATACTTTCATTTGGTCATTTTTAATGTGCAGGTCTCTTTATCTCTCATTTTTTCTTCTTCTAAAATGTCTTTTTTTTCTGGTTTATATTGTAGGAAGGAGAAACAATAACAGCAGGTCTATTTTCTATAGGTAAAAACTTGACTTGAGAGTCTGAAAGATATCGGGTTAAGAGATTGGAAAGCTGAACATTTCTCATAAAAAATATGCTGCTGCACAGGTCTTTTTCATAAAAAAAACACTTCGAGCTGCCATTCGAGTAGCATTGACATCGTCCTTGTGCTTCTGTCTTCATTCCACTCGAAGGTACAATCTGAAAACTTGGTTGGTATTATAATCATACAGGGGCTTCATTTTACTGCCTCTAATCTCCTGAAATTGAACACAGTTTCTATCTAAGGCAGATAGAAATCATTTTAAAACTACAAATAGCTTTTTATCATCTTGAGGTTTCATATAACACAAAATTTCAATAATTTCCTCTATGCTCATATTAAAATTAAATTGTAGGTTTCATCCTTTATTGAAGGTATTTGTTTGATCTTCTCCCCTTGCCTATAAGTGTAGCCCCAGTTTCTGTGACCAATATATGACCAAAACAAGCTTAACGGGTCACTTTTTATTCACTTTTTGCCATTCTTTAAATCAGTTTCCAAATTGATAGTGAAGTGGTTTTCTTAAGTAAATTTGTTAAAGAGTTACAACAGAGGCTATTAACTGATTTAACTAGTAAAAGTAAGTTGATCGGTTTGTCTTAGCCTCTGTCCATCAGTTAGTGTAATGGCAATTAACTGATTTAACAAGCAATTCTTCATTATAGTGTTAGCATGGGAAATCAAAATATATCTCAACACTAACTGATGGACCACTTGTTAAAAGGGACTGCAAAGATTCAAAATATATCTCAACACTAGCTGATCAGCTTATTTTCTATTGTCACTTGTAGAAATAAACTAACAAAACTAAATGAAATACAATTTCTTTTTTATTTTAGGTGACAATCGTACTTAACACAAAATTTGTTTGTTTGTCTTTTTGTTTTTTTTTCCTATAAATATCATGCAGTTTTTTTGGCCCGTTAAAACCATTAATATGGGTAACAAAAGAAGGGTACAACTACTGGTGTATGCAAATTTTATTTTCTTAAAGGTTTGTGTGCTACATCTATTAATTCTAAGTGCAATTTCAGGGATAATTAATTTGCTGAGTTAACTGTTGCTGACCAGCAGCCATTCAGGTTAGTAGATCCTTGATTTATTAGATTGTTTTGAGTCAACTAAACCAACTGATGATAGACTTTAATACGGATCTGTGGGCTTTTGAATCACCCAAATCCGAGTTCGTATGACCAAGATATGACCAAAGCAAGCTTAACGGGTCAAAAATCATCCATCAGGTTACAACTGCGATTTATGGAATTTATGGCAATTGTAGCAGCTAATTTTGACCAATTTAGATTGATCATATGGTAAAGTACATGGAGACGAGTCTGTGGCCTTTTGAATCACCTCAATTGGAGTCGGTATGAGAAAGATACGATATATTGTGTTAGCTAGACTTATTATTTGTTGCTTATTTTCTTAATATTTGAATGGAGATCAAGTTGAAGTAGGCTGAAGGAGAAGCTGTTTTAATGCAATAATCCGGTATCTAATAGCTGTGGCGACTGGTATAGAAGTTGAACATCCTTGCCACTATTGCATAACGGTTTGTTTTGCTATGCTAGATAAGAAAAATATTTACATGCTGCCAACCTGCTTTGTTTGTAACTATATAGTCAATTTTATATGCATGTTCTCTGCTACCTGCTGTATTTCACCTCTGTATCTAACAGGGACTACTGTTGAACAATATGATGGACTTTAATACGGATTTATGGGCTTTTGAATCACCCCAATCCGAGTTCGTGTGACCAAGATATGACCAAAACAAGCTTAACGGGTCAAAACACACATGTCAGGTTACAGCTGCAATTACTGGAAACTGTAGCAGCTTATTTCGACTGATTTAGCTGGATGATATGGTAAAGGACATGGATACGAGTTCGTGGCTTTTTGAATCATCCCAATCCGAGTTCGTGTGACCAAGATATGACCAAAACAAGCTCAACGAGTCGAAACGCACCAATGGATGCTAAGGAATGACAAAGATTAGAGACTAGACTGAAGACTTTAAAGATGCGGTCAACATAAAATGTTATAAGAATGCTAAGGAAAATGATATGGTGTTAGATTTATTATTATATGTTTATTGTTAGCATACCGGACACATTTGTAAACTATTTTAACTTTGTAATGTTTGCTATATATATGAAATGCATTATTTTGCTTTATTTGTATTTTTATTTTGTATTATTAGGTTAATTGTCATTTAATATAGAAATTAGTGATTCTATTAAAATATTTTTTTTTATTTTTTTATAAATCCATGACGCGCAAAAATGCGTGTCATAAGCAGATTTATGACGGTGGCTTCCTTGACACGCATTTTATGACGCGCATTGAGTGTCATAAATGGAGCGTCATCGTTCGCGCGTCAAGAACGGGATGACGCGCATTTTGCGCGTCAAGAAGATTCTTGACCCCACCTTCCTTGACGCTTTTTTGCGCGTCATCTGGGCCCTTTCTTGACGCGCAAAAAGCGTCAAGAAAGCCCTTTTTTGTAGTAGTGGTAGGGTCCTTCAGTGAACATTGGTGGTTTGTTGGAAGAACCATTTGGACAACTTAGACTATAATCACTCATTTTGAAAACCTTTTGAAAGAACAAATAGCAAAGCTTGTAAAGTAAGCAAGTAGAGTATCAACTTTGAAGCACTGAAAGTCTTCAAAGTGAGAACCAATGCTCTGATACCACTTGTAGGATCGTTATTAGTTAGAGTTAAACTAAAACAAAAGCCCTTTACTTGCAAATATAACCCTGCGGAATTAAAGTTATATTTCACTTTACTTAAGCGATATTTAGTTCTTGTGTATAATGTAAATGCTTGATTTGCAGAAAGATAGTAACAACAAAGTATCAAATACTCGGCACTATTTGCATTAACTCAAAGCTACACTATTACAAGTTGTTCAAGAACAGATGATCATGTGTAAACTATGAGCTAACTAAGCTATATATAGTGCTGATGAGATCAATGACAGCCATTGATCTCATGCGATCTAATCTAGACCGTAAACTAATAAAGTCAAATACAAACTACAAAAGAATAAACATCGGCAATTGGAATATCTTGCGTGTTTGCAGCAACATACTACTTTAGGAGAGCGGCTTGAATCAGATATAGAAGCATACGAGAAGCTTTTGCAGGATTGGACTTGCTGAAAAGACATCTCAGGAAAAGTCCGGTTGAACTCATTATCTGGTGGATAATTGAGTTCACCCGGAATATTCGCTAAAAGACAAAATTGCTTCTTTCCGCTTGAACTGCCAGTTCCGCTTGAAGTAAGAATTCCGCTTCAACTTCAACTTCAGCCGGAACATAACAAAATGGGCATTCAGCCGAAAATCTTCCAAGCGCAATATTCCTTACATATGTTTACAGAGCCGATGGCACCTTCACAATTCATGAGTCCATTTCTGCTCAAGAAGAATGGAGTGAAATGGATTGGGAATCTTTCAAGTATGTGGAGGTGACCAAAACAAATTCTAAAGAGCTTTCTCAAAATCTGGATGCCAACATCAGAACCACGGACAAGTAGGTTGAGAAAAAGAAATTTTTTTGGGTACCAGTCAGCTTTTGAAGATAAACATTGGAATTTGACAGCATCAGCTTAGGGGGAGATTGTAAGGAATATGGCTCTTGGAAGATTTCCGGCTGAATGCCAATTTTGTTATGTTCCGGCTGAAGTTGAAGTTGAAGCTGAAGTGGAATTCTCACTTCAAGCGGAACTGGCAGTTCAAGCGGAAAGAAGCAGTTTTGTCCTTTAGCGAATATTCCGGGTGAACTCGATTATCCACCAGATAATGAGTTCAACCGGACTTTTCCTGAGATGTCTTTTCAGCAAGTCCAATCCTGTAAAAGCTTCTCGTATGCTTCTATATCTGATTCAAGCCGCTCTCCTAAAGTAGTATGTTGCTGCAAACACGCAAGATATTCCAACTATCGATGTTTATTCTTTTGGTAGTTTATATTTGACTTTATATTTTACAGTCTAGATTAGATCGCATGAGATCAATGGCTGTCATTGATCTTATCAGCACTATATATAGCTTAGTTAGCTCATAGTTTACACATCATCTGTTCTTGAACAACTTGTAATAGTGTAGCTTTGAGTTAATGCAAATAGTGCCGAGTATTTGTTACTTCGTTGTTACTATCTTTCTGCAAATCAAGCATTTACATTATACACAAGAACTAAATATCGCTTAAGTAAAGTGAAATATAACTTTAATTCCGCAGGGTTATATTTGCAAGTAATGGGCTTTTGTTTTAGTTTAACTCTAACTAATAATGATCCTACAAGGGACCCATTCGACTTCTCATGCCCAATCACACATCCACAATACCTCTAGCTTTCAACGGATGCATTGAAGCAGTGGGGTCCGTGCGCTACACTTGTAGCCAATGGGATTTCGATAGCAAAAAGGCCATTCACGGATCCTTTGACAGATGGGTCCCACGAGCATCTCTTTTCCAGACAATAGAAAAATTAAAAACAGAATGCAACCAACGGATATCTTTAATGCTGGGACCCACGCACCACCATTCCTCCAATACGAAATCAACAGCACAAGAGAATGTTGGGTTGACCTGCCAAAGAGGAAAGAGAAACATGCATTCCCCTTCAACAAATCAGCGCCTGACACATCATCATCTTCTCAAGAGAATATCCGACCAACCCCTTAACCCTAATCACTCGCCGGACCTCAAGAACCCCTCGCTGGAAAAACATGTTTCGGCCATAAATCCCTCAAAACTCGACCAAATTCAAAGATCATTATATCAACGGACTCGTAGCTTCGTCCTCTACAAGTCTGGATGACCAAAATCGCTTGAAACGATCTTGAACGAAAACCCAGTTGACAAGTCTGCTAACCAAAAAAGTCCGTTAAAGCTTACCGGAAGTTCGCTAAGCATGAAACAAGTCCGCTAAAGCAAACAAGTACGCTAAAGCAAACCTCAAGTCCGCTAACATGACAACAAGTTCGCTAAGAATCAGTGGAAGTTCGCTAAGGAGAGGAGAAGTTCGCTAAGAACTCAACAAGTTCGCTAAAGCCATCTTCATATCTTCAAGAACTAAGAACAAATCTGGAAAATGATGAACAAGAAAAACCCTTACTTGGTGAACTTAAATCTGCTCAGAAACGATAGGAAACCACGATATGATGCACGATATGTGAAGCTAAACCATCCACGACATTGTTGTGGCCACCAACAACACATAAACAGCAGCAAATCGGATCAAATCACTCTTCAAATTCTGGAAATCTTCAAGAACACGAAGAACACCATGAAACACGCACTAGTGTGTGTTTTTCCAGATCTGCCCAAACGGTTGAGATTTAGACGAAACGGATCCTTCCAATGGATCTGAAACGTGATTTCCACTAAGAATCATATCTTACTTCATCCAAATCCATGAAGAAAAGCCCAGAAAACCAAGAATCAAGCTCGAAATCTTCAAAAACCCCAAAAAAACGGGAAAACTCTAACAGTTACGAAAAAACAGCTCGGATCTTCAATTTTCTCATTGATTTGAACATATAGAAGATAAAAAAAATCATCAAGATAGACTCCATGAACAATAACCTAACATCTAACAACATCAGGTCTGTCCAGAATCCATCAATAATGAAGAAAAATATGAAAAAGTCTCCAAAATGAGTTTTCTCATCTTCACTCAATTCAAGCTCAAAATCCAGATTCGAGTGACCAGATTCATCGTGAGATGAAATCTGATCGGTACCTTGCTCTGATACCATTTGTCAGGACCAATTTTCACATCAAGAATCATGACTTTGAGCGAGAACGAAGATCGGATTCGAAAACCCATAAGGGATGATGATGATCGAGAAGATGAATCTAGGATAATCATAAACATAAGAAAGATGATGAATCAAGTCGAATGATTTCATTAGTTGAATGATTACAGCAACAAGAAATCATGACAACACTCAATCTCTCTCTAGAAATCCATGACTCACTCTCTCTCTCTCTAGAATGGAAATCTCACACACTCTACAAGAAAATCATCATCTCCACATTCAGAGACTCCTTTACTTGTAATGGCACCCTCACTATATATAGTGAGGGTGACTGATAACAAAAAAACATAACAAAATAAACAAAATTACAAGTAAAGAAAATAAAATAAATATTAACTAAATCAATGTTGATTTAATTAATTCGAAGCTTGACTCACTCGAACCGATCTTTCGTTGACTATTACGTTGACCGTTGACCCAAACGGTTGACTTTTCCAGAAAACGGTCTTCGGTCCAATCTCGCAAGTTTCGATCATCACAACCCGTCTCTAAATCAATTCCCTTGGATTCTTCAGTCGAATGCTTCGGTAAACAGATTTGATGGCGTCAGTCACATAAATTTTTGTTTCAATAGGGGTGGAAATTAGTTAGAACCTATTTTGTTGGCAACACAAACTATTCACCGTTGAGTATTGCTGGTGAAGACCTTTTGATGTCCTATCTAGTTTTGATACTTTGTTTTGTAATTGACTTTGAATTTGTACTTAGTAAAATTCTAATTTTGTTCTAGCGTACTTGTCTTTCTCCTTAGCGAACTTCTGATTTATGTACTTAGCGGACTTGTTTAACACTTAGCGTACTTTTTCAATGTTTATCTTAGCGTACTTAATTTGTTCCTAGTGGACTTGTTTACTTAGCAGACTTGTTCCTGATCTTAGTGAATTTGATTTGCTCTTAGCGAACTTGCTAGCAAACTTGTTAGCGAACTTATCTATGTTTAGCGAACTTGTTAGCGGACTTGTTTGTACTTAGAGAACTTGTTAGCGAACTTGTTAATGCTTAGCGGACTTGTTAGCGAACTTGTTTACTCCTAGCGAACTTGTTTACTGCTTGGCGAACTTGTCTGTGCTGATGGAATATTTTGCTGAATTCTAGGTAATGATTGTGTGTGTCAAACATTCCTTTTGTTCATATGCTCTCTTGTAGTATATATATAGTTGAGAAAACCCTATTGAGGGACGGCACTCCTGGATTATTCTTCAATAGAGCATTTGTGTGTGTGTTCTTGGTGTTAGTGTGTGTTCTTGAGCTTTAGGAATCATCAATGGGTGAGCATTGATGCAGATTCAACCAGAATCGACCATCACACATGATTTCCGCACTTTGGTGATGAATCCTATGAGAACTTGTTGCTCAAATCTGGTCCTGACAGTAAATACGAAGGATTTTATATTAGAACCACAGAGAGCAACACACACAGATGTCACATAGTTAATTGGACCAGCAGCCCTGAATCTATACAAGATGATCCTATTTATAGCTTCACTTGGATGACCGAACCAGCTGTCATCCGAACTACCAGTTCGGGCTAGTTCGTGTGAACCCAAACTGTCAGTTTGCCAAGCAGTTTCTTACTTCACATGACGAACCAGAACATGTACCAACAAACTCCCCCTTGACATGTGCAGTATCCGTGCAGTATTAGTCTTTTCATAAACTTATATCTTTAATCAAACTCTGCCTCAACTCGGCGATGAGTTTGATCTTAAATACTTGACATTGCAGCGCATGTAATCTCTTTATCAACATCTTCAGAAGACTTGAAGCTGTGATACTCTTTTTCCATTTAGAAACCTTCTTACATAAATAATCTTGGCCCAAAACGTCTCTTCGAGACTCCAAGATATATTGATTTTAAAATTGATTTTATATTCCATGTTGATTAATCAAAAAGAAATAAGAAACTGCTTGGCGAACTTGTCTATGCTGATGGAATATTTTGCTGAATTCTAGGTAATGATTGTGTGTGTCAAACATTCCTTTTTGTCCTATGCTCTCTTGTAGTATATATATAGTTGAGAAAACCCTATTGAGGGACGGCACTCCTGGATTATTCTTCAAGAGAGCATTTGTGTGTGTGTTCTTGGTGTCAGTGTGTGTTCTTGAGCTTTAGGAATCATCAATGGGTGAGCATTGATGCAGATTCAACCAGAATCGACCATCACACATGATTTCCACACTTGTGTGATGAATCATATAAGAACATGTTGCTCAAATCTGCTGCTGACAATTGGTATCAGAGCCATGTTCTTCATTATTTTTAAGTTTTTTTCTCAAAAATGGAGAAAATCTCATATGAGTTGTCAATTTTGGATGGATTTGCTTGTTGTTTGAGTATATTCTTGGTAGAAATCACTCAAGGAACACAATGCTTCACTCAGATTTCTGTAAATCTCAAGCAAAATAGTCGATTTCTGAGAATCAGCCATGAACAGTTCGTATTTTTTTTAAGTCTGTTCTTGAGAAAATTTTTCAAATTTGTTTTTCTGTTGATTTTTTGTTAAAAATTAATGAATGGCGATATTAACACTAGTAAAACCGAACCTATTGGCACTAATTTCTCTCAAAAACATCAATTATTGAAGATTTTAGAGGATAAAAGTGGTGGTTTTTTTTGGTGTTCTTCACATAATCTTACTATTCCATCGAATTTATTATTCCATCGAATTAGGTCATTTAGAGTGGTTTTCGGACTTTGTGACAGTTGAGTAAAGTAATTCGTGAGGTAAAATCATCTTTGTGTTCTGCGAAATCTCACTTTTTTACAAACATAATTAGTCATAAAAAAGTGAGATTTCAGCAACAATTCCAGATGAGGTAAAATCATCTTTGTGTTCTGCGAAATGTCGTGAAACTGTCGCTCGCTATCGCGCATACAACCTAGAGTTGCATGCTAAGGTGACAGAGAGCGAGAGTCATGTTGAGCTTCTTCAAGCTAATTGTCACACCCCCAAATTAACCACTAACGGAGTTTATACCGTTAAGGGGTGCGACTAGACCAGGACCACAACCATTAGTTACAAATACTAAACGAATCAGGGTTAATCCAAAGATATATCATAAAAACAATCTCAAGTTACGCAGCGGAACAAAATATCATCTTAGCACTAACCACGTGCTTTACAAATCAGTGTATTAAATTCCCAATTAGTTTAATTAAAATAAAAGTCTTCATGTGCCATGCCAACCCGCTCCGGATACTCCTCAGCGATCTGCAAAAGTTTAAACCACGCAAGTGTCAACCTAACGGTTGGTGAGTTCACAGTGGGCTTGTCATGCAGTGGCCCGGTCTCATAAATCATGATCGTGTAAACGTATTCTTATGTACAATTTATTTGTGAAAAAGCAATGCTTGTGATAACCAAAATCATAGTATCGTAGTTTAGTAAAAGTATTGTCCGTAACCTACGTTATCGGGTATGTACTAGTTTTGTATAGTTAAAGTGCTCAACCGATATCGCGGGTAGCTAATCCGTTGTTCCATGCACTAAGGAAGTTTGTACCAAAGCTGACTATTATTGTAGTGGCCGTGCCATCAGTACTGCGGACCTACGTCATCGCGGTTTTGCCTCCCCCGTGTCCTCTCGGGATCACGGTCAGATAGGCTGATATTGTACCTCCGTGCACTCCCCGTGCCACGGGGCGGAGTTTGTCAAACTCCAGTAGATCTACCCAACATCCCCTCGCTTTACAATTAATGGTACAATTTAGTTGAGGACTTTTAAGTTTCAAGGCATCCTTAGAAATCATGTGATATCATGTGGTTTAGACTTTAACCTACACTAGCCATATTAAAACGGTTTTCTGGATTCTCAGGAATCTCAAAAGTGTTTTCAGTTTCGTTTCAGAAATAGTTGTTTAAATAATTCGCAAGTGCTTCCCATAAAGCACTTCAAGTTCATCAAGTGGGTGCCGAGCACTCCAAGTTTTCAAGTTTATCAGGGAGGTGCACTAGCACTCTCGAAGTTTTCAGCATTGTTTTTATTCAGTTATTCAGTGTGACCCAAACGGGTTCACGGTAATCGGGTTAGTGACACTCACCTTTGGTTGCACTGCTACACTTGCTTAATAATCCAAGTTTGCTTAACGAAGACCTATGAACACGTTTAGGTCTTAAGTATTAGTTTTGTGTCTAATCTTTACTTAACGTCACTATGGCCCATAACATAGCACGTTGAAACTATGACTCGACATACAGACACACGACACCGATGGTTGATCATAGACAAGGGTTCATATACATCAGAAATCAAAGCATGTATCATCATAGCATAATCATGTAAGTCATGGTAGAACATTCAAATAAATTGCACAAGTTTGGATTCTGGTCTCAATTTCGCTAGCAGTTTCGCTAGACAGTTTCGCTGTGTGCACGGGCAGCACTTTCGCTAGGCAATACCCGATGACACAGTTTCGCTAGGCTAGTTTCGCTCGAAACTGTTGGCACAGTTTCGCTAGCCTAGTTTCGCCCGAAACTGGTTTGAACTTTCGTTCAGGGAATTTCGCTCGGTAGATTCGCTCGAGCTGGTCTGGTTGGTTTACCCGGCGACATTACAGTTTCGCTGCATAGTGTCGCTGGTTGAAGATTCACATAATTTCGCTGGACAATTTCGCCCAGAGAACACCGTAGTTTCGCTAGTCGCGAAAAACTTACGGATCAGCCTAAAAATCAATCTAACAGTCCCCATACTTCATGTAATTCAGTATATAGCATGCATAGTCAATTACCAACATCATAGAAGCAGTTTAGACACCTTATTCATGTATTTTCATCATCAAATCACCAAAATACATTTAAAACCCTAAAATGACTAAAATGGCATAAATCTTCATTATGGATGGATTTCACACGTAAAGTTACTGACTTTATTGTAGATCTATCATTCCTAAACGACATATCAGAAGATCAAGTGATTTAATGAAGATCTAAGCATGCTTTTTAAGAAAACACATAGAAAACATAAAAATGGTGGTTTTGGGACTCACGGTTCGATCTCCAAGCTTGATGGATGATGGTTCGGGGCTGAGATCTCGATGGCTCGGTGTGAATCTCGACTGACCAGATTTCCAGGAGAAAGATGGAGTGTGTGTGTGTTTTTGTGTAAAGGAGGCAAATGGAGAAACTAGGGTTCATTAAGATATTATATATCAGGGCCCAGTTTCGCTGGCAGTTTCGCTGGCCAGGCGAAACTGGCTCTGATCACGAGTGAGCCAATAGACTGCCGGGCGACACTATAGTTTCGCCCGGTAGTTTCGCTGGTTACCAAAAGTGGTCAATTTCACATTCTAAGCAAGATAAGCACGGTTCATGAGTTTCACACAATCACACAATTAATCAACAAACATGTTGCACATACTTCCTCATAGAGTCAATTCAATAAATAAATTTCGACCAATTTCTAATTTTCTAATAACTAAGAAATAGAATTCAAAAGTAGAAAAAAAAAGAAATAAAAAATGAGAATTCTTTTTAGAATCCCTTTTCTTTAGAGAGAATTCTCAGTAAGATTGAGATGAAAACAAGAGAATTTGGATAAGAGCAATAGTTAGTTTGAACTATAACTAAAAAAAGGAAAAGCTATGTACTAAAAATAGGATTATAATCGATGAATCTTGAAAGGAAACACGCCCCGCAAAAGGAAACTAGATGGTTCGACCTTCGCGAATGAATGTAGGACAAATCTTTGAATCTTCACTCGGGTTAGCGGGGGATTTGCTAGACAGACATTATCGAATAGCGCCTTTTGATGAAAGATATGAACAAGAAGCTTCGAGAAAACTGGTGTTTTCCGAATTATATGAAGCCAGTAAGCAAACAGCGAATCCATGGATATTTGAACCCGAGTCTCCAGGAAAAAGCAGAATATTTGATGGACGAACGGGTGATCCTTTTGAACAACCTGTTATTGATTTCTTCTGTGTAATACTAATCGATAGGGCCTCATTGGTAAGTGCGATCAGTAGAACTTTCTCGTATCATTTTTCTGGCATCCGCGTTTTTACTACTATTTCCACTTACGGGTTCGGTGATCAACCAAAGGACGTGGACGTATTCGGCCTAGTTAAGCATTAGTTACTAAGTTAACACTTATAACGTAACTAACGGAATTGTCTAACGGAAGTAAACCTTGAAATTCTCGGATGTCACATCATCCCCTTGTAATTGGAATTTTCGTCCCGAAAATTATTCTTGCGTCGTAGCGTTCGCAGCCTCGGCTGTCGTCGTTGCTATATTTGCTGGGGAAAGAAAGCAAAAGTTTTAGGGTCGTCACATCCTCCTCCTGTTAAAGGAATTTTGGTCCCCAAAATTAAATCATACCTTGAGTTTCCGTGGACGTTTGCTCGAACAAGTGAGGATACTTTTTCTTCATTTGATCCTCTCGTTCCCAAGTATATTCAGGTCCACGCCTTGAGTTCCATCGCACCTTGACGATCGGAATCTTGCTACGTTTGAGGGCTTTCTCCTCGCGTCCCATGATTTCTACCGGTTGCTCGATAAATCTCAAATGTTCATCAATTTCCAATTCCTCCAAAGGAATTATTTCAGTATCTTCAGCTAGACATTTCTTCAGATTCGAGACGTGGAACACGTTGTGAACTCCATCGAGTTCTGCAGGAAGTCGTAAACGGTAGGCCACCGGGCCTACTTCCCTAATGATTTCAAATGGACCGATGTAGCGAGGATTTAACTTTCCACGCTTTCCGAAGCGTATCACTCCCTTCCAGGGAGATACCTTCAATAGTACCTTGTCGCCTACCTCGAACTTCAAAGGCTTACGGCGTTTGTCGGCATAGCTCTTTTGTCTGTCACGTGCTGCGGCTATCCGTTTTCTGATTTGAATAATGCGTTCAGTTGTATCATGAATGATTTCTGGTCCAGTGAGTCCTTTCTCACCTGTTTCGGCCCAACACACGGGCGATCTACATTTTCTGCCATAAAGCGCTTCAAAAGGTGCTGCACCAATGCTTGAATGATAACTGTTGTTGTAGGAGAACTCCACCAACGGAAGGTGAGCCTCCCAGTCTTTACCGAAGTCGAGAACGCAAGCTCGGAGCATGTCTTCTAAAGTCTGAATAGTTCGTTCCGTCTGACCATCGGTCTGCGGGTGATAGGCTGTACTCATATCCAGTCTGGTTCCCAGTGCTTCTTGCATGGATTGCCACAATCGGGAAGTAAATCGGGGATCTCTATCGGAGATAATAGTCTTAGGCACTCCATGACATGCCACAATTCGGTCAATATACAGCTTTGTTAACTTATCCATATTATCAGTTTCTTTCATTGGAATAAAATGTGCAGATTTGGTTAATCGATCAATGATAACCCAAATCGCATCTGGTCGATTCGATCGATGAGGTAATCCCGTTACGAAATCCATGGAGATATCCTCCCATTTCCATTCTGGGATCTTTGGTTGTTGCAACAATCCAGAAGGCTTTTGGTACTCGATCTTGATCCTTGAGCATGTTAAACACTTAGCCACATATCGCGCGATGTCGGCTTTCATATTCGGCCACCAATACAAGTTCTTCAAATCTTGGTACATTTTATCCGATCCAGGGTGCACCGAATACCTTGACTTGTGAGCCTCGTCCATCACGAGCTCACGGAGATTTCCTAGTAAAGGAACCCAAATTCTATCATTATAATACCTGAGTCCGTCGGACTTAATTTCGGAGTTACCATCTACCCCTCGCAGTGCTTCAGCTGCGAAGTTTTCTTCTTTTAAGGCTTCTTGTTGGGCATCGCGGATCCGATCCGGCAATCCCGTGTGAATGGTAAGTTGCAGCGCTCGTACTCGTCGAGGCTTTTCATACTCCTTCCGACTTAATGCATCAGCCACAACATTGGCTTTTCCTGGATGATATTTAATTGCCAAGTCGTAATCATTCAGTAGCTCGACCCACCGTCGTTGTCGCATATTGAGATCCTTCTGATCAAAGATGTGCTGTAAGCTTTTGTGGTCAATAAATATTGTGCACTTTGTCCCGTAGAGGTAATGTCTCCAAATCTTGAGTGCATGAATAACGGCTCCCAATTCCAAATCATGTGTTGTATAATTCTTTTCAGTGTCCTTCAGTTGCCTGGACCCATAGGCAATCACCTTGTCCCGTTGCATCAACACACAACTGAGTCCTTGAATAGATGCATCGCAATAGACTACAAAGTCGTCAACCCCATCGGGTAACGCGAGAATCGGAGCTGAACATAACATGTCCTTAAGAGTTTGAAACGCGTGTTCCTCTTTTTCACCCCATCTGTATTGCACTCCTTTGTGTGTTAAAGCTGTTAAGGGTTGAGCCAATTGCGAGAAACCCTTAATGAACCTTCGGTAATATCCGGCAAGTCCCAAAAATTGTCGGATTTCGGTCGGCGCTCTTGGAGTAGGCCAATTCTTGATAGCTTCCACTTTAGCCGGGTCGACATGGATTCCATTCTGATCAACAATGTGTCCAAGAAACTGGACTTCCCGAATCCAAAAATCGCATTTTGAAAACTTTGCGTAAAGCTGTTCCTTGCGAGAGCAATTCCAAGATAAGTCGTAGGTGCTCCTCGTGTTCCTCCTTTGTCTTGGAGTAGATCAAAATATCATCAATGAAAACTATCACAAACTTATCGAGGTACGGCTTGCACACTCGATTCATCAGATCCATAAACACAGCAGGTGCATTAGTTAGCCCAAACGGCATAACTAGAAACTCGTAGTGACCATATCGAGTCCTAAAAGCAGTCTTGGGTACATCCTCATCACGAACACGGAGTTGGTGATATCCAGACCGTAGATCAATCTTTGAGAAGTAGCTCGAACCTTGCAGCTGGTCGAAGAGATCATCGATTCGAGGAAGTGGATACCGATTCTTGATCGTAACCTTGTTAAGCTCTCGGTAATCAATACACATACGGAACGTTCCATCCTTCTTCTTAACAAACAATACCGGTGCTCCCCATGGAGATGAACTCGGACGAATAAACCCTTTGTCAAGTAACTCTTGAAGTTGCGCGGAGAGTTCGTTGAGTTCACTTACCGCCAAACGATAAGGTGCGCGTGCAATCGGAGACGCTCCAGGAACTAGGTCGATTCCAAACTCTACTTGTCGAAATGGAGGCAAACCAGGCAGATCTTCAGGAAATACATCTTGGAAGTCGCGGACTATCGGGTAGTCGTCGATTCTACGCTCGGGAAGTGTCGAATCGGTGACGTTTGCAAGAATCGCGAAGTGACCTTTACGAAGGCACTTTTGAGCTTTGAGGAAAGAGATAATACCGGTTACTGTTCCACCTTTTTCACCTTGAACCGTTAACACTTCGCCGTCCTTGAGTGGAATACGAACCACTTTTTCTTGACATAAAATTTCAGCGCGGTTTTCAGATAACCAATCCATTCCTACTATGACATCAAAACTACCAATCGGGAAAGGCATAAGGTTGATTCCTAATGTATGGCCAGCTAGTTCTAACTTACAGTCCTTAACTATCTGAGTCGTATCATGAAGTTTACCATTTGCTAGCTCTACCACATACTTAGCATCTAAGGCAATAGGTTTAGCATTAATCAACTTAGCAAATTTAGTGGAAATAAAGCTTCTTTCAGCACCAGAATCAAACAATACAGTAGCAAAGAAACCATTAAGGATGAATTTACCGTTAATCACGTTGGCATCATTGCGAGCTTCACCTTGACCCATAACAAAAGCTCTTCCTCTGCCATTTCCACCATTCCCGTTGCCATTCCCGTTACCAATTCCTCCACCATTACCGTTCCCACCATTGTTTCCTTGGTTACCATTACCCTGTCTTCTCAACTGCGGGCAGTCCCTCTTAATGTGGCCTTGAGCACCACATTCAAAACAGCCACGGGCTCCACCATTATTGTTCTGATTGTTTCCTTGCCCGTTGCGGTTGTTCCCATAGTTGTTACCATGATTGTTGTTGTTGTTGTTGTTTTGCCTTTGGCGGTTTTGTTGCTCAGGTAGAGTTGCCCAGCAGTCTTTTGCTTCGTGGCCTTTCTTTCCACACCTTTCACAGCTCAGATTCTTTCTACAAACACCAGCATGATGTTTCCCACACTTGTTACACAAGGGCAGGTTACCCTTGTAGTTGCTTTGCCCATTACCGCCCTGGCGGTAGTTACCATTGTTGTTCCCAGACCTTTTGCTTTGACCTTGGGAGTTATAGGACCTCCCAGTGCTGTTTCCAACACTCTGATTGTTCATTGAGTTTTCAGGAGCTTCATCATCAGCTTTTCTTTTGCCACTTAAGGCAGTCTTCTCAGTGGCTTTCGCAGGAAGTGTACCCTTCTCAACCTCTTGATCAGTAAGCTTGTGAGCCAAACGGATGGCTTGCTGCACGGTTGCGGGGTTGTTGGCGGTCACCAAACTCTTGATTTGAGGCGCGAGGCCTTCCAGATAACGCTCGATGCGTTTGAACTCAGCATCAACCATTGTGGGGCACAAGACCGCGTACTCATGGTAACGCGCAGTATATTGCTCAACTTCAGACCCAACCATCTTCAGATTCAAAAATTCACCCTCTAGCTTCTTCACTTGGTCACGGGGACAGTACTCCTCCATAATCAGTTCCTTAAACGCTTCCCATTGCTTGTTATTAGCCGCATCAATCCCAATCATCTGGATTTCGGCATTCCACCAGGAGAGAGCAGTTCCCTCAAAGGTACCAGTAGCAAACTTCACCTTGCTTTCAGCCGGGCAATTACACATGGAGAAAACCTTCTCGGACTTCTCGATCCACCTGAGGAGTCCTACCGCTCCTTCTTCGCCGGAAAACGTTATCGGCTTGCAGTCCATGAAGGACTTGAACGTGCAGTGATGGTTTCCTGATGCAATAGCAGTTCGGGTTTCAAATTTAAACAGGTCAAAATATAATTCGTTTTGTGCCTTAACCGGCATAATAGTTACCCTGTGCGGCGTATGCAGCTTGGACGGCTGCCACCGCGGCTTGCACGTGTTCGTTGATCATCGCTTGCAGCTGTGCAGGTGTCATGTTAATGTTGTTCCTTCCGTGTCCTCTTCCAGACATCTTGCTGGATAGTTAAAGTAGCCAGTGTTCAGTCACAATTATACTTTATACGTTTTCCATAATATGCATGTTAACAATTTTCCCGTTATCCCTCTATTAGTCCAGAAAAATTTTCGTGCAAAATGGAGGCGTCGTCGGAGAACGTCGTAAGTCGTAAGTAGCTATCGTCGAAAGTCGGCTTCCCCATAAATGTCACCATCGGCGTAGTCATCGCAGTAGAAATCAGGACGTAGCGTGTAGCATCGTTTCGTTGTCGCTTTCCCCCGGCATAGTGCGCGCGTTAGCGTTCGCGTTTCGTATTCGTGTGTGAAAATTTTCCTAAGGTTTTCCGTTAGACTTCCTAGACACGGTCTATATATATATATATATTTATATATATATATACATACGTACTAAGCTTTTACTTACACAGCAGAGCGAGTATCCCAGGTTGGCACGTAAAAATTTTGTTTTGGGAATTTGTTTATTCGTTTGTAACTAAGGTTTCAAGTTGCAGTTTCCAAATCGTTTTCAAAATCGATTCCAGTTGTCTGCAACTTATGGTTCTGATACCAATCTATCACACCCCCAAATTAACCACTAACGGAGTTTATACCGTTAAGGGGTGCGACCAGACCAGGACCACAACCATTAGTTACAAATACTAAACGAATCAGGGTTAAGTCCAAAGATATATCATAAAAACAATCTCAAGTTACGCAGCGGAACAAAATATCATCTTAGCACTAACCACGTGCTTTACAAATCAGTGTATTAAATTCCCAATTAGTTTAATTAAAATAAAAGTCTTCATGTGCCATGCCAACCCGCTCCGGATACTCCTCAGCGATCTGTAAAAGTTTAAACCACGCAAGTGTCAACCTAACGGTTGGTGAGTTCACAGTGGGCTTGTCATGCAGTGGCCCGGTCTCATAAATCATGATCGTGTAAACGTATTCTTATGTACAATTTATTTGTGAAAAAGCAATGCTTGTGATAACCAAAATCATAGTATCGTAGTTTAGTAAAAGTATTGTCCGTAACCTACGTTATCGGGTATGTACTAGTTTTGTATAGTTAAAGTGCTCAACCGATATCGCGGGTAGCTAATCCGTTGTTCCATGCACTAAGGAAGTTTGTACCAAAGCTGACTATTATTGTAGTGGTCGTGCCATCAGTACTGCGGACCTACGTCATCGCGGTTTTGCCTCCCCCGTGTCCTCTCGGGATCACGGTCAGATAAGCTGATATTGTACCTCCGTGCACTCCCCGTGCCACGGGGCGGAGTTTGTCAAACTCCAGTAGATCTACCCAACATCCCCTCGCTTTACAATTAATGGTACAATTTAGTTGAGGACTTTTAAGTTTCAAGGAATCCTTAGAAATCATGTGATATCATGTGGTTTAGACTTTAACCTACACTAGCCATATTAAAACGGTTTTCCGGATTCTCATGAATCTCAAAAGTGTTTTCAGTTTCGTTTCAGAAATAGTTGTTTAAATAATTCGCAAGTGCTTCCCATAAAGCACTTCAAGTTCATCAAGTGGGTGCCGAGCACTCCAAGTTTTCAAGTTTATCAGGGAGGTGCCTAGCACTCTCGAAGTTGTCAGCATTGTTTTTATTCAGTTATTCAGTGTGACCCAAACGGGTTCACGGTAATCGGGTTAGTGACACTCACCTTTGGTTGCACTGCTACACTTGCTTAATAATCCAAGTTTGCTTAACGAAGACCTATGAACACGTTTAGGTCTTAAGTATTAGTTTTGTGTCTAATCTTTACTTAACGTCACTATGGCCCATAACATAGCACGTTGGAACTATGACTCGACATACAGACACACGACACCGATGGTTGATCATAGACAAGGGTTCATATACATCAGAAATCAAAGCATGTATCATCATAGCATAATCATGTAAGTCATGGTAGAACATTCAAATAAATTGCACAAGTTTGGATTCTGGTCTCAATTTCGCTAGCAGTTTCGCTAGACAGTTTCGCTGTGTGCACGGGCAGCACTTTTCGCTAGGCTAGTTTCGCTCGAAACTGTTGGCACAGTTTCGCTAGCCTAGTTTCGCCCGAAACTGGTTTGAACTTTCGTTCAGGGAATTTCGCTCGGTAGATTCGCTCGAGCTGGTCTGGTTGGTTTACCCGGCGACATTGCAGTTTCGCTGCATAGTGTCGCTGGTTGAAGATTCACATAATTTCGCTGGACAATTTCGCCCAGAGAACACCGTAGTTTCGCTAGTCGCGAAAAACTTACGGATCAGCCTAAAAATCAATCTAACAGTCCCCATACTTCATGTAATTCAGTATATAGCATGCATAGTCAATTACCAACATCATAGAAGCAGTTTAGACACCTTATTCATGTATTTTCATCATCAAATCACCAAAATACATTTAAAACCCTAAAATGACTAAAATGGCATAAATCTTCATTATGGATGGATTTCACACGTAAAGTTACTGACTTTATTGTAGATCTATCATTCCTAAACGACATATCAGAAGATCAAGTGATTCTATGAAGATCTAAGCATGCTTTTTAAGAAAACACATAGAAAACATAAAAATGGTGGTTTTGGGACTCACGGTTCGATCTCCAAGCTTGATGGATGATGGTTCGGGGCTGAGATCTCGATGGCTCGGTGTGAATCTCGACTGACCAGATTTCCAGGAGAAAGATGGAGTGTGTGTGTGTTTTTGTGTAAAGGAGGCAAATGGAGAAACTAGGGTTCATTAAGATATTATATATCAGGGCCCAGTTTCGCTGGCAGTTTCGCTGGCCAGGCGAAACTGGCTCTGATCACGAGTGAGCCAATAGACTGCCGGGCGACACTATAGTTTCGCCCGGTAGTTTCGCTGGTTACCAAAAGTGGTCAATTTCACATTCTAAGCAAGATAAGCACGGTTCATGAGTTTCGCACAATCACACAATTAATCAACAAACATGTTGCACATACTTCCTCATAGAGTCAATTCAATAAATAAACACATATGGACGGGTTCGGTGATCAACCAAAGGACGTGGACGTATTCGGCCTAGTTAAGCATTAGTTACTAAGTTAACACTTATAACGTAACTAACGGAATTGTCTAACGGAAGTAAACCTTGAAATTCTCGGATGTCACACTAATGAAAAAGAATTTTTGGTCAAAATCAAGTCACTTCAGGATGATATTGAGATCATGAAGCACACAGAATCAAATTTAAAAATCCAAAATTGCTGATCTTTTGAAAACTTTGACTTCTCTGAGAAACAACTATGCTGAAGCTCGAGAACAAATGATTTGATGAAACTTAATCCTGAAACTTTGGGTAGTGCGGTTGCAATGGACATCATGTCGCGTCTTAGAGCTGGTTTAGGTCTAACACGGGAGATACTAGAGAGTGCGGCTGAGCATCCACTCGATCACAACTATCTTTGTGTCCCCGAA
This sequence comes from Deinandra increscens subsp. villosa, assembly GCA_039602395.1. Lineage (NCBI taxonomy): Eukaryota > Viridiplantae > Streptophyta > Magnoliopsida > Asterales > Asteraceae > Deinandra > Deinandra increscens. The sequence continues at coordinate 69,860,246 of JBCNJP010000017.1, read as the reverse complement.
TTTACCAAAATCAATCCTAAGAGCCGTATTAAGTTCGTTGACCCCAGTTTGATTTCGTGTACTTCTGAAATCAATTCGATGGAAGAATAGCTGGCTAAATCCAGAACTGCCTCTGGTCTCCCACCGATTGATAAAACACTAAATTTGGAGATTTTGATGAAATTTCTTTGAATTCTGTCAATACTAGTATCTCTGAAGCATATGTGCAAAAGGCTGCTGAAACCAAGTTTCTTAATTTATGTACTCAAAACACATCAGAGGGTCAATCATTTTTATTTAATGAAAACTATGATGTTTTTAACACAAATGAAATTGCTAAAAGAACTAAAACCACTCGAAGGCGCAAGCCAAAGAAGAAGGTTGCAAATGAGAAACTTGTGATTTAGCAGGACATCGATGATGATGAGTTTAGTCGTGCTTTTGCCGAAATGGCCTTAAAACATGGTAAGATTGTTATGCACACACAAGCTGGTTTTACAATCACCGATGGTAAGGTGAACACTGTTCCTGTTGCACAACCAAACGCTCCAACGATGCCTGCTCAAGCAACTTCTGCATCCGTGTTTGTTGAGCCAACTGATACATCTGTTAGCACTCCTCCCAATGTGGCTAGCAAATCCACTATGGTTCTATTCAAGACAAGTGATTCTAAGAAGTAGAGACCTTAAAATGAACCTGTTTTGACTGGTCAATCAAGTGTTGAGATCAGCCCACTATGGTCGAGCTAGATGCTATAACCGTTGATGCTACTGAAACTGAGAACACCCCCAAGAAAAGGAAACAAACCAGAAGGAGGAAGAAGAAGACGGTAACTGAAACAGAAAATGATGAATGTGCAACATCCAATGAGCCACAACCAACGGCTCCCCAAGTTGCTGAACTACCTCTTGTGGTTGACCCTAGTGGAACGGTTGAGACCTTGGGTTGTACAGTTTGCGGGAATCCACACCATGATGCAAGGGTGTGTGCATACAACACGGGTTATCCTGCCTATGACAACACCCCATTACCTCTTGTTCATTACTACCCGCAAGGAAGTCAATTGGCTCCAATGTATTATGGGAATTATGGTGAGGACTACATGGTTCAACAACTTGACACCATGTTTCAGCAGTCCTACCCAAATCAACTCTACATTCCTAACCAAGCTCAGTATGTCCCTCATGGTTTGGGAAGGAAGATAAAAGCTTTGAGGCCACCAGTTCAACAACCAGTGAGAATGTCTGCACCAAATCCTGTTCCTATAAGATCTTGGACACCTCGACCAAGGCCTGCTCTTATGCCTAGGTCTATGATGGTTCAACAACCTGCAGAGGCTCCTCGACCAAGTGTTACATCTTCACCAACTCCTCCTACTGTGGTTCTAACATCAAATGCTCCGCCAGCGAAAAAGGAACCCAAGAAGAAGGTCCCAGGTCAATCTGGCTCGGGTCCATTTCAAAACTAATCACCTTCTTTTTCATGTGCAGGGACTGGCGCCCAGAGTGCTGCCAACACGTGGTACTTAAATAGTGGCTGTTCTAGGCACATGACAGGGAACAAGGACCTGCTGTATGATGTCAAAACAATATCGCACGGTGGTCCTGTTGCCTTTGGAGGTGATGTTCGGGGTGGAAGAATAATCGGGAACGGCCTCTTGACTAATGGCGAAATTTCATTTGACAAAGTAAACTTGGTGTCTAATCTGAAGTTCAACCTGCTTAGTGTCTCACAAATCTGCGACAACAAAATGCCAATGTTCTTCGATGATCGTGAATGTTATATTCTGAAGCCTGACTTCAAGATTCCCGAAGATCATATTCTATTTCGAGCAAAACGGAAAGAGAACATGTATGCTCTGGATATGTCTGCTGCAAGGCCGACTGGTTCCGTAGCATGCTTCTTGGCTAAGGCATCAGAAGATGACTCTACCTTATGGCATAGGCGAATGGGGCATGTGAAGTTTTGGAACATGAACCGACTTGTTAGGGGGAAACACGTTGACGGTGTGCCGGAGAAGGAATTTATCCACATTAACAATTGTGTAGCATGTCTGAAGGGTAAATAACACAAGACGTCACACAAGCCAAAGCCACCGGATAGAACGACAACAATACTTCAACAACTCCATCTTGACGTTTTCGGGCTAGTAAGCATCAAGAGTTTAGGGGGGAAGTCATACTGCTTGGTTATCACAGACGATTACTCCAGATACTCATGGGTGTTTTTCTTGAAAGAGAAGTCTGAGACAGCTGAGATATTGAAGGATTTTGTCACACATATCGAGAACAGATGCAGAGAGCGGGTTAGAATCATCAGATCATACAATGGGTCTGAATTCAAGAATCAGACATTTGACGCATTTTGTAATGAAAAAGGCATAACTTGACAGTTCAGTTTACCGTATACGCCGCAACAAAATGGAGTGGCTGAACGGAAGAATAGAACTATCATCGAAGCTGCCAGAACAATGCTTGTTGATTCTAACTTGAAATTGTCTTTTTGGGCAGAAGCTGTCAATACAGCCTGCTATGTTCTAGAATAGAACACTCTTGGTCAAACATGCTGACAAAACGCCATTCGAACTGTTTTCCAAAGTGAAACCGGACTTAAAACGATTAAAACCGTTCGGATGCGCTTGTACTGTTCTAGTTCAGTCGGATCAGTTAACCAAATTTGCTCCTTGGGCAGATGATGGTTATTTTGTTGGATACTCGATGACCTCAGCAGCCTATCGAGTGTTCAACAGAAGAACTCAAGTTGTTATTGAGTCGTGCAACGTTACTTGTAATGAGCACACTCTAAACACTAGAGATCCTGCTCCGGATAGTATGTATGACCTTGATTCGTTTTCTTCAACTTTTAATGTGTTTCAATATGATGATGCAGGAACTTCTTCTGCTGCTGTTGATCAAGTAAATGAAGCTGCCAATCCTATCGTTGATATTCTTGCTCCTATTACTTCTTCGATCATGGATACCATTTATTCGATTGATCCTACGGAGTCATCTAGGGAAAATCAATCAACACCTACAAGTAATGTTAATGGCACCTCAACGTCTACTACAGCACCTGAAAAGCCCACCATTCAGATTAATAAACTTGTAATTGTTGAAGCGGAACCAGCTCAAGCAACAGTCGAGGCAAATAACACTGTAGAAATTGATGCTGTTGCGCATGATTCTGACTCATATGACGTAACAGAGATTGATACCGGAGAGACTCCTGGCGATGACCTACAAATTGGGAATATGGACTCGTCTATTCCAGCTCCTGCTGTTGAAGAGACTCGAATTCACAAGATACATCCTATGAATCAGATCATCGGGCCAGTTGACGAACGTCTCACTCGGAGTCAGTCAAAGGAATTGAACACATGTTTGTATTCCTGTTTCATTTCACAAGAAGAGCCTCCCACTGTTGTTGCTGTTCTTTTAGATGATAACTGGATTGAAGCCATGCAAACGGAGTTCCTACTATTCAAATTGCTCAATGTCTGGCATTTGGTTGATCCTCCATTGGGTATAAAGCCTATTCTTGTCAAATGGATTTTCAAAAACAAGAGAGACGACCGTCGCATCATTATCAGGAATAAAGCCCGCTTAGTTGTGAAGGGGTACATGCAAGTTAACGGCATTGATTACGAAGACGTCTACGCGCCTGTCGCTCGTTTGGAGGCAATACGGATCTTCCTGGCCTATGCCTCGTCGATGAACACCGATGTTTATCAACTTGATGTGAAGACCGCGTTCCTCTATGGAGAGCTTGATGAAGACGTGTTTGTAGAACAACCTCCAGAGTTTGTTGACAAATCTTCTCCTAAGAAATGTTACAAACTGGATAAGGCCCTCTATGGTCCACACCAAGCCCCAAGGAAGTGGTACGAGACGTTATCGACATATCTGCTGTCAAATGGTTACAAGCGAGGGGTAATAGATCAGAAACTATTCATTCGACATGTTGGTGAAGATATGTTGTTAGTGCAAGTGTATGTCGACGACATCATCTTTGGTTCAACCAACGTCGGCCTATGCCATGCATTTGAGGAGTTAATGAAGACGAAATTTGAGATGAGTGCAATGGGAGAATTGACACTTTTCCTTGGAATTCAAGTGAAATAGAAGTCTGATGGCATTCTTATCAGCCAAGGGAAATATGTGAAAGAGATCCTGAAGAAGTTTGGGTTTCAAGATTCTAAAGGCTTCTCTACGCCCGTCGTCACTCGCCACAAGTTGAATCAAGATCTGGAGGGTGTTTGTGTAGATGAGCACCTCTACAGGTCTATGATTGGCTCTCTCATGTATTTGACAGCAAGTCTTCCCGACATCATGTTTGGAGTCTGCCTATGTTCCCGTTTCTAGAGTAAGCCGAAAGAATCGCACTTAATGGCCGTGAAGAGGATATTCCGGTACTTGAAGTCCAATCCAAACAGAGGACTTTGGTATCCTAAAGATCCGCTCTTTGACCTTCGAGCCTTCTCAGATAGTGACTACGTCGGTTGTGAACTCAATCGTAAGTCTACGACGGGAGGAGCTCGGTTTTTAGGGAACCGTCTGGTCTCATGGCAATGCAAGAAGCAGACAAGAATGTCAGTCTCAACGGCTGAAGCGGAGTATATTGCTGCTGCCTCCTGCTGCTCTTCTGCTGCTCTCAAGTGCTCTGGATTCAGAATCAGCTGCTGGATTACGGTTTGAATTTCATGGGTACCCCTATTCACATAGATAATACTGTTGCTGTTTCTATTGTTAAAAATCCCATTCAGCATTCTAAGACTAAGCATATTGAGATTAGGTACCATTTCATTAGGGACTGTGCCGAGAAGAAACTAGTCACTTTAGTCCATGTTAATACAAATGATCAGTTAGCATACCTTTTCACTAAGCCATTTGATATGTCTAGGTTTAACTTTCTGATTAGTGTTGTAGGCATGATTAATTATGATTGAGCCTTCTCCATTCCCTAGTATGTTAGTATCTTGACTTCATAGGTTTAGTAACTTAGGAGTGTTATCTCTTTTCCTTTTATGCTTGTTTGATTTTGTTTATATTCTTATCTTTAAATTTTCCAGGTTTTTACTTTCTTGAATCCTTGAGTCACTTTTCATGTTTGTCTGACCTTGATTTGACCTAAACACCTTTATTTGTGGTTGTCTTGTGTCAGGTCTCTTTTAAAAGATCAAAACTATTTTTCTATATTTATTTCTGTTTTTGTGTCAGTCTGCTGTGCTTGCAACGTGGAAGATAAACCAAAAACATTGAAAATTTGACAAAAACAACAAAAATAGAGTTTATTTTTGTAATTCATTAAGTGTTTTTAAACACATGTCTAAACAAAGAAAAATCAAAATCCTTGGTCTGTGTTCGGACAAAATGCGAGGAACATGATATGATTCTGGTCTTGTAGATCTAACCATAGGATATGATCCGATCGACCGGTAACTCTATCATTTGATGTGTCTGTAGGCTCAACATACTTAGAAGTAGACTATTTCTGTGATTACACATTAATTTGCTTGAAAATGTGAACCTTTAAGTCTACCAGTGCAAAATTCTTTAAATTTTCCTAAGTCTGAGCTAAGTACGATATGCTAACACACATGAATATTTCTTTAGCATTAAGTCCCTGATTTCACCCATCAGCACACCATCTGTTTTGCTTACGCAAAGACCTTGGTGTCGCTTCATCCATCAATAAATCCGTGGCACATCTGCTTTGCGAAAGCAATGACCTTGTGACCACGCGACTCCATCATTCCATTCATCATTATCCGTGACACATCTGCTTTGCGAAAGCAATGACCTTGTGTTCACGCGATCCATCATAACATCCATTCATGAAATCAGCTACTTAACACTAAAGAAATAGGGGGACATAATATAAGTTGTCATATGTTGAAGAAATTCCATATGTTCCAATTTTAAAACTTCTTATGTGTGTGGGCTGTATCCGAAGTGCAAAAATGGCCCATGGTAGAATTCAGGTGACTTAAGTTGTATATAAGATTAATCACATCTTTCACTAATCGGACAAAACATGATAAATATGTCATAGAAATTTGTTGAAAATTACCTTGTCTGAGCTTAAGTGGAAAAACAATACCGACAATCTGACCTAGGGTACCGGATCCGAAAGGTGATTTGAATTGTAAGTGTTATTGATCACGTAACTGACCGGTATGATTCTAAACATGTCTGACCACGACCATACAAAAATAGGTGAATCTTTAGATTAAAGTGCTTAAATTTCCAAGTTTGGTGCAAAATTGACCAACTTGTGCTGAAATCTATCTTGGTATTGGTTTAAAATTAATCAACCTGAAAGAAAATGAATTCCTGAGTTCGGGTGGAAAATTGACCCAACTTGGTTGAAAGTGAAAATTTTGAGTTCGGGTGGAATTTTTGACCAATCAACGTCAAATTTAGGTACTAGGTGTGTCATGGTCAAATTTGTTGAAATCTACAGGTACTTGATTTATTAATTCAAAAATTTATCTTCCTGGTAGGTTACTGGTAGCAAGCATGCATCTTCTTTAAGTTTTTGGTTATGTTAAAATTTTTAGACTTACTTTTTTACCCTTATGTTACAAATCTGCTCTTAGAGGACTTGTTTTTTGCCTTAGCGAACTTCTGTCCGAGGCAAGTAAGCTAAGAATGTTTAACAGGTTTGCCTTTGGCGAACTTGTTTGAAAGACTTGTAATTTTTTTGTTTTTCATAAAGTCCGCTAAGAACAAATTGTTCTTAGCGAACTTGTTTGTTGAGTCTGTTTATGTACCTTCTATCGGTGAGAAGTCCGCTAAGTTGATACTGTCCTTAGTGAACTTCTCCCTTTTCCTTAATTTTTCAAAGTTCTCTAAGCTTTGAGAAGTCCGCTAAACACTTGTTGTTAGCGAATTTCTCTTATACACTTAGAATATTTTTATGGGATAAGAAGTCCGCTAAGTTGAACTTGTCCTTAGCGAACTTCTCCTATATTTTAATTTTATTCAAGTGTGTGAGAAGTCCGCTAAGAAGGATTTTGCCTTAGCAAACTTCTCCACTTGGCTTAAAGTGTACTGAGGTTAAACTGTTTCTTAGCAAACTTGTTTATACCTTAGCGGACTTCTTTTTACTTAGAAAATTTTGTTGTCACAAGTTCCTATTTGGCCTTAGCGTACTTGTTGTTTAGCCTTAGCGAACTTCCTTAGGCTTAGCGAACTTCTTTACGCTTAGCGAACTTCCTTAGCCTTAGCGAACTTCCTGGCCTTAGCGAACTTCTTTTAGGCTTAGCGTACTTCTTTTTAGGCCTTAACGAACTTGTTTGAAAATTCTCTTTTTAGCGAACTTGTCTCAGTCCGCTTACTCTTAGCGAACTTGGAGACAGTTCTTAGCGAACTTGTTTAAGACTTAGATATTTTTTAAGTTCGCTAAACCTAATACTATATAAAGGGGACTTAGCTACTTATCTTTTTCACTTTTTTCAAAATCACACACCCGCTCCTCTACTTACGAACCGGCGACTCAAACTACTCACTGTTCGATCGAAATCCCTCCATTCATTATCGAATCTGTCACTTTTGTTGCATTTAGGGTTGATTCGCTCACTCTTCTTGCATCCACAGGTTCTATTTCACTCAATATTTAGGTTAATTTCTGTTTCGGTGATGTTCATGAGCCGTATGGTGCGATTGTATATATATATATATATATATATATATATATTTATTTATATATATATATATTGGTTCTGATGTTATAATTTGTTGATTGAACATATTCAAATCGTTTCTTTCTTGTTCCTAATTCACTTGTGATCAAGATTGAGGTATGTGAAACTCATCTCACAAATTTCACACTTTGAATCCGAGAATTTGATGTACAGGGGTTCGGAAGAACGATGTTTGAACCTTAAAATTTCTTTAATCTTTGAAATAGTTTGGTTAAGGTTGTTCTTAGTCTTTGTTTTAAATGGTGTAAATAGTCACATTGTTTGAATCAAGACCATAAACATTGACCTCTGTACTTTGTAGGTGATAAGAAGTTTTAAAGCTTTTACAACTATGGAATTTGATTTTAACCTAACTTGTCTGATCTCATAAACAGAAACTGTTACTGTTGTGATTTGATCAAGATCATTGCATCTCTTCATTGTGATCTCAACTCAAATTAGATCCTCAAAGAGGTATGTTGCTCTAAATTTTGGCAAATTGAGTCAAACTCAAACTTGGCTACACAGGGGCAAATCTTTACTTTATTTTGCTTATCTGAAGCCTACTTGATGTCTAATATAAATTATTTGATCCCAGCAGATTATTCTTACTGAGTCAATTGAGAACTTACTGCATCTTATATTAGATCTTGTCACCCATAGATCTTCACAAAGGTATGTGTTTCTCAATACAAGCATTCATGTTGATAATCATGTAGTGCATCACCATGTTTCATTCTTATGTGCATATAAGTCTTTCTTTGTTTAAGTAGACATCCAATTGAGCCTAACACTGCTGGTTTAGTCTGGCTATGATCCACATGGGTCTGAAACTAGGCAATAACTCAGGTTTTAGGATCTTGAACATATTCAACACAAAGTTAGATTTAATTTGGCTATCTTGACCTATTTAAGTTAATTTGACCATCTTTGTGATTTATTGAGAGCATATCTACAAAGGATGTGATCTATGATACCTCTAAGGTTCATATGAACTATCTTAGGTATTTAAGCTCTGATTGGGCACTTACTTGGTCATTTTTTACTTTAATAAGTCAAATTTGGCATGGAATCGTTTTTATGAGACTTATGTGACTATCTTTGCTTGAATGTGAATTTGGTGACTTGGCTATGTGCTGTTTAACCCATATGTGCTTATATTTGTGTGTTAGGATTGAATTTGACATGTAAAGACACCATCTAATCTATTAAGCATAAATTATTACACCTTGTCCTTTAAATGATCAAATTGGAACACTTGACCCATTAGGACCTCTTGCATGTTTATAGGTGTTAATTTGACTCTGTTGCTTCTAGACAATCCTTGTTGATGATAATATGTGATTTATACACCTTGTAGTCACACTCTAACTGTTGTGAATCTGCATGTGAGATCATGCTGGTCTTAGCGGACTTGATTCAGTCCTTAGCGGACTTCAGGCCTGCTTAGCGGACTTGTTTTGTTCCTAGCGAACTTGTTTCCTTGCTTAGCGAACTTGTTTTAGTTTCTAGCGTACTTGTTCTCTCTTTAGCGGACTTAATGAGTTCTAGCGGACTTGTTGTTCTGCTTAGCGGACTTTGAGTTAATTCATCATCATATCTATGGATCAATATTTGAATTTCTGACATACTAGGATTGTTCTGATAGTTTGACAAGTCAGTGTTACACTCATTACATGCATCAAATTGGCATTTTAGATAGGTTAGACCTGTTATATCTTAACTTCCCTGTCTTACACCTAAAAGTGCTGATTTCAACTTAGTTGTTCCTTGTCCTAATCATAAGACATCAAATCAAGGAGTTCACAAGCTCGGGTGGAACCAAGTCCCAATGTAACTTTCCCTGAACTAACTTGACAAACTGGGATCTCAAAACCTCACAGTAAGCTATTTAAACTTAAAGTCATTTGGTTTTTGATCCTAGATTGCCAAAACCTCTTATATTTGATGTCTCTCACTTTTGTTGACACTCAGTAGTAGAATCTTCAATAATTCCTCTTTGACCCAACAACAAGTCAAAATTTGGTTGGTTCAGTCTAAGTTTTGGCTTATTTACAAGTTTTTATACAATACTTTCATTTAAGTCAAAATTTTTGTAGATTTAGATCTCGCTCCTTATTTTCCAGATTTTAAATTTTACACACACAAATTGTTTACTTCCTATGATACTTACTTTTGTTAATCATGATATTCCAGTTGCATTTGATCATTTTGGAGTATATGCACTATGTGAGTTAGTTTATGTCATTGATTCTAATATGAAAAGCTCTGTCACTATCACGAGTCTAGAGTGACATGACATTCATCTAGTGTCAACTTAGATATAATCCTTTAATTCTATATGTGCAGATGCCTCCCAGACAAGCTGTTGAAGCTTTAGAGTTTGGTCGCTTGCACAAAGGAAGGTGCGTGTTTAACAAAAACTGGGAAGGTGCTGATGAGCAAGCCTTTGACTTACTGCAACAATCAACCTGGGAAACAGCAATGCAGATTAACCCTGTCATCTACAAGGGTATTATTGAAGCTTTCTGGAACAATGCTCAATCTGCAAAGCTTGATGATGGTTCAGATATAATAAGGTCCAGGATCTAGAACATTGATGTTGAGATCACTTAGGAGAAGATTAGAACGATCCTGACACTTGCAAGATGCTAGCAAGCCCAAGACTTTCACAAAGACTCAGTGGCAGTAAACAATCACAAGAATGGGATATTATGGTGTCTTTCTTCCAGATGTCAGCAACAAAATTCACAAGACCTTATTCCCGATCAACTAGAGGTTCATAATCAGGTTCTTCATTGCTACCTTTGGACACAGAAAGGAAGCTCCAGATGATTTTGTTGAAGAAACCGCATGTGCTCTACATGGGTTTCTCACTGGTGAGGGCTACATTCTTTCACACCAACTCCTCAAATAGATGATTGCCAATCTGCATCCCACTGGAAGAGCAAAGAAGTTCGTGATGTACCCTCGATTCATCCAGCCTATTTTGGATCATTATTACCCAACCTTGAACAAGCAAGGAGAGACCATCTCTACAAGCTCAATGAATACTGGCTCATACAAGCAAGTACCATAAAGGTAAATATCAAGGGAATGTTGTACCTTTCTTTCCCGAAATGATTGCTCGGATTGCTCCCGCTAATGCTGAAGGAGATATCCAAATGGGTGAAGCAGCTGCTTGAAGCTCAAGTAGAACATAATGAGGCTGATCAAGTCCACGCTGAGTTGGATTTAAATGCACCTGCAGCTACTGCTGCTTCTGATGCTGTTGAAGACCCTGGGAATCTCCAAGGTACAAGTACTGAAGCTTCTGAGCCTGCTGAACGCTCCTCAAGTCCTATGCTGGTGGATCTGTCGGAAGAAGGAGAAGGAGACGACAATGATGATGATGAAGGGTCTGACTCCTCAGATTCTGATGACAGTCCCACACAACCTGAGGGCATTCATCCTCGGAAAAGACAAAGGAATGGAGACTATTCCAGGGCCTCTACAGCTACGACACCACAATCATCCTCTGATAAAAGCTATAATCCATCACAGGATGAACAGGATGATGAAGAGGATTCAGTGTCTCTCGATGAGGACGATCTTAAATATAAGCTTGAAGATGAGACTGATAGTCCTCCCAAGTATCCTCCTAAGACTACTTTACAAACTCTGACAAAAACTGGTGGGAGTAGTTATAAATCCGCTAAGTTCTTCATCAGAGCTGAGAGAAGTAAAGCCTGTACTGAAAAGCTCAAAGTCAGAAGGAAGCCCGGCACACAGGATGATTATGAATTGGTGAGTTCATCTGGCACTCCATCGGACACAGCCTTAGCTGCAGCAACTATCTCTCCATCTCCTGCTGAACAATTTGAAGGAATTGACATGGATATGAGACCACTGGAGCAGCTAGCTGAAGCTGTTGTCACCACCACTGACACAGCTGGAATTGTTGCTACCAGCCCAACAGTTTCAGAATCTGAAAAGGTGATGGAACTTCAGGCTGAAATTGTAAACCTTCAGAGTCAGAATGATCATCTAAACTATTCACTACAAGTGGCAAATCAAAAGATCAATGATCAGTCACAAGTCATTGCTAAACAAGCTGCTGAAATTCAAAGACTCAAGGATTTGTTAGCCAAATCAAGTGAAGGAAAACAATTAAGTGACAAACCAGATGATGATGCTGGTGATAAAGAGACTGAGATGCCAGAAAACCAACCTGAATCTGATCAAAGAAGTGAAAGAGGGAATTCTCAAGACCCCATATCTTCTACTACCATTCCTGCTGGTAAAGACTCTACTGGTGTTCAAGACACCTCAAGCCCATTGCATGACAGCGATTTTGAAGTCGATGATGACATTGTCATAGAAGGAGATGATCTTAACTTCTCTGATGACGAAGATTCTTTTGTCAACAGCCTCCTTCATGATGAACCTGTTGATGAGACTCTGGACTCGATCAAAAAGCTTGCACCTATGCCTGAAAATCTGAAACTTCCAAGGTTTGCACAGGCATCCAAGGTTCTTGTTATTAAGGGTTCTACAAATGCAGAGTCTGAAGCTGAACACCACAAATCTCTTCAACTATCTATCATTCGCTACCGTTCATGCTGAAGTCTCTACCTCCTCTGCCATAGCTCCCGTGATCGAAGGTGTCCGTCATATATACGTCGACTCAGCCTTCTTGGACTTTGAGATGTCAAATTTTAGGGAATACTATGTTGAGAATCTATACTCAAGAAGAAACTCATGCGGTATTCTCATTGAGACACTTGAGGATGGTGATGAAGCAGCTTATGAAGAACATCCGTACTTTGTAGACTTTGGAGACGAAAGTGACATGAATGAGCTAGGTCAGAGAATGAACATGCTCATGAATGAAGCTAATCCATTGAATTACATCGACTTGGATACGATCGATAGTGAAGATGATGACGAAGAGAAATCTCCTTGTCCAGCTCCAATCCAAGTAAAGATAGAGGTGGATAATGAATATGTGAGTGTGCCTCTTTCGACCGTCATGTCTACAGCACAAACACTTGCCTTGGACCTCAACCCATATGTTCCAGGTTTCATTCCAACAGATGCTGAAATCATCAATCTTGAATCAAGTTCTGGTCAAGAATCTGAAAGTCAAACTGATCCTAGTGTTTCTGCTGAGCAAGACCTCCGAAATCAGATCTTTGAAGCTTCCTTCATACATTTCTCCTCTGACTCTGATAAGGAGGAAGCTGATCCCCATGTAACAGCAGCTCAAGAACCTGCTGTCACAGTGCAACCAGGTCCTTCTGATAAGGATAAGGGAAAGAGAATCTTGACTCCTGAAGAAATTGCAGATGAGCAACTAAAAAGGGAAGCTGAGAAAGAGAGGTCTCGTCGAGCGCTTATTGAAGAGACACACAGTGGACAAAGCCGACTGATTGAGGAGAAGGCCGAAGCACATAAAAGGTATGAATCAGGGCATCCTCCTGCTGTTGTTTATGGAAAGGGCTTGAGTACTTTACCGGATCGTTCTGCGTCAACAAGAACAGATGAACCTAGGATCCGCATAGTCACAAATTTGGAGGGCACCGATGTAGATGAGGAAGATACCTCTGAAACAGCTCACATGGTTAGATCTCTAATGAGTGATAACTTCTCCTTAGAATATTTGATGAGTCTTACAGACATTGATTTGACCAAGTTGTATACTGATGAGGAAAGGTTAAACTCCTCGAAATCAAAATGTTGAAGCTGAAACTGATCCCTTGGTAGATATCTTCGCTGACACCACCAAAACCTTTGAATTTCTTCCCATCCGCGATCATCTTTCAGATCTTATCCTTGACATAGGCAACACATATCTTCCCCCTCCAGAAGCTCCTGATTCTGAAGAATATATCAAAACCACTACCAACAGGATGACTTTTGAGGAACTCTGCAACTATTGTAGATTCAAGAATATCGATAAAAAGGCTTACAACAGAAAGAAACTTAAAGGTCTACGAGAGTTTGTATGTGAGTATCGAAAGACAGAACGTCTAGCAAAGCTGGAACATATCAGACTTAAAGAGCAGGAACGGGCTGAGGCACTCAAGAGGAAAGACAATCCTCCCATCTATGACCAATGGGAAAAGATGGCACCAAACCTAAAGGCTATGCAACAATTTGCTTCCAAAAATCTAAGGAAGATGCCAAGCAACCCAAAAGTCAATCATGGGATGAAAATCCTAGGATGGAAGTATGATGAAGCCTTTGATGCATTCTTGGTAAAGAGGCGGAAAGGATATGTTCAAATCTTCAGAGACTTCAAAGCTCTTTTCAGCTTGTTCTCTTGGGAGCTCAAACAGCTGAAGTACCTGGATTTGGTAAACCACTCTAACCATAAAAAGGGTATACGGGCTGCTGTTTTAATCAAATCTGCTTATGAGGACAAGAAGTTCAATCAAAATCCTGAAGAAGAGAGAAAATCTTAGATAGCTGAAGAGAAAAGACGTCTCTGTGCCCCTCATCGCGAAATGTTCAAGGATATTGGGAAGGAGGTGAAAGTGAAGACAATCCCGGGGAATCAGAAACATGCTCCAATAAACAGCTAGTACTACAATGGAAAGACTCATGAATTGGTGATTGAAAGAGTCGATGTTGAGTCAATCAGAATCTTTGCAGCGATAGAACTCAGACTACTCTCAAGATCCTATTTGAAGCTGATGTACTATGAGAAGATGCGGACCATCCATGTTCAATTGAGACCCTATGAATGCTATGACGCCAACTTCTTTTTAATGTTATTAAATTGGTGGTGTACAAGGCTTGCTGGTATGGGTAAACTCACAATTGACGCAGAACTCCTAAGAACAGCAAACTGTTGGTTGATAGAAGAGCATGGATCGAGTGTCATCCTTGATAAGGCAAGGAGATTGGTCGAGCTGAACAACTATAATGACCTGAAGAAGCTTGTCTGGAAAGATCTCTGGAGGTTGTACGATATCGGAATTAAAGTATTTTCTGACAAAGACAGAGAGGCCGCAAGAGAAAACTGGAGATTTCTGCTCAAGCTACTCGGTTAGGTTGCTTGAAGCTCAAGGGTTTGCATTGCCAACAAGGGTGGAAATTGTTAGAACCTATTTTGTTGGCAACACAAACTATTCACCATTGAGTATTGCTAGTGAAGACGTTTTGATGTTCTATCTAGTTTTGATACTTTGTTTTGTAATTGACTTTGAATTTGTACTTAGTAAAATTCTAACTTTGTTCTAGCGTACTTGTCTTTCTCCTTGGCGAACTTCTGATTTATGTACTTAGCGGACTTGTTTAACACTTAGCATACTTGTTCAATGTTTGTCTTAGCGTACTTAATTTGTTCCTAGCGGACTTGTTTACTTAGCAGACTTGTTCATGATCTTAGCGAACTTGATTTGCTCTTAGTGAACTTGTTAGCGAACTTGTCTATGTTTAGCGAACTTCTTAGCGGACTTGTTTGTACTTAGCGAACTTGTTAGTGAACTTGTTAATGCTTAGCGGACTTGTTAGCGAACTTGTTTACTCCTAGCGAACTTGTTTACTGCTTGGCGAACTTGTCTGTGCTGATGGAATATTTTGCTGAATTCTAGGTAATGATTGTGTGTGTCAAACATTCCTTTTGTCCTATGCTCTCCTGTAGTATATATATAGTTGAGAAAACCCTATTGAGGGACGGCACTCCTGGATTATTCTTCAAGAGAGCATTTGTGTGTGTGTTCTTGGTGTTAGTGTGTGTTCTTGAGCTTTAGGAATCATCAATGGGTGAGCATTGATGCAGATTCAACCAGAATCGACCATCACACATGATTTCCGTACTTGGGTGATGAATCCTATGAGAACATGTTTCTCAAATCTGGTCCTGATAGTAAATACAAAGGATTTTGTATTAGAACCACAGAGAGCAACACACACAGATCTCACATAGTTAATTGGACCAGCAGCCCTGAATCTATACAAGATTATCCTATTTATAGCTTCACTTAGATAACCGAACCAACTGCCATCTAAACTACCAGTTCGGGCTAGTTCGTGTGAACCCAAACTGTCAGTTTGGGTCACTTCGGACAGCAGCACATTTATAGCTCTTGTCTTGTTCTCGATACTTCACACGACGAACCAGAACATGTACCAACAAACTCTCCCTTGACATGTGCAGTATCCGTGCAGTATTAGTCTTTTTATAAACTTATATCTTTAATCAAACTCTCCCTCAACTCGGCGATGAGTCTGGTCTTAAATACTTGACATTGCAACGCATTTAATCTCTTTATCAACATCTTCAGAAGACTTGAAGCTGTGATACTCTTTTTCCACTTAGAAACCTTCTAACATAAATAATCTTGGCCCAAAACGTCTCTTCGATGTAACACGCGAGTTGATATTCATGTTTATAACGGTTAAACGTTTAATAACATAGTTTGGTCCCAGAAAGTTTCAAAGTTAGGTGGTGGTTAAGTGTCGATTCCCAAAAATGGACAACCAAGTGTAATTCTTAATGTACGATTACAATTCAAACTATCACATTTACAAAAGGTTAATTCTTAATTTGATAACCACCCAAAATCTTCATCAAGCGTTCGGTTCTTGAGCTTTCATAGGACATCCAACTACATTGGTCATTTCCCTGCATTTCTCAACCAATTTAGAACACATATCACATGATTGAATCGAATAAGAGATGTTAGAATGAACTTTAACAACAAATCAGCATGTTGGAAAAATGGGGTCCACCGTAAGCTACGGTGGGTACCGTAAGCTACGGGTGGCTCCCTTACGGTGGCCTTGTGCTGGCCTACGGTGCACATTCCACTCCTGTGGCCACCATAAGCTACGGTGGTCACCGTAAGCTACGGTGGCTACAGGTCACATTGCCCCTTTTTCTTGCATTTTAATCCCAAGGCTCAATTGGAGTGTGCTTCGTACACCCGTAGGTCCTGCAACTACTTGAAATCGATACCCGCACCAGGTTTACAAGTACATACAACATTACCAAGCGCTAAAACAATTAACACATACCGGTTACTTGCCAAAAATCCAACCTGTTTGAGCCGTTTACTAGGCAATCACACATTTGTGTTCCATATTGTTATACCATAGCTGAATTGACCGACAACAACCTGTTCAACCCTTGTATTCCTACCCATACCATTAAATGATGTGATTTGCATCATAGGGAATCCCATGTAGCCATCAATGGTATTTCGTACCCTCGCGTTAGATTTCATTAAATCTGTGGGTAACAACACCATTTGATGGACTCATCAAGGGCCCTATGACACTATTAGCCCCCGGTTAGCCATTGCCTAGGTTCCCATGAACCCTTGTGGCAAACGTGGCGTTTGGAGGACCTCACATACTACTACTAAGTTAAACAATGGGCATACAACCCCTTGGCACACCATGACTTCTACAAGCCTTTAGTGTGCACAAGTATGCACTTGGCCCAAGTTTCTATTGCGTTACTTCACAATAAACTAAACTGAATTCAAGCATACTACTTAGGGAGTAAGAATACATTACCTCGTTAGTTCGAGCTTCCGCTACCTCCGGCGTGGCCCAATTGATGACCTCCTTCTCCTTGATTGCCTATTGAGTCCACAAACAAGTTAGGACTCCACATTTTCAACCAATTGTCCATGCTACCATTTAACATGCTAGCACAATTCCTCAATTGGACTTCTCATTGATACACATGCATATGATCATCAAAAATCAGTAATTACACTTCCTATGATCATTTTAAACACAATTCATGGTCACATAACCATTTAACTAGATTTGTGTGTCATTTAGGCATTTCATCAAACGGTTGGTGTGCATACTTAGATGCACACATTCATATTATACCCATGAACCTCCTACTTACCAAATAGCAAAGTTTAGGCAAGTACAACACAATCTCATCATCAAATAATCATTTACTAACATAATCAACCAAATAATATAGTTAAGAACCCATGGTTTAGCAACATGCAAGTTCAAGTAGGGAAATTGGTGACTACTAGACCAATTACTAGACTATTTGGTTCTCTAGACAACATACAACATTCCTAACACCTTAGGATTGTAAATCAACACTAATTTCACAGATTTGAGCCCCAATGTGCCAACATTCATACATGCAACTAGATGGGGTTTGACTTACTTGTTACAAGATTAGTTCTAGAGGATGAATTCACTTCAGATTTCCAATTCGTGGCCTCAATTTCGTAGCTTGACCCTTCTGGGAGCAGAATTTCGAGTTTTAGGTGATGGAGGAGAGGAGCTGTGGGTCGCAGGTCGTAATTCACGATCCCCCTCATCCTCCTTCCTTTTTGTTTGATCTCATATTTTTCATTTACAATTCTGGCCCCTCAACAATAAGTTTTGATTAAATTGCAACTAAACCTTATAATTTACCCACTAAACCCCCAGGTTTCTATAACATGGCAAGTGCTATAATATTTAAGGAACAATTTAGTCACATAACAAGACTCGGCTTAACGTTAACGGAATTTTCTCGTATATTAGAATTTGGGATGTTACAACTCCACCCCCCTTAAGGGAGTTTCGTCCTCGAAACGAATTCACGTACCGAATAGATGAGGATAGTATAGTCGCATGTCTTCTTCCAGCTCCCAAGTTAGGTCCGAGCCCTTCCGGTGCTCCCACTTGACCAATACTTGGCTCAGTTCCTTGTTCCTCAACTTTTTCACTTTATGATCCAAGATCGCGATAGGTGTTTCCACATAATTTAGTTTGTCATCGATTACCAAATCTTTAGTGGCACGTACGCACTTTCATCGGCTAGGCACTTTCGCAAGTAGGACACGTGGAAGGTATTATGTATGGCACTTAACTCCTCTGGCAACTCGAGTTGATATGCCACTTTTCCCACTCTAGCCAATATCCTCAACGGTCCGATGAACCTAGGACTCAGCTTACCCCGTTTACGGAATCGTATGATGCCCTTCCACGGGGACACCTTCAACATTACCAAGTCACCCACTTGGAACTCAATGGGTCTCCTCCTTTTATCGGCATACGCTTTCTGCCTATCTTGAGCCGCCTTAAGCCTTGCCCTTATGATGTCGATCTTTCAGGATGTTAGGTCGACCACATTCTTGCTTGCAAGCTCTCGTTGACCCACTTCACCCCAACACACGGGTGTTCTACATTTCCTACCATAAAGCATCTCATACGGGGGCATCCCAATGCTAGCATGGTAGCTATTATTGTATGAAGACTCCACGAGAGGAAGGTGACGATCCCAACTTCCGCCAAAATCGATTACACATGCTCTAAGCATGTCTTCAAGAGTTTGGATCGTCCTCTCGCTTTGCCCATCCGTTTGCGGATGGTATGCCGTACTTAACAACAATCTTGTGCCCATTTTGGTTTGGAAGTCCCTCCAAAACTGGGAGGTAAATCGGGTGTCCCGATCCGACACAATAGACACCGGTATACCGTGTTGGGACACTATCTCCTTCACATAAACATCAGTTATCTTCTTCGAAGTGTAGGTCTCGCATATAGGTATGAAATGGGCACTTTTCGTTAGTCTATCCATGTTGATACATGAAATGTGCGTCGTGTGAAGTATCGAGCGAAGACCAAGTTCAAGTCAATACAGGGTTGGCCGAACTAGGTCCGAACCTGGAGTTCGGACCGGCCGAACCTGGGGTTCGGTGGGAGTTCGGCCGATCGGGTATATATAGTTGTTTGGTCTTTGTATTTAGCAGTTCTGAGCGTGCGAGATTACTGTTAAGTGTGTGTTTCTGAGTGTGTTTCTCTGTGTCAATTCTCTGTGGTTTACTGGATGTAATTGTTCTCGTTTGATCAATAAAACAATCAGTTATTTACGTTTCGATGTCCGATTAGCTAGATCGAGTAGACGATCCGATGCTCACGCATTTTCAATTGGTATCAGAGCAAATCCAGGTTGCTCTATTGCGTTTGCTTTGATTGTAGTTGTTTTCTTGATAAAACCGAGTTGTTTTCATTCAAAAACGGGTAAATCTGTGAGCTTTTCGAGTAATTTTCATTACTAAAACATTTCTATGGGTTTTATCTGAGTTTCTGTCAAAATCTCGTCCAAATTCTCTCAAAATCGCGAAAATTATGTCAAGAGTGCTTACATTCGTTCGAGGTTCGGAATAACCGAAAAATAACCGCTCCGAACTTCTAGTTCGGAGAGAGTTCGGACGTCGTTCGGTCCTTCTTGTTTCAGTGAAAGTTCGGAGTAAGATCGGATTAGGATCGGAGGGAGTTCGGAGGTGTTCGGACTTTGATTTAAGTTCGGACTGTGTAATCAAGTTCGGACAATGTTCGGAGCAAGATCGGAGGTTCAGTTGAGTTCGGCCGAACTTGGAGTTCGGAGGGAGTTCGGAGCAGACGTCTATATATAGGAACTTGTGCTTTGAATGTAAGAACGAGAGAGAGAGAGACTAGTTCTTAACTATGTGTTTTTGACGGTGTTTCTCTAGAGAGCTTCAGAGAGAGTTTGTAATTGAGTCTATGTTGATTTCAATAAAACAAACTATTATTTACGTCTCGTTTTCACTCTACGATCAAGCAAACCTTTAGTAAGATCCGTCTTACAGTTTTTCAATCCACCACTACCCAAATCGCATCGTGACCCCTAACCGTTTTTGGCAATTTGGTTAGCAAATCCATGGTGATATGCTCCCATTTCCACTCTGGGATGTCCAACGGTTGCAATTTCCCGTATGGTTTCTAATGCTCGGCCTTAACCTGCATACAAGTTAGGCACTTACTCACGTATTTGACTATATCCCACTTCATGCCGAGCCACCAATAGTCACATTTCAAGTCATGATACATCTTGGTGGTTCCAGGATGTACCGAATACCGGGACTTATGGGCCGCATCTAGAAGAAGTATTTTTACATTGCAAGTGTTAGGAACCCAAATTCGACCGAATCGAGTCCTAATTCCACTACTCTCTTCTACCAAGTTTTTCACTTGGCCCACAATTCTTTCTTTCTTCAGATTTCCACTTTGATAGCTTCAGTTTGTGCTTCTTTGATCTTGGTGATCAGATCCGAAGTCACCACCATTTTCATTTACCGTACCTTGATTGGGGCATAATCCCCTTTTCGACTCAAGGCATCAGCTACCACATTAGCCTTTCCGGAATGGTAATGGATTTCACAATCGTAGTCCGTTATCGTTTCCAACCACCTCCTTTGCCTCATGTTTAACTCCTTCTGTTCGAAGTACTTAAGGCTTTTATGATCCGTGTAAATAGTGCATTTTACAGCATAAAGGTAATGCCTCCATATCTTCAATGCGAAGATCGCGGCCGCAAGTTCCAAGTCGTGGGTGGGGTAGTTCGACTCATGCTTCTTCAACTGTCTAGAAGCATACTCTATTACTCTGCCCCGTTGCATTAAAGCACAACCGAGACTCTTCAGTGATGCATCAGAGTACACCACCAAGTCATCGGTGCCCTCCAGAAGGGTTAAGACTGGTGCTTGGGTCAACTCTCATTTAAGGCTCTAGAAAGCCTCTTCTTGTTCATTTCCCCACGCAAACTTAGCATCCTTTTTAGTTAATTTCGTCATTGGGAGGGCCATCCTCGAGAAGTTCTGAATGAACCGTCGGTAGTAGCCTGCTAAGCCAAGGAAACTTCGGACCTCGGTCGGGTTCCTCGGACGTTCCCAACTTGTTATCGCTTCTATTTTAGCCGGGTCTACCATGATCCCCTTGGCTCCAATGACGTGGCCCAAGAATTGAACTTCTTGCAACCAAAATGCTCATTTGGAGAATTTCCTATATAACTTCTCCATTCTCAATTTTCTCGAGTACTTCTCACAAGTGTTCGGCATGTTCCGCTTCACTTCGAGAGTAAATCAGTATGTCGTCTATAAATACGATCACCGACCTATCCAGCATGGGCTGGCACATGCGGTTCATGAGGTCCATGAAAGCCGCAGGCGCATTGGTGAGCCCAAACGACATCACCGTGAACTCGTAATGCCCGTACCTTGTTCTGAAGGCGGTTTTGGGGATATCTTCTTCCTTCACCTTCAATTGGTGATACCCCGATCTTAGATCAATCTTTGAAAACCATTTCGCCCCTTGCAATTGGTCGAATAAGTCGTCGATCCGAGGAAATGGATATCGGTTCTTCACCGTGAGCTTGTTTAACTCACGGTAGTCTATACACAAGCGCATACTCCCGTCTTTCTTCTTCACAAACAATACCGGGGCTCCCATGGTGAGACACTTGAGCGGATAAACCCCTTGCCTAAGAGTTCTTGGAGTTGCGTCATCAACTCTTGCAACTCGGATGGTGCAAGACGATACGGTGCCTTGGCCACCGGTTTAGCCCCGGGCACCAAGTCAATCCGAAATTCCACCTCTCGGTCGGGTGGTATTCCCGGTAGATCATCCGGGAACACATCTTTGTACTCGCACACCACCGGTATATCGTTCATAGATGGACCTTGTTCACGGCTATCGGTGACTACGGCAAGATAGGCCTTGCATCCTTGTAGCAAATACTTCCTCACTTTATGAAATGAGCATAATTCTGGGAGATCTCGTGTCTCGCCATAGATAGTGACTTGGTTCCCGCTTGGTGAGGTGGTTTCTATAGCCTTTCGATCGCATATCACCTTTGCATGATTACGGGACAACCAATCCATGCCCACCACCACCTTGAATTCTCTCATCGCCATGGGAATGAGGTCAATTGGGTAATCCTCATTGGTGATAGAGATTTTGCACTCCCGACATACATCATAAACAAGTATAGATTTATCGTTAGAAACTTCTACCTCTAAGGGTACACGCAATTTGTTAATTATAAAAGAAGGGTGCTTGGCAAAATCATAGGACACAAAGGACCTATTAGCACCAGTACAAAAAAATGTATGTGCAGGTATTGAATTAACTGAAAATGTACCTGCCACAACATTCGGTTCGGTTTTGGCCTCTTCGGCCGTCAATTGGAAGGCTCTTGCAGGAGCCTTTTGGGACTCAACTTTCACCCCCGGCCTAGCCCCCTCACTCCTGAGCTTTGGGCATTCAGACTTTCTATGTCCCGTTTGGTAGCAGTTGAAACACCGTATAACTTCTGAAGGGCAGTTTGAGACACCGTGTCCCTTCTTCCCACAATTTAGGCATGGGCGGTCCTTGAACAAGCATTCGCCCGAGTGGCCTTTGTTGCAAATCTTACATTTTGAGCTACCACCCTTAGAGTCTCTCTTCTTGGGTGATTCCCCCACTTTTTGCTTCGTTGGGGGATTAGGATTTCCCTCCCCCCCCCCCCCTTGAACTGGCCCTTTCCAAGACTTCTTTCTTCTTCAAGTCAAGTTCCCGTGCCCGGGCAGTATTGATCATTTCCTCAACGAATTTGAATCCGCCGAGGGGCACAAATTCTTTGATGTTCTGCTTCAGCATGTTACGGTAGAAGAACATCCTCGTCTCTTCATTGGGTAAAGCATCCCCACAGAATTTGACTCGGTCGAGGTACTCCCCCGTTATTTCATCCACCGACTGATGTTCCCCTTGTTCCAGCTTGAGGAATTCATGTTTCAGTTCATTCACTTTGGACGGTGGGCAGTGGTGTTCGGTGAACAACCCCTTGAATTCTTCCCACTTCATAGCATTAACCAACACCTCCCCTTTTTCTTGACATTTTGCATCCCACCAATCCTTTGCCCGGTCTGCGAGTAGGCCCGTGGCAAAGATCACCTTGTCCTCCGGTTTGCAACGAACCCTTCGGAACACAGATTTAACATTTATAATCCAACAGTGGCACGCTATCGGATCGACTTCTCCAATATATTGAGGAGGGTGGCAAGCAACAAAGTCCTTAAACGAGCATCTCCTCTTGGACTTTTCTTTCTCCCCATAATTGAGGAGAGCAGCTTTCAATTCATCAAAGTTTTCATTCATGGTTTTGAGTAGGTCCACTTGCATATTGTGGACATAGTCGGGGAGAGCCGCGTTAATTGCAGTCCCCACTTCCTCGGCAATTTGGGCCCTTAGTTCAGCCCTTCTTTGCTCTTCCGCGAGAGCTTCAACGTTTGGATCAGCCATTTATCTACATATATAGAGATAACAACATGTTAGCTCTGCATTTCAAGTTCCCTTTGCCTATAGCAAGGTTTATGTGATTAATTGGACAATTTCCAATCAACCTGACAAATTTATACGATGTCCTTTGCCTTAGCATTAACCCGTTTCTATCCGTCCATGACATTTAATGCGATTCACGGTTCTAGTGTTTAACACTCTTCCGTGATTCCCAATATAATGGTCGTAACCGTTTTGGTAACCGACCTCAATTTGGCAAACAAATTTCAAATTCTTATCCTACCAATGCTAAGGATAATGAAATACAAAATTCAACTAACCTGGATTCCCGTTCAAGCTCAAACCAAACGCTTAACCATATCTCAAACTCGAGGTTTGAGTTCAAGCACCACATGAGTGCTTAATTCTCTCAAACCACGGCTCTGATACCAACTTGTAACACCCGAGTTGATATTCATGTTTATAACGGTTAAACGTTTAATAACATAGTTTGGTCCTAGAAAGTTTCAAAGTTAGGTGGTGGTTAAGTGTCGATTCCCAAAAATGGACAACCAAGTGTAATTCTTAATGTACGATTACAATTCAAACTATCACATTTACAAAAGGTTAATTCTTAATTTGATAACCACCCAAAATCTTCATCAAGCGTTCGGTTCTTGAGCTTCCATAGGACATCCAACTACATTGGTCGTTTCTCTGCATTTCTCAACCAATTTAGAACACATATCACATGATTGAATCGAATGAGAGACGTTGGAATGAACTTAAACAACAAATCAGCATGTTGGAAAAATGGGGTCCACCATAAGCTACGGTGGGTACCGTAAGCTACGGTGGCCTCTGCCTCCCTTACGGTGGCCTTGTGCTGGCCTACGGTGCACATTCCACCCCTGTGGCCACCGTAAGCTACGGTGGTCACCGTAAGCTACGGTGGCTACAGGTCACATTGACCCTTTTTCTTGCATTTTAATCCCAAGGCTCAATTAGAGTGTGCTTCGTACACCCGTAGGTCCTGCAACCATTTGAAATCCATACCCGCACCAGGTTTACAAGTACATACAACATTACCAAGCGCTAAAACAATTAACACATACCGGTTACTTGCCAAAAATCCAACCTGTTTGACCCGTGAGTTCGAGCTTCCGCTACCTCCGGCGTGGCCCAATTGATGACCTCCTTCTCCTTGATTGCCTATTGAGTCCACAAACAAGTTAGGACTCCACATTTTCAACCAATTGTCCATGCTACCATTTAACATGCTAGCACAATTCCTCAATTGGACTTCTCATTGATACACATGCATATGATCATCAAAAATCAGTAATTACACTTCCTATGATCATTTTAAACACAATTCATGGTCACATAACCATTTAACTAGATTTGTGTGTCATTTAGGCATTTCATCAAACGGTTGGTGTGCATACTTAGATGCACACATTCATATTATACCCATGAACCTCCTACTTACCAAATAGCGAAGTTTAGGCAAGTACAACACAATCTCATCATCAAATAATCATTTACTAACATAATCAACCAAATCATATAGTTAAGAACCCATGGTTTAGCAACATGCAAGTTCAAGTAGGGAAATTGGTGACTACTAGACCAATTACTAGACTATTTGGTTCTCTAGACAACATACAACATTCCTAACACCTTAGGATTGTAAATCAACACTAATTTCACATATTTGAGCCCCAATGTGCCAACATTCATACATGCAACTGGATGGGGTTTGACTTACTTGTTACGAGATTAGTTCTAGAGGATGAATTCACTTCAGATTTCCAATTCGTGGCCTCAATTTCGTAGCTTGACCCTTCTGGGAGCAGAATTTCGAGTTTTAGGTGATGGAGGAGAGGAGCTAGGGTCGCAGGTCGTAATTCACGATCCCCCTCCTCCTCCTTCCTTTTTGTATGATCTCATATTTCTCATTTACAATTCTGGCCCCTCAACAATAAGTTTTGATTTAATTGCAACTAAACCTTATAATTTACCCACTAAACCCCCAGGTTTCTATAACATGGCAAGTGCTATAATATTTAAGGAACAATTTAGTCACATAACAAGACTCGGCTTAACGTTAACGGAATTTCCTAGTATATTAGAATTTGGGATGTTACATTCGAGACTCCAAAATATATTGATTTTAAAATTGATTTTATATTCCATGTTGATTAATCATGAAGAAATAAGATAAAAAAAATTTCCGATTTTTAGAAACTTTATATCAAAAAACACCTCAAATCTTTTTGGTATTTTCTGATATGAAAAATAAATGCAATATAGAATCAGACACTATTTTTGTCTTTTGTGAGAAAGATCACGACTTGGGATCATACATAACATGTTGAACTACACTTCAATTCCGATTATTGTAGCACATAAGCCATGTCGATTGCAAATATAATTTGTCCAACTTTAAACTCAGGCACAATCATACTCATAACATTTGGATATGTTAAGATATTGATTAATTTGCTTTGACCAGTGTATCCCACACTATCAGACATACTCAGATATGTTTTGCTTATCACACTTTCTGATTTCACTTGTTATTTAACACATAGTGATTTTATTCATGATATAGTCAACTGTGTACCATGCAAAAATAAATAAATAAAAACGTTAAATCATCTACCTTAAGGTTGATCTTTCGATATGCAGATAAGGCCCCGAATTTAACAAAATAAGAAAATAAAACAAGTTGAAATTGTGTAATTCAACAACTGTAAGGAATATCACTTTGATGATTCTGGTTGAAGTCTTATTTTGAAGAAGTTCCGACTGAACAGAGTCCAAGCGGAATCCTGCAGTTCAACCAGAAAAGACTTTCAAGTGGAAAGAAGCAGTCTCCTAAAGTAGATAGTTGCTGATCACACGCAAGATATCCCATCTGTCGAAGATTATTCTTTTGGTAGTAGTATTTGACTTTCGTATTCAACGGTCTAGATGATCGTTTGGAAATCAATGGCTATCATTGATTTCCCTTAGCACTATATATAGCATAGCCCATCTTCAACCTTGTACACAGATGTTTGATCCTTATCACTGTGTAATATAGTTGAGTTAATGCAAATAGTGCCGAGTATATTATACTTCATGTGTTACTATAATCATGCAAACAACTATTATTCACAAGTGTTAGTTGTTAAAGTATAGTGAAGATTAACTTAGTTCTGCAAGGTTAATCTTGCAAGTAAATCTTGTAACTTAATTAGGTGTTAAGTAATACCGATCCTACGAGTGGTATCAGAGCTTTGGCTCTCACTTTGAAGGACTTCCAGTGCTTCAAAGTTGAT
Source organism: Deinandra increscens subsp. villosa (assembly GCA_039602395.1). NCBI lineage: Eukaryota > Viridiplantae > Streptophyta > Magnoliopsida > Asterales > Asteraceae > Deinandra > Deinandra increscens. The sequence goes on along the minus strand of JBCNJP010000017.1, from coordinate 69,833,237 downwards.
ATTTACTTGTTTACTTTACTGGTTTAAGCTTTTCTTTCTCAAAGGATTTACAAAATGAACGATCTCAGTCTCGTAACCTCAAACGATAGCACCAACAAACCTCCCATGTTCACTCCAGAGGACTTCGACACATGGAAGCTTCGTATGGAAGGGTTTGTTCGTAGCTTAGATCACCATATTTGGAAATCTATGACTGTTGGTCCCATTGTTGTAACTGTACCATTTGCTGATGATGAAAATGTTCACATTCCAAAACCACTTGATAAATTTACCGACATAGACCACAAACAACTCGAGCCAAACTTCAAGGCATACTGGACCTTGCAACCTGCACTACCTAACTCCATACTAATTAGTTTTAAGAGCATTCACGGTAGGTTCCCTAAAAAATATGTGAGTGTAAATTTGTAAAATTTGAGGTTTAGTTGTTAGTGTTTGTGAGTAGAGGAGAGAGAAAAGTTTTACAAAATCTATATAATTGATAGAAAAATTGATGATTTGCTAAAATTTAGGGATTGGAAGAGAGAGAAAACGTAATGATAAAGGTATAAAAAGTATTATTTAATTATGGTTGTGAGTGAAAGAGAGAGAAAAAGTAATAATAAAAGTATAAATTATAAGGATAAGGATAAAGAACGTGTTGGGAATGCTCTAAGGGGTACAAAGCGGCTTTTGAACTATGGAATGCTTTTGATGTGATATATGAAATCTTCAGTTGCAAATCTGGTGAAACCATGACAAACCAGTACCTTCAATTTGTTTCTATACTTGATGAGCTTCAAAGAGCTGGTGTAACTCTGGAACAAGCTGATGTAAACAGAAAATTTCTTAGGTCACTACCTTCAATGTGGACTATTTATTCAGTAAGCATAAGAGAGTGCAAAAACCTAAAGAAAATGAAACTGAGCGAACTCCACGACATCTTATATGCCTATGAGATGGAGATTAACCTTAAACAAGGCTCAACATTTGAAGCATCTCAGCCTCAATCCACTGCTCTTGTAACCACTGAATTTCAAACTCAAAGAAGCATAAACTCAAATTTTTCTAAAACTGTGTCTCATAAATTTGAGAATAACCATCATGCTTTCGTAGTCTCTAACTCACACTCCAACTTCACAAGTGAAGATCTTGAGTGTATTGGAGCAGATGACTTAGAAGAGATGGACATTATGACACAACTTGCTATGGTCTCAGTAAGAGCCCAACATTTCTGTTTGGGCTGATATTTCGGGATCCTTGGCAGAAGCTCAAGTGGTCCAGTATCCACAGACGGGTTGAGAATCCTGACAGGTTCGGGCATCCTGAATTAAAGTTATCGACTAACCGCTATGTTGTTCCTCGTATTTATTTTCTTGCAGGTAAAGAAAACATGTAAAACAAGCCTAAAGACATGGACAAATACTATAGAACGTGGACTAAGTGGTCCACAACGTTCATATTGACTTAGTGGGGAGAATCCCTAATATATAGGACAGTTGGTTATTTTATTTCAGGATCCTTGCCGGAAGCTCAAGTGGTTCAGTATCCTGACAGATTTGGTATCCTGAAATGCAGTTATTAACTAACCGTTTCAATTGTCCACATGTCCTAATTAAATACAGGATTAAAGGGACATGTAAATGAAGGCTAAAGACCAGGTCAAGCATTAATTAACATGCCATAACTGATTCCTAACGTTCATAAATACTTGGGAATGGAATCCCTTATTTTTAGCACTTTCGGTTATTTCCTTGTAACTATATAAATAGAGGTTTTGATCGACTTAGGAACACACACAACTCGTTCACATTTTAGCTCTGATAGCATACAATCTCTGTAACACTTAGCTTGATCGATCATACCTCCAAAACACTTGTAATTTTCAATTTCGTATCAATAAAATTGTGAGGAAGTAGGCTCTTTAGGCCGGCTCCCGAAGTTTTTTTTGCTAGGATTCCTGAAGGCAAATCGAAGCATCCTGGATTTTTCCTTCGTTACATTCTTGTGTTCAACTTTACAATTTGAGCATATTGACAAGCACACTACCTTACATTCTAAGTTTAGAATACGAAATCATCTTGTTGATTTTTGACCAAAACAGTTTGGCGCCCACCGTGGGGCAAGTGGTGCTTCATCTTACAAAAATTCTATTTTTCGTTCACTCAATTTGATCTCCAATCTAAAAATGTCAAACCAACAAATGTCTGTCTCGGCCTCTACATCATACGCCATTCCTTTTCTTCCTCCCGCTCCAGGAAGCCAGAAGAAGACCAATGACCGTCAGAAGAAAGTGGATGAGCAGCCGAGAAAGATTAACTATCCTGTCTTCACAGGATCCCAGGATCAATCTGTTGATCCTATTATTACTAAAAATGATTTGTTTACTTTGATCAAGCATGTGAAAAATCAGATGGACCAGCAAGAAAAGACCAATCAAACGGCGATGAAGGAGATCGAGGAGCTTAAGAAGTCCAAGAATCCTGTAGAAGATCAAAGTCCTCTATTCCTCAGGCATCTTGACTTCAACACTTCATGATCCTCTGATCCAGCTTGCTACAATTACAAATCGACAGCAGGCATCACTACAACCCCTACAATGACTTCCCAGGCCGCTGGATATGGAGGGAGTACTGCTGGATTCTCAGGAGCCATCCCGCCAGAGTCCTCGCAACCACGCTCCAAGGATCATTGGATTCCATATCGTTGGGATCCTTAGCTACACCATCTCAAGGATATCCTTTTTCTGTCGGGAACCCAAGCCAGAACTTCCAGGGATATCAGCATTTTAACCCTTATGTTTCTGTAGGAATCTTCGGGACCAGCTCCTTAGATGTGCATGATGATGACTTCATTCCCATGCAAGCAGCAGTCACTACGAAGCCGAGCATCCCAACAAGCTATGGATATAATCCCAGGATCCTAGTCCAGAAGCCTGCTCCAAGTAACATGTCCAATTCAATTGCTAACGTTTCTAACCAGGGTGCTCCTTATGATGCATGTATTCTTCCAAGTATCGCTAGGGAGCTTCAAAAGTTGAAAGAGATGATATCGAATGTTCCAGGGATCCTGAAACCTATTCCTGAGGTTCCTTTGGAAAGCCACAAGATCTCCAGATTTACTTGGCTGATTTCTCAAGTGGAAATTGCGAAGCATTTTCAAACTCCAAGCATGAAGCTTTACAATGGAACCACGGATCCTAAAGAACACGCGGCACATTACAGGGAGCGTATGGAGATCAATTCTATTCCGACAGAAATCAAAGTAGCATGTCTGTGCAAAGGCTTTGGTTCAACCTTAACAGGACCAGCCATGAAATGGCTACTGAGCATCCCTTCTAACACTATTACATCATTCTCTCATTTAGTTAACCTGTTTAACAACCAATTTTATTGCAGCAGAACTTTTGAAAAGCTCACAGGCGACCTGTACCGAGTAGTTCAGAAGCCAGATGAGCCGCTCGAAGAATACATTGCTAGATTCGGACGAGAATCTCTCGAGATTCCACATTTGGATATGGCAGCAATCGTCGAAGCCTTTTAAATTGGGGCTCTCTAAAGATTCACATTTTTATGATGATCTTGTCATGACTTCTTGCAGGAATCTTGATGAAGTATGCAGCAGAGCCTTGAGGTTTATCCATTTGGAAGATGACAAAAAGATCCACCAAAGATTAGATGTTCCTATATATGATCCTAACAGCAAGAAGGCAGAATCCCCCGAGAAGCCGTATAGATCTCGTCCATACTCCAAACCAGATAATCACAAAGTCAATGCTGTGGAGCAGGATGATGATGATGAGGGGTATCCTAAGGTATCTGAGTATTGTTTTTCTGTTGATATTGGTGGCCTAATGTGTGCCATGCAGGGTCTTGGCGAAAAGGCAAGATGGCCTAGAAAAATGATAAGCAGGGATCCTGGAAAGACAAAACCAAGTGGTGCGCCTTCCATAAAGACTTTGGCAACCTAACAGATGAATGCATAGAACTTCGGAAGGAAATTAGCTATGTACTTAGTAAGGGGCATCTTAAAGAGTTGATAGGCAGAAAGAAGGTCAAGACTCAAGAAGCCGACAAGGTGCCTTAGAGAGCAGTTTCTCCACCTCAGGATGCTCAAATAATCAACTTCATCTCAGGAGGCTCAGACATATGCGGCACTTCGTATTCCTCAGCCAAGAAGCATGCTAAGGAATCTAAATCTGAACAAGGTGACAGACCTGTCCGAACATCCACTTTAACTCAAGACAAGCTCATATCCTTTGATGAGAGCGACAGTTCTCATGTCCAGGATCCTCATCATGATAGTCTTGTAGTCAGTTTATATATTGCTAATCATTTTGTTTGCAAGATCCTGATTGATAATCGAAGCTCATTAAACATAATCCGTCTTGATCAGCTCAAAAAGATGGGGATCCCAGAAACTTAATCCGCTTGGAAGCATGAATACATGACATGTATTCCTAAACATGTTATTACTCATAAACTTGGTTTAGACCCTTCTTTCAGGCCCATACAACAAAAAAGGAGGAAGTTCGCTCCAGAGAAGAATATTATCATCCAGGAGGAAGTTGACAGGCTTCTCAAAACCAAGATGATCAGAGAAGTCAAATATCCTAGGTGGCTAGCAAATGTGGTGGTGGTTCAGAAGAAGAACGGAAAGTGGAGAGTATGTGTCGACTACACATAATTGAATAAGGCTTGTCCTAAGGATCCTTTTCCACTTCCCCACATTGACGCAATGGTGGATGCCATGGCTGGTCACGGGATGCTCACCTTCATGAACGCCTCAGCAGGATTCCAACAAATTCAGATGGAGCCATGTGACCAGGAGCATACGACTTTTATGACTCCGATAGGTATCTATTGTTATACTGCTATGCCTTTTGGTCTGAAAATTGCAGGTGCCACCTACCAGAGGCTAGTAAATATGATCTTTAAAGAGCAACTGGGGTACACGATGGAAGTCTACATAGACGATATGGTGATGAAATCCAAAAAGGCACAAGATCATGTCAAGGATCTCCAAACTGCCTTTGACATCCTTGACCAATATAACATGAAGCTCAATCCCTCCTAGTGTCACTTTGGGGTGTGAGTTGGAAAGTTTTTAGGCTACATGGTTACCAAAAGAGGAATCAAAGCAAGTCCAGAGCAAATAAAATCAATCCTGAATTTGAAGTCCCCGTCGAACGTAAAAGAGGTGCAAAGATTGACAAGGAGAATCGCATCACTCAACAGGTTCATTTCAAGATCCTCAGAAAAAAGTAAGGATTTCTACGATATCCTGAGGAAAAACAGGAAATTCGAGTGGGAGAGCCGCTATATTAGTATCTTGCTGTTTCCGGAAGCTCAGTCAGTGCAGTCTTAGTAAAAGACTACCAAGGTCAGTAGCATCCGATATATTATGTAAGTAAAACTCTGCTAGACGCGGAGTCCAAGTATTCTCACCTTGAAAAATTAATTCTAGCTCCTATAATGGCTTCAACTAAACTGAGACATTATTTTGAAACTCATGTTATAATTGTGAAATCTAACTATCCTATTAAGGCAGTTCTCAGGAAGTCGGAAATGTCAGGTAGGATGGCTAAGTGAGAAGTCAAACTAAGTGCCTACGATATCAAATATGAGCCAAGGACAGTAATCAAATCCCAAGCCTTGGCTGACTTTGTGGCTGATTTCAGTAGTGACATAGAACCGGAAGTAGAAAAGGAAGTCCAGCAGCTTGAGAAGCCAGAAGAAGACTGGATCCTTTACACTGATGGATCCTCAAATGTTAGAGGAATAGGGCTTGGCATCCTGCTAAAATCGCCACAGGGGGACATAATACCATTATCCATATCTTGTGAATTCTAGGCTACCAACAACAAAACTGAATATGAAGCTTTGATTGCTGGATTGCAGTTGGCTAGAGATATGGACATCCGATGTATTCAAGTATTTGTTGATTCTCTTCTTTTGACTAACCACTTTAATGGCTCTTATGCAGTGAGAGGGGAGAATTTAATCAAATATCTTGATATTGTCAAAAAATTGTTTTTGCTTTTTGAAAATTTTAACATTTCACAGGTTCCAAGAGAAGACAATTCAGAAGCCGATGCTTTAGCAAACTTGGCTTCATTGCTCAGGATCCCTGAGGATATCAAGATTCCCATAACGCATTACCTGACGCCAACAATAGCTCAACAGGAAGCTCACGCTATCGACGCCAGTGAAGAAGCAGATGTTGGGAATCCCAAAGATATCCAAGAATCCTGGACTTATCCGATCATTAAACATCTTAAAGATGGAGAGATTCCTAAGGGTGAAAATCCCAGGGCTTTTCGCGCCAAGGTAATACCTTATTTTATTTTAGATAATGTATTATACAGAAAGTCTCTTGAACGTGTCTACTTGAGGTGCTTGGAGAAATCAGAAGCCCTTGAGGTGCTTGAAGACATTCATAGTGGAGATTGTGGAAACCACAGTAGGGGCAGAGCACTCTTCTCTAAGGTTCTCAGATTTGGTTACTATTGGCCTACAATGAAGAAGGATGCCATGAGCTTGTCACAAAAATGCGATGCCTGCCAAAGGCACGACAATATTCTGCATCAACCAGCTGAGCATCTGCACCCTATAGTATCCCCATGGTCGTTCATGAAGTGGGGCATGGATATTAGAGGTAAGCTGCCTAAGGCTCATGGAGGAAAAGTATTTATGCTTGCAATGACAGACTATTTCTCCAAGTGGATTGAAGCAGAAGCCTATGTTCAAGTGACAGAGAAAGAGGTGATATCCTTCATCAAGAGAACTATTATTACCAGATTTGGGATTCCGGCAGAAATCATATGTGACAACAGCTCCTAGTTCATCGGCAGAAGAACAACAAATTTTTGTGCTACCTGGGGCATAAAAATTATCACTTCAACACATGTCCACCCTTAAGCTAATGGGCAGGCAGAATCCAGCAATAAGATCATTATCAACAACCTTAAGAAGAACTTGGGCTCCAAGAAAGGCAAGTGGGCTGAGGAGCTGCCTTTTGTTCTTTGGGCAGATAGGATAACACCCAAGAATGCAACCGGCCAAACTCCGTTCTCGCTAGTGTTTGGAGCTGAGGCTGTGATCCCCACAGAAATGGTGCTACCTACAGCCAGGATTAACTGCCAGGATCCTGAAACCAACAGCCAGACCTTGCTTTAGGATCTTGAAACAGTTAAGGAGCTTAGAGATGTGGCCAGAATCCGGATGGCATCCTATCAACAAAGGGTGGTAAAGTTTTATAACAGGAATACCAGGTTAAGAAGATTTCAAGTAGGGGACTTAGTGTTGAGAAAGGCATTTCAGAATACTACTAATCCAGCCGATTAAAAATTAGCACCAAAGTGGGAAGGACCATATTTGATAGATTCTGAAGAAGAAAAGGTGGCAAATCGCTTGGTAAACATGGAAGGAGAACCCCTACCAAGAGCCTGGAATGCCATACACCTCAAAGATTATTTTATGTAGGAATCCATTTGGAATCCTTTTAGAATCCTGAGGATTCTCACTGCTAGATACTACAAGGTACGTATTTCAATCCAATTTCAATATTATTCTTATTGTTTTTGTCACATGATACTGACTTAAGCATCGGAATGGTGTTAGCTAAGCTAACACCCACCCCTCACCAAGTGTTGAGTGTTTTGCAGATTTTGAGAATCCTAAATACTTTGGGTATATCCCCAGTTAGAGGTTGAGCACCTCTCCTCCGTTTAAGGTATCCTGCATACCTCCTAAGGTTTGAGGATATCACCTCTCCTACGTTTGGGTAATCGCCAGTAGCGCACGACCCTCGCTAGGAGCGCACGTTGTTCACCGGTATGGTCAAGGCAGTTGGATCAGTCCATCTTAAATGGTGGCTGACAATCTTGTCACCGTAGGCTACTGTGTGGATTCTCAAGGTTTTTAACACTTACGTGTTAACTAAGGTTTAAAAGGTCTTCAACTTTTCTAAGAATCGCCTGGAGCGCTCGTTATTTTGCAATTGAGCGAATCCTCAAGTAATAGCAGACATGTTATCCTCACGAATTATCTAAGGTTTTTAACACCAACGTGTTATCTAAGGTTTTGGCATTTTCATGTTACTTGTGTATGGGTATATCCCCAGTTGGCTTAGTCCCAAGTTTATCGGGCTTCTCCCCTGAATTGGCTTAGTCCCAAGTTTATCGGGCTTGTCCCCAGAATTGGCTTAGTCCCAAGTTTATCGGGCATGTCCCTAAAATTGGCTTAGTCCCATGTTTATCGGGCTTATCCCCAGAATTGGCTTAGTCCCAAGTTTTTCGGGCTTATCCCTAGAATTGGCTTAGTCCCAAGTTTATCGGGCTTGTCCCCATGATTGGCTTAGTCCCAAGTTTATCAAGCTTGTCCCCAGAAATGGCTTAGTCCCAAGCATCCCGGGTTTATCCCTAGTTTAACTCAATTTCGAAACTACTATGATTTTGCCACATGTATCCTCAAGGATATTCCAGAATCTATCTAAATGCGCCCAAGGTAAAACCTACTTAAGGGACTATTAAGGTAATGCACTTTCAAATTATTACATTTTATCATGCTGACTTTTGTCATCGTTTATCAACTTACATACTTTACTTAAAGCATTCTTACTACCTTAATATTCCTGAGGAACCTGATGAGATTCTCACTTAAATATTTCAAAATATTTCATGAACAAAATCAAAAACAAAGGGAAAACACACCATGATAAAGAAAGTCGGATAATAGTATTAACCATGCAGGAAATTCAAAAGGATCAACTCAAGCTTCTTAGCACCCCCAAGCTTCTCCAGAGTTCCTTTCCAGGTAGCTGCATCTAAGCCTTAGCAGTGAAGCCTTCAGCATCTTCTTCATTGGCCTTGATCGCGGAAGAAGATCGAAATGAAAAGGGAGGGAGCTGACATGGACAAAAACAGAAATCTAGAAGGTTCCGACGGTAACCCAGGGTTATTTATGGAGAAGTCTCAAGAGAAGTTGCGTCGCTATCAAATCAGGAGCAAACGAGTCACCTCCGTAATATTTCAAGAGTTTGAATTTTCACAGCCGTCTTCATGGTCGACAACTATCAAAATTCAGGGGAAATTGTTTGGGCTGATATTTCGGGATCCTTGGCGAAAGCTCAAGTGGTCAAGTATCCTCAGATGGGTTAAGAATCCTGACAGGTTCGGGCATCCTGAATTACAGTTATTGACTAACCGCAATGTTGTTCCTCGTAATTATTTGCTTACAGGTAAAGAAAATGTGTAAAACAAGCCTAAAGACTCGGACAAATACTATAGAACGTGGACTAAGTGGTCCACAACGTTCATATTGACTTAGTGGGGAGAATCCCTAAAATATAGGACAATTGGTTATTTTATTTCAGGATCCTTGCCGGAAGCTCAAGTGGTTCAGTATCCTGAAATGCAGTTATTGACTAACCGTTTCAATTGTCCACATCTCCTAATTAATTGCAGGCTTAAAGGGACGTGTAAATGAAGGATAAAGACCAGGTCAAGCATTAAAGAACGTGCCATAACTGATTCCTAACGTTCACAAAGACTTGGGAATGGAATCCCTTTTTTAGCACTTTCAGTTATTGCCTTGTAACTATATAAATAGAGGTTTTGATCGACTTAGGAACACACAAAACTCGTTCACACTTGAGCTCTGATAGCATACAATCTCTGTAACACTTAGCTTGATTGATCATACCTCCAAAACACTTGTAATTTTCAGTTTTGTATCAATAAATTTGTGAGGAAGCAGGCTCTTCAGGCCGGCTCCCGAGGTTTTTTTGCTAGGATTGCTAGAGGCAACTCGAAGGATCTTGGATTTTTCCCTCTTTACATCCTTGTGTTCAACTTTACATTTCGAGCATATTGACAGCACACTACCTCATATTCTAAGTTTGGAATACGAAATCATTTAGTTGATTTTTGACCAAAACAGTTTCTATAAACGAACTTGGAGAACTTACAAAGGAGCCAAGAATGCACCTATTGGTCTTGACAAAAGTAAAGTCAAGTGTTATAATTGTCACCAACTGGGCCATTTTGCAAGGGACTGTTCAAGTTCAAGAAAGGAAGGCCAGTATCATACTCAAGCTCATGGGAAGAATCAAGAAAGCAATCATCACAACAACAGAAGCTACAAGAAAAACAACACCAATGGTTCTACAAGTTCACAGCCAACACCACCAAAACCAAGTGGAAGTGGAAACAACAGTAACTCAACTGATGCTGTGGCTAATCAAACGGAGTTTGTTGACTGGGAAGATGTTATTGCAGACTTTGAGCCAATCAACCATACACTCATGGCCAAGGAAGAGTCACCATCTCAGGTAAAACCTATTCCAGAAAATGTGCTAACACACTTGTGCTCTCCTGCTTGCATTGAACAAGTGGAAAGATATAGGAATCACAATTCTGAGAGAAGAAGTTTCAAACCTCAAAGAATTAAAATAATGCTTTAGAAAGACAGAAAATTCATACATTTGTAAAGTAACTGCTTTAAATGAAGAATTGAGAAACCGAAACAAACAAACTCAAATCTAGAGACTCAGATTGATGACTTGATCTCCAAGCTAAACACCTCAAGAAAGGAGACCCTACATGCTAAGGCAGATGTGGGTGCTCTTGAGGTGAAGCTAACTGAAGCTCATTTACCTGTGATAAATTTCAAAAGGCCAATGAGAAGGCTGAAAAACTGTGGAAGGGTGCTATGTACGGCAAAAGGCTAATGAGAAGGCTGAAAAAAATGTGCAAGAGCAAGTTCAACCTGATAATGTTCTGACTATTCATCAGGTTGTTCACACCAAAGAATTTGAAGCTCTAAACAAATTGGTGGAAGATGACAGGATGGCTGCTGAGAATGAAAGGTTAGCAAAAGAGTTTCAAGAGGAATTGGATCCGTTTTCACAGAATTGGGTTGTTAAAAGCTTGTTTGAAGAAGCTAAAAGAAGGTCAATGGAATGGAGATTGAGAAAATACAATTTGGAAGGTATGATAGAAAGTGAAAGGATAAAGGGTCATTGACATTGCCTCAAGGATGCCAACCAAATTGGTGAAGACTGATGCAAACTATGAACTATTGAAGAAGGTGAAAAGTTCCTGATTATCAGAAACCGGAAATCAGAGGATGATGTGACCTAAATGATGGTAAAGGAGCTATGCAGCTTGATTGATTCTATCTATCAAGAGCTCAGAGGAGATAGTGTTGCTGTTAACCCAAACATGGTGATGCCCCTGCCCTCAGAAATAATTTCAGGTATGGCAACTAACATTCTTGTTAAACCAGAGTTTGATGATGATGCAGATATCCTAACTCCACCCTCATTTATTTATGAGCCAAACCCTAAACCTGCAGCTTTCTCATTAGCATCCAAATTACTTTCCCTCATACCGTACAAACCTCCCACCATATCCAAGAAAGTTGCCACAAAGGTTGCAAACCCAAAATATCGAACAGATAACTTTACCCCAATCATTCCTTTCCCAAAGAAACCCATTCCTAGCCTAGACTTTTAAGACATCTTTCCACCATCACCTCCAAATAGCCCTGCACTAGAAGCTATTAAATCACCCACTCAAACATCTCTACCACCTCTTAAGATAAGAAAACCCTCATCTACCACTGCTCACACACCTCTAACCAAACCCAGTGATGCACAACCTGGTCCCTCTTCTCCCTCATCAAAAGGGAAAGCCCTCATTTAGCAAGATTCAGAAAATGATTCTGATGAGGAGAAAAAGAAGAGAAAGAGGAGACTGATACATGCCAAGAGAAAGAAAGATCAAAAGCAGAAGAGGAAAGGCCCACCTAGAAAGAACAAAGTTATTGGGTGGACATCCAATGAAGATAATTTTGATTTTACTTTCCAACTTCAAATTGGCACATCCAGAGTGGTAAATGCTCATCAAGTCACTAGAATGCTTGAAATCTTCCAGTTAACTGACATCTATGTAAGGCTAAGAGAAATCATGAGCCCAACCAGAGCTGAGCATCTATAAAGAATGAGCATAGAAACTGCAGTGCTCGAGTATGGGTTGCTTTACAGATCTCAAGGAGACACTGATAATGAAGAAGAACCTATCAGTGAGATCAAATTTGTCATATGGGAAGAGGAAGAGAAGCTATTCTATGTTCATATAGCAGATGGCACCTTCACCACTCATGAATCCATCTCTGTTCAAGGTCAGTGGAATGAACAAGATTAGGAAGCTCTTAAGCATGTGAAAGTGACCAAAACAAGCATGAAAAAGTTGTCTCAAGATTGGGATGCAAGCATCAGGTCCTTGGACAAATAGGTCAAGGAGAAGAACTTTTGTACAGAGTCAAATTTTGGAAGTAGCTTCGTAGATGGAGAATAATTTGACAGCATCAGCTTAGGGGGAGATTGTAAGGAATGTCACTTTGATGATTCCGGCTGAAGTCCTATTTTGAAGAAGTTCCAACTGAACAGTGTCCAAGCGGAATTCTGCAGTTCAAGCGGAAAAATGCAGTTTTGTCACTTAGTGAATATTCCGGGTGGACTCGATTATCCACCAGATAATGAGTTCAACTAGACTTATACTGAGAAGTCTTTTCAGTCGTCCAATCCCTGCAAAAGCTTCTCGGTTGCTTCTATATCTATCAAAGCCGCTCTCCTAAAGTAGATAGTTGCTAATCAGACGCAAGATATCCCATCTGTCAAATATTATTCTTTTGGTAGTAGTATTTGACTTTTGTATTCAACGGTCTAGATGATCATTTGGAAATCAATGGCTATCATTGATTTCCCTTCGCACTATATATAGCATAGCTCGTCTTCAACCTTGTACACAGATGTTTGATCCTTATCACTGTGTAATATTGTTGAGTTAATGCAAATAGTGCTGAGTATATTATACTTCATGTGTTACTATATTCATGCAAACAACTATTATTCACAAGTGTTAGTTGCTAAAGTAAAGTGAAGCTATATTAACTTATTTCTGCAAGGTTAATCTTGCAAGTAAATCTTGTAACTTAATTAGGTGTTAAGTAATATCGATCCTAAAATAACAATCAGGTCGGTCTTGTGGACACAGAAAGAAAGTCCGATGAATTATACGAAACACCAAAGAATATAAAGCATAACCTCAAAAGAACAACAATCAGGTCGATCTTTTAATACACAAAGAAAGTCCGATCGTTTGAGAAAATAAAGCAAATCAAACAAGTTTAAATCTTTGCAAAAAGAACACATGTATACACAGTGACTTCTCGTTTTCTTTTTACATATCTTTATCTTGATATATCTTGAGACATGCATCAAGATGTTGTCTACTAGGTCAAGCATCAGATTTAGTTTATATTACATTTGTATACTTTCTGATTTGTCGAGCCTATCTAGCACATCGAACATTGGTTTTATGGCTTTTTATCTAGTTTATCCATGAATCAGAAATCGTTAACCAATGTACCATCATTTCCCAATCATGTCGGATATAATTTCTAATATTTTGTTTTTTGTCTTTTCAAACTTTCTCCCCCTAAAAATGACAAACTCTATTCTTGGATTTTCATTTTTACCACTTGAAAATAACATACTATTTTTGTATTTTTGAAAGAAACAAACTACCCCTCAAACTGAGATGGAGTGAAAAACGAAAGGAAATTGATCAACCAACACGGATACTTGCAGTTAAGCATTTTGAAAAACACAGGATTTTGAAAATGAATTAGAAATTCAATTTTAGTTAAAACATAGATATTCCACTATCAACAATCTTTCAACTACTGACAGGTCTTCCTGAAATACCTGCTGACACCAAATAAAACATTAGTCGCTTTGGGATCGACCCGATTTAACAGCATTGGGTCACCCGGTGTGTTCCACATAGTCTCTGTGGGCCACGAAAACTCCTTTGGGTTTCCATATCATGATAGACGAAATTTTCGAATTAGAACCTAAAATAGAATCAACTGCATCTTTGGTCGGGACCAAAACGGCTTACTAGTTGATTTAATCTTTGGAGACCAAGGTTCATAAAAAATTTCACCATGATTATCCACATATTTGGCAGTGTTGTGGATATATGCAATCGTTGTACAATTTGCAGCAAGATGTCTAGGATGACGACATGCATAGCAAATTCTTCACGAAGTTGTGGTGAAAATTTTGAAAAATGTTTTGGCTTCCAACTATTATTCGTGGCTGGAGAATCATAGTAACCAAAAGAATGATGAGAGGCAAATGAATCAAAGAAATTATCAGATGAATCATACCTTGGAGATGATCTTCGTGGTAAGTAGTAAGAACCACTTGAAGAACTTCCATAATGATAATGACCACTTCTTGATGTATACACATTCGACTTCTTCTGTTGATCTTGCCTTTGTTGAGTCTGAACAGGCTTAACAAACGGTTTCTTTGGTTGTTGTTGAGATTGATGAACAGGTTTAACAACAACTTTCTTTTGTTCTGTGTTATCTATTGCACTGAGACATCCTTGACTTCATAAACCAAACCTTTGTACTTGAACCCTGGAATCTTTGATAACTCAACTTTAGAATTAGAAACATTCTTTTCATTTTCTTTTCTAGTAAATCTAGCTTTCATATCCTTTAGCATATTCTCATGAATCAGAAATTTATCAAAGTCAGCTTCAGTAGAAGTACTAACAGACTTCTTACTCTTATCAAATATCTGCTCATCGTCCAAAAAAGATGAACCAGGATCAAACTTTGGAACGTTGCCAGTTTCAATTTTCTTCTTCCTAGACTTAGATTTCTTTTTCTTTGCGAGAGCAGGAGTTGCAAACTTTAAGTAATCATGCTTTTCTTCATTTGGATTCACAGAAGCAGATGGAATACTTGACACATCAACTAGTGACGCAACTTTATGTGAATCATTCTTAACACTTTCTTCACTCTTCTCCTGTTTGTAGATGTAATTCAGAAATGTCTAGAACAAATTATAATTTTTTACTTGACATTGCAAATCCAGAATCTCAATTTTTAATTCAGTAATCTTCACTTGAGCATCTAACAAATCTTTATGAGAAGCAATGAACTGTTCCGAAAACTTATTATATTCATACTTACGCCTTCTTCTCAAATCACACTCTTCCAAAACTTCTTCGATAACCTTTTCCCATTTCTTCTTGAAATAATAAACATCTCTTGTTAAAATGTCATTCTTTTCTCGGAAAAGAACATTTTCATCTTGAAGTTTTGAAAGTTCTTCTTGAAGACTAATTACTTTCTCAGCAGCTTTAACAGCAATCTGATTAGCTTTTTCATATTTCTGTTGAACAGGATAAGCCTTTTTTAATAAAGCTTCAAAATCTTCAGCAACGTCTTTAGCCTCAGCTTTAGCTTTTTTACATTCTTCACTCAAAACTTTATTTCCTTTCAACAAATCATCATTAATCTTAGCAAGTTCAACACACGTTGGACATAATGAAGAAACTTCATTCTGAACTTCTTCAATGTCACTATCATCCCCTTTATCATATATCACACAGAAACTTGCTTCTGAATCAGAATCATTTACACAACCATCAATTTGTTCAGTCTTGAAAACAGTATCACAATCCTTTTTGTCTGACAACTCATTACTTCCTGATTCTAAACCACTAGATGCTAAATCATATGATTTTTAAAGAGTAGATTCTAAGCCAGTCTTCATGGTCTGAATGATTGCACGATATTGAGCAAGATTCTGGATATTCGCCATATCATCAGATAATGCACATGTCTCAACTTTTTCTTTCAGTGCATTCCATTTATCTTTAGCAGTGTGATGCATTGTGAATTCAAGAAATAACTCTCTTGAAAGAGCTATTTTGAGAATGTATCTGGCTTTGTCTTCATTAGCTGTATAAGCCTTATCTTCTTGAGAAAGATTTCGATGTATTTTTACATGTCCTCTTCCATCAGTAGGCCATTTGAACTGCTTATCAATTATCTTCCAAATATCTTTGAAATGTTTGCTAATGTAACTCTCAAAATCAACTTTCTATTCATGATAATTCTTCCCATTTCATCAGTTTAGGTATCATATGACTAGCTTGTGATGAACGCATTTCGAACAATATATAAAAAATTAGTTCAATGTGCTGGAATAACCCTTTACTAATATCGAAAACTGACACTCCAAAAACTTCAAACTCAAAAAAGGAGGTCTTGAAGGTGAAATCTGGGTATCAAAACGGAGGGTACTGGCCGTAAGGCAGTAAAAGTGTAGATCTCTCCGAGATGGTCATTTTGGCTAGTATTAACTCCCGTAACTCTTAACGGAACTCCTGTTACGTTAGTTTTAGTAAACAACCCAAAATTGAAATCACTCGAACTGATCTGAATTGGTAAGCGAACTGAAACGAAGTTAACCGAACCAACCCAAACTGTGACTTCGGTTACACGAACTGGCTCGAATTGAGATTGACCGAACTGGTACTTCGCTTGACCAAAACCACCAAAACTGGATACGAACTTGCACTTCGGTTCAATGAACAAACCCGTACTCAAACGAACTCGCACTTCGGAGCGATTATTTTTCGAACAGGTTGTTCTTCACCCGAACTCAAACAAACTGGAACATTTTTCACTCAAAATTTACGATTTTCAGTGTTTTTGAAAGTGATTTTCAGCAGTAGATCATAGATACTTGAAAGGAATAATTTAGGAGTATATTTTTCATAAAAGGCACACCAGAGATGAACAAACGGAAACAAAAATGTATCAAAAATTTCGAAAAACCCCACTTTTTTAACCAAAAACCTAAAAAACACAGATTTAATGATCAGTAGATTGAACTGAAAGCTCTGATACCACTTTTAATTGTGTGAGCGATGGATCGTCTAATCGGTCATGATGAAATCAATGTAAATAGGTTAAGAAAGTGAACATGAGAAGGTAAATACAAAGGATTTTGTATAAGAACTATAGAGAGCAATACACACAGATCTCACACAGTTAATTAGACCAGCAGCCCTGAATCTATACAAGATGATCCTATTTATAGCTTCACTTAGATGACCGAACCAGCTATCATCCGAACTACCAGTTCGGGCTAGTTCGCGTGAACCTGAACTGTCAGTTCGGGTCACTCTGACAGCAACACATTTGTAGCTCTTGTCTTGTTCTCGATAGTTCACACGATGAACCAGAACATGTACCAAAAATTATTCTCAATATCCTGAGATTGGGTTACTATTGGCCCACTATGAAGAAGGATGCGATGGACTTCTCACAAATATATGATTCCTACCAAAGTCATAGCAATATTCTTCATCAGCCAGCTAAGCTGCTTCACTCTATTGTATCCCCATGGCCATTTATGAAATGGGGCATGGATATTGTTGGTAAGCTGCCCACGGCACCCAGAGGGAAAGTGTTTATGTTCGCTCTGACAGTGTCACACCCCTGTTAACGATTTGGGTATGAGCGAGACGGAATCATAGTCGCAGATATACAAAACAACTTCTACTAAATTCAAACGTCATTTAAAACATAATACCATTCTTGTTGCAGCGGAAAGTCGTGGTGAAATGATAATGTCTTATATTTGAATAAAAGTCTTAGTTTGATATTAAAATCATAAGTCAGTTTATCTAAGATAGGTCGGGACTACGACTCCGGTGAAGCAGGGTCGAAAGTTACAGTGAAGCCCCATTTGCACGTCTTCCATGATAAGCTTAGATACCTGAGAAATCATGAGTTTAAAAGGTCAACATAAAGTTGGTGAGGTTCACAGGTTTATGATTCTATGGTAAGTTTGTAAAAACAGTTTACAGTATGTTGGAATAACAGTTTACGGTATGTTGGAATAACAGTTTACGGCATGTTGGGATAACAGTTTACGGCATACTTAAATGTTATGTTGGAATAACAGTTTACGGTATGTTGGAATAACAGTTTACGGCATGTTGGGATAACAGTTTACGGCGTACTTAAATGTTATGTTGGAATAACAGTTTACGGTATGTTGGAATAACAGTTTACGGCATGTTGGGATAACAGTTTACGGCATACTTAAATGTTATGTTGATTTACTGTCGTGGTTGTAAGATCCTACCATGAACCTCAAATTCGAATACTAACGGATTACCCACTCATAGCATTCTATCCCAAGAATACCGAACAGGCGAGAATAACTGACGTGTACCCCTTGACAAAGTACGAAGTCAGGATTAGAGCTACCAATCTAGGCAGGGTTGTCAACCCAAATAGATCTATTCACTCGTTAACGTTTCGAGCTGAACTAATCGAATTCAATTAATAGTGGGATTCAGTTGTACTAACGTTGATAACGATTAAGTACCAGTTGTTTGGGATACAGAATGGAACATGTAGTCATACGGCTAACAGGTAAACCATAACATTAAGTAAAAAGCATTTTATCAGTTCATGATTTCTCCCCCATAAGTGTAAAATAGTTGTAAACAAAAGGGGCCGTGAAACTCACTTGATTCAGCGGTAATGATGAATTGCCGAGTGGCAACTAGCAAGTAAAGTCCTAATAAAACACAAGACAACATGCATAAGGGTCCACATAATCATTTGAGTAACGAACGTTACCCAAATGATACCGGTCAAGTCTTGACGTATAATCCCATTTGTAGCGTTTGAAAACTCGTCAGTTAATCAGTTTAAAACCAGTAAATGCTAATGTTCACGTATGAAAGCATTTATGTAATTTGAATACAAGAATTGAACATGTGATCACGTATCATGAAGGCCAGTTCAATCAAGTCTTGAATATTGTTTTAAATAATAATATTTATTATTATTTTTAAGTTCGTTCGATCGATTGAATATTTAATCGCGTTAAGTTATAATATATATAACTATAGTTGATAATTATTATCGAAATAATTATTCTAACTTGTTGGAATAATTTATCAAATTATTACAAGTTAAAGATTTAATGATTAAACACAAGTAGGTAAATATTAAAGGTTATTTTAATATTAAACTCATGTTTTGAAAACTAGGGTTTTGAGTTAATGTAAATATAATTATTATTAAAAATAATTATATTAACAAACCAAAATGATTTTAACTCAAATTAGGGTTTCAAAAATTCATAAGGATAATTATTTGCTGAAAATAATTATTTACGATTTATTACGTCGTAAAACATTTTTAAATCGTTTACAGATTTCGTTTCAATTCCAAACGTTTAAAAATAAACATTTGATCCGGTTAAAAACGTTTTGATTATTTTGATTTATTTAAAATAATCAAAAATATGTTTTTCATAGTTTCTATAAGTCTTTTGATTTTATTTTTATAAAATCATTTCTAAATAACTTTATTTATCAAATAAAGTTAGAGTTTTAAATTTAAAGACTTTTTATAGAATATTCTCAACATAAAACATTTTCACTTTTTGTATAAAATCCAAGATTTGTACTTTTTATGTCAAGTGACATAAATATGTTCTTTTATCATTTTTGATACAAAATATATTTATATATATTTTTATCCATTTCGTTTTTCTATAAAATCCAAAACAAGCATTTTAAGTCTTGTTTTATTAGAAATTATATTTTTATAAAATGTGACAATTTTTATATATAAATTCCATGATGTCATTTTATGGTTTTAAAATCTAAGTAATTTTTATAAAATTACTAAATTAATAAGTTAACCATAATAAATTCATTTAAATGTTTTAATCCATGATTTTATGTCCAAGGTTAGAGTAACATTTTCTAATGTCCATCTAGTTCAAAAGTGCCACTAATACTATATTTAGTCCATGTTAGTTGTCATTAGCAAAATATTAGTCCATTAACAATATGATTAACATCATAAATCACAATTAGCAATTCTAGTAAATTAAATCATACTAAGACATGATTATATATATACTTAACCATTTAGAACATTTTAGCATTTGATAACATCAATATTTAATCATGCTAACATATATATAACCATCATAAAATCATGCTAATATTTATAGATATCATAAAAACATCCACAAAAAACCACATTTTCAAACATATAACCTTAAGGTTTATATAAAAAATGTATTTCGGTGTTTATGATCGTTAGAAATATCGGGTTTTTATCGGTTTAGATGTCAAGACTCAGGGAATCATTCGGGATGTTAATAACGTATAAGAACGTAAATGTAAACGGTTAAAAAAGACTCACAATGGTGAGGAGTTTAAACCGAGATAAAAGAAGAAAGGTGGTGGCTCGGTTCGGTGGTGGTGTGCGGCTGTAGCGGTGGCGAGGCAGCAGCTCCGACGGCGGTGGCAGTACAGCAGTGGCAGCAGCACTCCACGGCAGCGGTAAGGAGGTGGTGGCGGCTGTGATGGTTGTCACCGAGAATAAGAAAAAGAAAGGAAAAAGTGGTGGTGGTCGTGGTCTTCACCGGAAAAGAGAGGGACAAGGAGGGGGTGGCGGCTGTGGATAGCAGCCACGCAGCAGTAGACTGGCGGAGCAGCAGCAGCAGTTTTCCGGCAGCAGGCAGCAGATCGCAGCAGGGTGGTGGCGAAGGAGAGGGTGGCGGTGGTTGTTTCACCGGAAGGAAGAGGAGGTGGGTGGCGATGGAGGTTCTCAGGTGGTGGTGGTTGTCTAAACCCGATCGAGAAAAAGGATGAGAGGGTGGCGGTGCTCTTGGGTGGTCACCGGAAAAAGGCAACGGGAGGAGAAGGGGGGTCTTTTGTCGGGGAAAAGAAGAGAAGAGGAGGGTGATGGTGGGTGTTTCACCGGAAAAAGAAAAAGAAGGAACTAGGGTGGCGGTGGTTGTTTATGGTGGTGGTGGTTTGGGTTTTCTTCACCGGAAAGAAAAAGAGGGGAGAGATGGGTGTTTTCTCTTGCTTTGTGCCTCTCAAAAAAAAAAAAGAAAATGGGGTGTGGATGGTTGTTGTTGGTACACCGAAGAGATAAGAAGGAGAAAGAAGAATGAGGGAGTTGAGTGTGTGTAAGAGTTGGTAAGGATGGAGTGGTGAAGTGAGGGTGCAAGTCATCAAAAGACTATTTGATCATGATGATCTAGTCTAGGATAGAGTTAGGAGGAGGATGTGGCCTTTTTGTTCATCACAAATCAACTAGCAAAAAAAAAATCTCTAGTTTAGTTTTTATAAAAACTCAATGTGTAGGCCATTTTATTTTATAAAAGTTTAGTCATGTTTATAACCATATCAAACATAATATTCTATGTATCAATTTTATAAAAAAATCACAAAGAGTTGTGAGGAGATAACCTATAATTTTCGTAAATAAATAATGTATAAAAATTATACAAGTTTATAACAATTTTTTTTTAAATTAAAGGTGGTGTCAACTTTTATAAAAATACAAAGTTGATGGACCAATATAATTAAAATTAATCCATTGGGCTTGGACTTTATATTGGGCCTAATTGTTTAAAGAAAAATGCAATTGGGCCAGTTCGTCGGTTATGGGCCGTACGAGTCCAAACGAGGCGCCTGTACGAGTTTGGGGCCCGTTATGCATTGGTTGAGATTACGGGTCGCCACGATCGTTCAGAATATTACGTTTGAGTAACGGGTCATGTTTTCGGGTTTGGTTTCATTGTTTTAGGCTTATTGGGCCTATTGGGCCAAGTCGGGCCCAATTGGGTGTTCGGTTGGAGTTTGTCTTAATTCTTGACAACGATTTTAGTTTGTGATGTTTTTATTTCATAAAAACAATTGTTTAAGTCGGTTATAACAGTTTTTCAGAAATCAGTTATAGTTTTCAGTTTTTCGAACGGGTTACGATTAATGTTCTTCAGTTTGTCAGTTCGCAACAGTTTTAAGCTTGACCGTTCAGATTGTTTAAAACCGAATAGTTTCAGACATACGATCGCTTATCAGTTTTGACATGTCGGTTATATAAACGTTCGACACCAGTTCCAGATAAAATATAAAAAATACATTTTATATTTATTCTCCTTATTATTGAAGTTCCATGGTTTATACATGAAATCTTTATGCATTTAACGGGTATACGCTTCTAGTACAAACGTGGGATTAGGCTTACGTCATCAGTTAACAGTCAGGCACAGTAATTAGCAGTTTAAACAGAAATCAGATCAGATAAAGTACAATTAATACTTAAATAAAAGTCAAAGTAAACTGGTTTGACCTAGATTTTCAGACGAGGTGTCACATTCTCCCCCAGTTAGAAGAATTTCGTCCCGAAATTAATTCTTGATCACTGGTTGTTTGTGACGTTTCCGAAAAGACAAGGATATTTCAGACGCATTTGAGCCTCGCGTTCCCAACTGTACTCTGGACCTTGTCGTGAGTTCCAACACACTTTGGCAATGGGAATGCGGCTATGTTTCGTTCTCTTAAGATCTTGGTCAAGTATCTCGACACGTTCCTCAATAAAGTGAGTGTTTCGTCAACTTGAATTTCATCTAGTGGGACGACAAGCGTTTCGTTAGACAAGCATTTCTTAAGATTACTAACGTAAAAGACATCATGTAAACAACTTAGCTATACGGGAAGGCGGATACGGTAAGCTACTGGTCCGATTATCTCAGTGATTTCAGTTGGACCAATGAAATGAGGGTTAAGCTTTCCTCGTTTGCTGAAACTGATGACACCTTTCCAAGGTGACACTTTTAACATGACGTGGTCACCCTTTTTAAAGGATAAGGGTTTGCGATGATTGTCGGCAGATAAATCTCAATAGTCTGATAAAAGAATGAGGATTGACACACAGATGAACAAGGTTTTGAGTATGAAGGTTTCTGGACAAGTCAGGATTTCTCATGAATGGGCTCTACCAGGATTTTCATGCAGTTCAAATTACAATTATGTGTGCACCCACAATTGTGATTTGCCTTACATGATCAGCCTAGGCTTCGCTCATACTTGATTTTTTAGTTTGTCGGAAAATGAAATGTATCGGGGACAAGATGGCTTATGGAAAAGTTTAGATTGATTCGCTACCGGACGAGATCTAATGATAACAATAATGGAAATGCGGTTTGGCTCCAGTCTATTGATCTTGCAATCTAAGATCTTAATAGGTTCTAGCCAAGATGGGTGTGTAGGCCATTGGTCCAATCCGTTCCAGGATCTCAAGGGACCGATGAGGTTTAAGCATGCCTAGCTTTCCAGGCCTAGTTACCTCCGTCTGAGACAGAATCCATTATAAGGTTTTGAACCCCCTTATAGATTCTAAGGGTTCGCGTCGAGTGTTAACGTAGTTCTCCTGGAGATTACCTATGGCTTTCAGAAATTAAAAGGTCTCCTTAGTAGTTTCATGAACTATCACTAGACCAGTCAGATGACTGTTACTGGCTTCGGTCCAGCAAAGGGGCGAATGAAACTTTCTTCCATACAAGCCTTCGAAAAGGGGCGGCTTGAATATTCGAGCGATATCTATTGTTATAAGGAAACTCGGCGAGTGGAAAATGGTTGTCTCAACCATTGCCTAGGTTTGTATTGAGTGATGACAATTTGTCACATAACTACGCAATGTACCTTTTTAAGGTCTGAATTTTTCCTTTTGGTTTGGTCATCAGTTTAACTCCTTCATACATACATTTTGTGGGATCCCTGGGTGGATGGAATAACTTGATTTGTGGGCTTCATCAAACACTAGCCTTCTCAAGTCTCTAAAGCTAGGTACCCATAGTCTATCCAAAAAGTTCATGGTTCCATCAGGATTTTCAATCAGTTGTTTCTCCATGTCATGCAGGCATTCATTTTCCAGCTTCACCGGATTAAGAGCTTCGATTTGAGCGTATAGTCATACTTAATGCTTGAACACGGCACGGTTCGGCATGTTCTTTCCTGCTTAAAGCATCGGCTACAACGTTAGCCTTGCCCGGGTGATAACGAATCTCACATTCGTAATCGTTAAGCAGTTCAACCATCGTCGTTGTCTCATGTTTAGCTCTTTCTGGTTAAGGATGTGCTGGAGCCTCCTGTGATCGGTGGATGTAACGCACCGAGTCCCATAGAGGTAGTGCCTCCATATTTTAAGGGCAAAGACAACGGCTCTAAGTTCTAAGTCGTGACTCGTGTAATTTTTCTCGTGACTCTTCAGTTGTCGAGAGGCGTAAGCAATGACTTTCTCACGCTACATCAGTACGCAACCAAGCCTTGATGCGAAGCATCACAGTATACAACGAAATCGTTGATTTCGTCAGGTAAGGACAGGATTTGTTGCGTTGAAAAGTTTTCGCTTCAACAACTGGAAGGCAGTTTCAGTTTTATCATCCCATATGTACTTCTTATCTTTCTGGGTCAGGGTGGTAAAAGGTTGGGCTATCTTGGAAAAATTTTCAATGAATCGGCGGTAATAGCCAGCAAGACCTAAGAATTGTCGAATCTTGATTGGGGTCGTGGAAGTACTCCAATCTTTGATTGCTTCAATCTTAGCCGGATCAACGTGAATACCTCAGTCGTTGATCACATGACCCAAAAAGTGTACTTCGCGAATCCAAAAGTCACATTTGGAGATCTTCCCGTAAAGTTCTTCTTTCATCAGCAGTTCCAAGATGGGTCTCAAATGTTCTTCGTGTCCTTTCTTATTATGCGAGTAGATAAGAATATCGTCGATGAACACAATAACAAATTTATCCAGGTACGGTTTGCACACGCGATTCATTATGTCCATGAATACGGCCGGTGCTTTAATCAAACCGAATGGCATAACGAGGAACTCGTAATGATTATAGCGTGTTCTAAACGCTGTCTTCGAGGCATCTTCATCTCTAACTCGCAGTTGGTGGTACCCCGACCTCAGATCGATCTTGGAATAGAAGCATGATCCTTGGAGTTGATCAAACAAGTCATCGATCCTTGGAAGCGGGTAATGGTTTGATAGTCAGTCTGTTCAACTCACGGTAATCGATACACATCCTGAACGTCCCATCTTTCTTTTTCACGATTAACACGGGAGCACCCCACAGGGAGTGGCTTGGATGAATAAATCCCTTATCTAGCAACTCTTGCAGTTGGCTAGATATCTCTTTGCATTTCAAGCGGTGCCAGTCGGTAAGGGGACTTGGAAACGGGGCGGCTCTGGGTGTTAGGTCGATGCAAAAATCTCCTTGTCATGCTGGGGGTAAGCATGGCAAGTCTTTTGGAAATACTTTCAGGTAATTGCAGACAATAGGAACGTCTTCGATACGCTTCTCTTCCGGTTTCTTCTTAGTGACATGGGCTAGAATGGCATGGCATCCCTTGCGGAGGAATTTCTGTGCCTTCATACAAGACAGGATATCTAGTTCGGCTCCACTCTTTTCGTCTTGTACGCTCAGAGTGTTGTCGTCCGCTAATGGTATTCTAGCCATTTTCTCATGACACATAATTTCTGCATGGTTCTTTGATAACCAATCCATTCCGATAACTACATTGAAACTTCCTTAATCAATGGGCATTAAGTCGATGCCGAAAGAATGGTCAGCAGGTAGTCTGGGTAGATTACTCCGGTTTCTAACTAATCTCCCTTTGCTAATTCAATTGCGAACTTAGTGTTTAGGGCAACAGGGGCGATTTCAAGTAATTGACTAAAATCGATGACACAAGTCTCTGTCGGCACCCGTATTGAATAAAACAGATGTATAATTGCTATTTAGTAGAAACATACCCGTCTCCGTGTTGGGGTCACGGCGGGCATCTCTGGTATTGATCATGAAAGCTCTTCCTCTAGGATGGTTAGCATCTTGATTCTTCGCCTTCGTGCATTCCTTTGTAATGGCCAATTTCTCAGCAACCGTAGCAAGTGCGATTTGGGCAATCGCGTGCTACATGTCTTTTAACCTTGCAGATGTTACAATAGACATTACCACAATTGAGAGTGTGGTGTAGGTTGCATTACGAGCATAGGGGTGTTGTACCGGTGTAACCGGTCCTTCAGACAGGGTGAACAGCTCACGGAACCTCTAAAAGGTGTAGGCTGGGATTCATAAAGTCCTTGGTTAATTCGTTCATACTGCGCGCCCCATCGTCCACGTGACGTTAGGTTGCAGTAGCAGCGACAGTTTCTGCAACGCGTTGGGTAATCAATTTCTCGATTTCAGCAGCGCTCAAGGGTGGAGGATGTGAAACGTTTCTGGTGGCTCGGCGTCTAGGCGACATACTTTCGCTTTAAGCTATTAATTTAAACATAAAGGGAAGTCTAGATTATATGTGAATGGGGTTATTACATGCGCGAGAATAACTGCCACGACATACATCCATGATACCAAAACACGACGCGCGCAAGCACGACCAAGAAACAGGAAGCAGAGGGGAACGACATACGCGAATGATATAATGACAACAACAGTAATAAAATCAATCCTCAACATGAAAATCGTAATCATATTCATGATACTAGTTTCCATTACCACCATATGAACTGATAGAGTACACGATAGTCAAAGGAGGACAAGTCTTCGTCCTAGGCTCGCAGTCCTATCACTACACAATATGTAAATATATTTCATTGCCAAAAGGAGGGATCAAAAGTCTAGATTCTTATCCAAGCAATCTAGAGTGGCGGTCCAGAGGGCATAGTTAAGGTGGTGGTGATCTGAGCAATGAGGTTCATGTAATTGAACACTCGCCCAGGGAATTCCTCTAGGTAAGCGACTCTCGTCTGGAAGGCTTCGTTGGCCAACCGCATATCGGTGTAGTCCATGTTGACTCCATTCATGTGAGCATGCAGTGACTCTATAGCACTCAGTGTGACAGCCTGGTGATGCTCCATGGCGGTTGGACGGGTCTCTAGTGTCGCCAGATCGGTCCAGGTGGGGAGTCTAGTGATCTCATCGTCGATCACTCCAAAGGCTTGTTCGTGATATCGTAGGCATGTCACCAGTAGTAGTGGTCGCACTGCCAGCGGCAACGGTGGGAATCGGTTGGTTCGAGGAGTCGTCTGAGAGACGGGGTCACAATGGTCTCAGAAAATTTGATGGTAATAAGGACTGTCGGACAGTACAGACCGTGAGAATGTCCTGCTCTGGGCTAGACAACTCATAGTCCTTCGGGGAAGGCGTGTACTAAGGCACGACTGTGTCTTTTCCAGAGGAATCAGATATGCAGATGACCTTTTTGAGAGTCATCTCTGCGATAATATTCCAGGAGAGAACATAGTTGGTAACATGATAACAGTATCTAGAATAAAGATATAAGTGTACCAGTTGTAGTAATACTACCTCGTATAAGTAAAGCATAAGTTAATATAACCAATATGATAAGGAATTGGTCTTGCGTGCAAACGGTAGCTTCGGAGCGGGTTATAGTCCAGGTTTGGTTTTTGTTTATTTGTTTAACCTAGTTCGCTATAACCACGGCTCTGATACCAATCTGTCACACCCCGGTCAACGGATTTGGGTATGAGCGAGACGGAATCATAGTCGCAGATATACAGAACAACTTCTACTAAATTCAAACGTCATTTAAAACATAATACCATTCTTGTTGCAGCGGAAAGTCGTGGTGAAATGATAATGTCTTATATTTGAATAAAAGTCTTAGTTTGATATTGAAATAATAAGTCAGTTTATTTAAGATAGGTCGGGACTACGACTCCGGTGAAGCAGGGTCGAAAGTTACAGTGAAGCCCCATTTGCACGTCTTCCATGATAACCTTAGATACCTGAGAAATCATGAGTTTAAAAGGTCAACATAAAGTTGGTGAGATTCACAGGTTTATGATTCTATGGTAAGTTTGTAAAAACAGTTTACAGTATGTTGGAATAACAGTTTACGGTATGTTGGAATAACAGTTTACGGCATGTTGGGATAACAGTTTACGGCATACTTAAATGTTATGTTGGAATAACAGTTTACGGTATGTTGGAATAACAGTTTACGGCATGTTGGGATAACAGTTTATGGCATACTAAAATGTTATGTTGGAATAACAGTTTACGGTATGTTGGCATAACAGTTTACGGCATGTTGGGATAACAGTTTACGGCATACTTAAATGTTATGTTGGTTTACAGTCGTGGTTGTAAGATCCTACCATGAACCTCAAATTCGAATACTAACGGATTACCCACTCATAGCATTCTATCCCAGGAATACCGAATAGGCGAGAATAACTGACGTGTACCCCTTAACAATGTACGAAGTCAGGATTGGAGCTACCAATCTGGGCAGGGTTGTCAACCCAAATTGATCTATTCACTAGTTATCGTTTCGAGCAGAACTAATCAAATTCAATTAATAGTGGGATTCAGTTGTACTAACGTTGATAACGATTAAGTACCAGTTGTTTGGGATACAGAATGGAACATGTAGTCATACGGCTAACAGGTAAACCATAACATTAAGTAAAAAGCATTTTATCAGTTCATGATTTCTCCCCCATAAGTGTAAAATAGTTGTAAACAAAAGGGGCCGTGAAACTCACTTGATTCAGCGGTAATGATGAATTGCCGAGTGGCAACTAGCAATTAAAGTCCTAATAAAACATAAGACAACATGCATAAGGGTCCACATAATCATTTGAGTAACGAACGTTACCCAAATGATACCGGTCAAGTCTTGATGTATAATCCCGTTTGTAGCGTTTGAAAACTCGTCAGTTAATCAGTTTAAAATCAGTAAATGCTAATGTTCACGTATGAAAGCATTTATGTAATTTGAATACAAGAATTGAACATGTGATCACGTATCATGAAGGCCAGTTCAATCAAGTCTTGAATATTGTTTTAAATAATAATATTTATTATTATTTTTAAGTTCGTTCGATCGATTGAATATTTAATCGCGTTAAGTTATAATATATATAACTAGAGTTGATAATTATTATCGAAATAATTATTCTAACTTGTTGGAATAATTTATCAAATTATTACAAGTTAAAGATTTAATGATTAAACACAAGTAGGTAAATATTAAAGGTTATTTTAATATTAAATTCATGTTTTGAAAACTAGGGTTTTGAGTTAATGTAAATATAATTATTATTAAAAATAATTATATTAACAAACCAAAATGATTTTAACTCAAATTAAGGTTTCTAAAATTCATAAGGATAATTATTTGCTGAAAATAATTATTTACGATTTATTACGTCGTAAAACATTTTTAAATCGTTTACAGATTTCGTTTCAATTCCAAACGTTTAAAAATAAACATTTGATCCGGTTAAAAACGTTTTGATTATTTTGATTTATTTAAAATAATCAAAAATATGTTTTTCACAGTTTTTATAAGTCTTTTGATTTTATTTTTATGAAATCATTTCTAAATAACTTTATTTATCAAATAAAGTTAGAGTTTTAAATTTAAAGACTTTTTATAGAATATTCTCAACATAAAACATTTTCACTTTTTGTATAAAATCCAAGATTTATACTTTTTATGTCAAGTGACATAAATATGTTCTTTTATCATTTTTGATACAAAATATATTTATATATATATTTTTATCCATTTCGTTATTCTATAAAATCCAAAACAAGCATTTTAAGTCTTGTTTTATTAGAAATCATATTTTTATAAAATGTGACAATTTTATATATAAATTCCATGATGACATTTTATGGTTTTAAAATCTAAGTAATTTTTATAAAATTACTAAATTAATAAGTTAACCATAATAAATTCATTTAAATGTTTTAATCCATGACTTTATGTCCAAGGTTAGAGTAACATTTTCTAATGTCCATCTAGTTCAAAAGTGCCACTAATACTATATTTAGTCCATGTTAGTTGTCATTAGCTAAATATTAATCCATTAACAAGATGATTAACATCATAAATCACAATTAGCAATTCTAGTAAATTAAATCATACTAAGACATGATTATATATATACTTAACCATTTAGAACATTTTAGCATTTGATAACATCAATATTTAATCATGCTAACATATATATAACCATCATAAAATCATGCTAATATTTATAGATATCATAAAAACATCCACAAAAACCACATTTTCAAACATATAACCTTAAGGTTTATATAAAAAATGTATTTCGGTGTTTATGATCGTTAGAAATCTCGCGTTTTTATCGGTTTAGTTGTCAAGACTCAGGGAATCATTCGGGACGTTAATAACGTATAAGAACGTAAATGAAAACGGTTAAAAAAGACTCACAATGGTGAGGAGTTTAAACCGAGATAAAAGAAGAAAGGTGGTGGCTCGGTTCGGTGGTGGTGTGCGGCTGTAGCGGTGGCGGGGCAGCAGCTCCGACGGCGGCGACAGTACAGCAGTGGCAGCAGCACTCCACGGCAGCGGTAAGGAGGTGGTGGCGGCTGTGATGGTTGTCACCGAGAATAAGAAAAAGAAAGGAAAAAGTGGTGGTGTGGTCTTCACCGGAAAAGAGAGGGACAAGGAGGGGGTGGCGGCTGTGGACAGCAGCCACGCAGCAGTAGACTGGCGGAGCAGCAGCAGCAGTTTTCCGGTAGCAAGCAGCAGATCGCAGCAGGGTGGTGGCGAAGGTGGCGGTGGTGTGGGCTGCTGTTGCTGTTCACCGCAACAAAAGAAATGGAAAGTGGCGGTGGTGTTGGCCGGAAACGAAGGAGAGGGTGGTGGTGGTTGTTTCACCGGAAGGAAGAGGAGGTGGGTGGCGATGGAGGTTCTCAGGTGGTGGTGGTTGTCTAAACCCGATCGAGAAAAAGGATGAGAGGGTGGCGGTGCTCTTGGGTGGTCACCGGAAAAAGGCAACGGGAGGAGAAAGGGGGGTCTTTGGCCGGGAAAAAGAAGAGAAAAGGAGGGTGATGGTGGGTGTTTCACCGGAAAAATAAAAAGAAGGAACTAGGGTGGCGGTGGTTGTTTATGGTGGTGGTGGTTTGGGTATTCTTCACCGGAAAGAAAAAGAGGGGAGGGATGGGTGTTTTCTCTTGCTTTGTGGCTCTCAAAAAAAAAAAGAAAAGAAAATCGGGTGTGGGTGGTTGCTGTTGGTACACCGAAGAGAGAAGAAGGAGAAAGAAGAATGAGGGAGTTGAGTGTGTGTAAGAATTGGTAAGGATGGAGTGGTGAAGTGAGGGTGCAAGTCATCAAAAGACTATTTGATCATGATGATCTAGTCTAGGATAGAGTTAGGAGGAAGATGTGGCCTTTTTGTTCATCACAAATCAACTAGCAAAAAAAAATCTCTAGTTTAGTTTTTATAAAAACTCAATGTGTAGGCCATTTTATTTTATAAAAGTTTAGTCATGTTTATAACCATATCAAACATAATATTCTATGTATCAATTTTATAAAAAAATCACAAAGAGTTGTGAGGAGATAACCTATAATTTTCGTAAATAAATAATGTATAAAAATTATACAAGTTTATAACATTTTTTTTATTAATTAAAGGTGGTGTCAACTTTTATAAAAATACAAAGTTGATGGACCAATATAATTAAAACTAATCCATTGGGCTTGGACTTTATATTGGGCCTAATTGTTTAAAGAAAAATGCAATTGGGCCGGTTTGTCGGTTATGGGCCGTACGGGTCCAAACGGGGCGCTGGTACGAGTTCCGGGCCCGTTATGCATTGGTTGAGATTACGGGTCGCCACGATCGTTCGGAATATTACGTTTGAGTAACAGGTCAAGTTTTCGGGTTTGGTTTCATTGTTTTAGGCTTATTGGGCCTATTGGGCCAAGTCGGGCCCAATTGGGTGTTCGGTTGGAGTTTGGCTTAAGTCTTGACAACGATTTTAGTTTGTGATGTTTTTATTTCATAAAAACAATTGTTTAAGTCGGTTATAACAGTTTTTAAGAAATCAGTTATAGTTTTTTAGTTTTTCGAACGGGTTACGGTTAACGTTCTATAGTTTGTCAGTTCGCAACAATTTTAAGCTTGACCGTTCAGATTGTTTAAAACCGAATAGTTTCAGACATACGATCGCTTATCAGTTTTGACGTGTCGGCTATATAAACGTTCAACACCAGTTCCAGATAAAATATAAAAATACATTTTATATTTATTCTCCTTATTATTGAAGTTCCATGGTTTATACATGAAATCTTTATGCATTTAACGGGTATACGCTTCTAGTACAAACGTCGGATTAGGCTTACGTCATCAGTTAACAGTCAGGCACAGTAATTAGCAGTTTAAACAGAAATCAGATCAGATAAAGTACAATTAATACTCAAATAAAAGTCAAAGTAAACTGGTTTGACCTAGATTTTCGGACGAGGTGTCACAGACAGACTACTTCTACAAATGGATTGAAGTAGAAGCCTACGTTCAGGTAAGAGAGAAAGAAGTGATATCCTTCATCAAGCGCAATATCCTAACAAGATTCGGGATACTGGCAGTGATAACATGTGATAATGGTTCTCAATTCATCGGAAAGAGGATCACCAAATTTTGTGCCACTTGGGGAATCAACATGGTAACCTCAACACCGTTCCATACGCAAGCTAACATAAAGTAGAGTCAAGAAATAAAATAATTATCAACAATTTGAAGAAGAAGTTGGGTTCCAAGAAAGGAAAGTGGGCTAAAAAGGTACCATTTGTTCTTTGGGCAGATCGAATTATTTCTGAAAATGCAACGGGTCAAACTCCTTTTTCCTTAGTGTTTGGAGCTGAAGTTGTGATCCCCACTAGAAGAGACAACTGCCAAAATCCTCAGTCTAACAGCCAGAATCTTCTTCAGGATCTCGAAACAGTGGATGAGCTTAGGGATCATGTAACAATCCGAATGGCGACATATCAACAAAGAATGGCCAAGTCCTATAACAAGAATACCAGGCTCAGACTTTGGAAGGTGAGCTACTGCCCAGAGTGGAAGGGCCTTAACTATTTGATTCAGACTTTAGAAGGTGAGCTACTGCCCAGAGCCTGGAATGTCATCCACCTCAAGGCTTACTTCTTTCAAGGATCCTCAAGGATCCCTAAGGATCATCACTATTTGCGTATCTCGTTGTAAACAAGTATTTTTCTCCTCTACTTTTAAAAAATCTTCATTATTATTTGTACAATTAGTTACTAACTTAATTATCGGAGTGGTTTAGCCAGCTAACACCCATACCTCACCAAGTCTTGAATGTTTTGCAGAAGCTCAAGTATTATTACAAAAGTTAAAGGTTGGCCACCTCTCCTACGCTTAAGGTATTCGGAATACCTTCTAAGATTTAAAAGGTATTCACCTTTTATAAGAATTAGGAGGCCATCCTTGTGATGGCTGAAAATTTCGTTGTTGTTGGCTACAAAATGGATTCTCAAGTAATAGCAGACGTACTA
>JBCNJP010000017.1:69755810-69799673 GCA_039602395.1 Deinandra increscens subsp. villosa | reverse complement strand
GGAATCAGATCCAAAATGCTTCATTGTGTGACTTTTCACAGGTGAGATTCTTCCTGTGAGTTTCTTCTGAAAATTAGTTTTTGGTTGCAAAACAGGTTTAGGTTTCAAAAATGGTTTAACTTTACTCATTGGATTGAACTGACATACAGCAGCTAGGTGACCCTGTTCACCACAGCACATGCATTCAACCATTTTTGTTTCAAATATTCTGGGAGACTCATGCTTGGTTACTTGGTTGAAAGTGAGTTTACCAAGCCTTTGAGTTTGACTTCCTTTTGGTTTTCAGGTTGTTTCCCTCCAACTTTTGAATCCTTGGGTTCATAAACAGTTGGTGGTGGAATAGCAATTGATGGTTTCAAAATGTTTGATTGGTCAGCTGATGCAGAGGTGCTTGCAACAGTGACTTCAGTTTTCTTAGACTCAACAGTGTTTTCAGAAATTGACTGTGATGAGATGTCATCAACTGTGAGACTAACTTTGCATTCTGATTTTAAGGCATCAATTGGTTTGATTACAGGTGAGTATTCAATTGGTGGTTCAACACAGTTATACCCAACACCTGCTTTACCATACATCCCTCCCATCCACAGTTTCTCAGCCTTTTTGTTTGCTGCTTGGAATTTATCACAAGTAAACAAAGCATCTTTCAGCTTGATTTCAAGAACATCAACCTCAGCCTTAGCATTTTTGGTTTCATTTCTTGATTTCTCAAGCTTTGACAGCAAGTCATCAAGCTGTGTTTCAAGCACTGAGTTGGTTTGTTTTAACTGTTCATACTCTTTTGTTAAGTTTTAAATTTTTGAAATGTATGATGATTCAGTTTTCTTAAAACATTCCTTAATCTTCCCATTCAACACATAAGGTTTGATTTGCAACAGCAGCTACCACATTCTGATGTTTTTGGCTTCCGGTTGGCTTTGGTGGGGTGGTGTGAGAACCTGAGTTGTTTCCAGAATTATTGTTGTTAGAACTGCTTCCTCCATGATTTTTCCCTTGGACATGACTCTGATTCTGTCCTTCTCTTCTTGGTTGAGAGCACTCCCTTGCGAAGTAACCAAGTTGGTGACAGTTGTAGCACTTCACTTTGCTCTTGTCAAGGCCTATGTGAGCACCTTTTGCCCCCTTGTAGGTTCTACCAGTTCTTTTGTAAAACCTTTGAGCTCTGACAGAAACCATAGAAAGTTGAGTCATTATATCCATTTCTTCCAAATCATCAGCACCTATGCATTCAAGATCTTCAGGTATGAAGCCTTGGTAAGAGTCAGTTGCTACATGAGCATTGTGAGAGTTTTCAAACGTGTTTGAAAAACTTTCTTGACACCTTGGTGTCTCAGGGAAACTAACAATAGGTGACTGATATGATGATGAATTTGAAGATCTTTGACTGTTAAAATCGGTAGTTACTAGTGCAGATGAAAACAGCTGAGTTGACTCAGAAGATGAGCTTTGTTTAAGATCTAGTTCCATTTCATAGGCACTAAGTATGCCATGAAGTTCACTGAGTCTCATCTTTTTCAAATTCTTGCATTCCCTGATGCTCACTGTGTAAACTGTCCACACAGAAGGCAGTGAACGTAAAAACTTTCTGTTTACATCTACCTGGTCTAGTTTTACATCTACCTTTTGGAGTTCATCCAGTAAGGAAACAAATCTTAAGTACTGGTTTGTCATTGTTTCACTAGATTTGAAAGTAAAGTTTTCATACTTCTGTTTTAAAACATCTTTCTTGTTTTCTTTTACTTCACTGGTTCCTTCATACATTTCACTTAAGGCATTCCACAGGTCAAAAGCAGTTTTATATCCTTTGAACCCACTTAAGATGGAGTTAGGAAGTGCTACCTGTAGAGTCCAATATGCCTTATGGTCAAATTCGAGAGCCGTATAGTCAGATTCAACATATTTGTCTAGTGGATTTTGGTATCTTGACTTCTGAATCATCAGCAGATGAAACCATGGGTGAGTAAGGTCCTGCAGTAAAAGATTTCCAAATACGACGGTCCAAAATCCTAACAAAACCTTCCATCCTGAGTTTCCAGGTACCAAAGTCATCTGGAGTGAACATTGGTGGTTTGTTGGAAGAACCATTTGGACAACTTAGACTAAAATCACTCATTTTTAAAAACGTTTGAAAGAAGAAACAGCAAGGCTTGTAAAGTAGGCAAGTAAAGTATCAACTTTGAAGCACTGAAAGTCTTCAAAGTGGGAGCCAAAGCTCTGATACCACTTGTAGGATCGTTATTAGTTAGAGTTAAAATAAAACAGAGCCCTTTACTTGCAAATATAACCCTGCGGAATTAAAGTTATATTTCACTTTACTTAAGCGATATTTAGTTCTTGTGTATAATGTAAAAGCTTGATTTGCAAAAGGATAGTAACAGCGAAGTATCAAATACTCGACACTATTTGCATTAACTCAAAGCTACACTATTACAAGTTGTTCAAGAACAGATAATGTGTAAACTAAGAGCTAACTAAGTTATATATAGTGCTGATGAGATCAATGACAGCCATTGATCTCATGCGATCTAATCTAGACCGTAAACAATAAAGTCAAATACAAACTACCAAAAGAATAAACATCGACAATTGGAATATCTTGCGTGTTTGCAGCAACATACTACTTTAGGAGAGCGGCTTGAATCAGATATAGAAGCATACGAGAAGCTTTTGCAGGATTGGACTTGCTGAAAAGACATCTCAGGAAAAGTCCGGTTGAACTCATTATCTGGTGGATAATTGAGTTCACCCGGAATATTCGCTAAAGGACAAAACCGCTTCTTTCCGCTTGAACTGCCAGTTCCGCTTGAAGTGAGAATTCCGCTTCAACTTTAACTTCAGCCGGAACATAACAAAATTGGCATTCAGCCGGAAATCTTCCAAGCGCAATATTCCTTACATAGGACAATCATATATTTTTTTCTCCGTTTATATAACCATAACATTTATGTTTTATTTATGTTGTGATACCTGTGAAGACAAGGAAGTTTGTGTCAGATGATGTAGAGGAACAAATAGAGCAAGTATTAGTTTATCAATTTGTATAAAACTTGCAGTTGGTGCCATAAGATTTCTTTCACTAAACTTCAATTCCTTTCACTATCTCAATTGGGTGGATTGGACGGTGGCTTGAGGAATTAAGGAAAAGATCATTTTTGGTTTACTATAAATTCCAATTCTCTTTGAGCGCATGAGAGCTTGACGAACAGAAGCAATAAGGTCTTCGACGGCAGGATAGCAAGAGAAAAGAAAGCAATTTAAATTTTTTTACTTTTATCTTCAACCTTTGAACTTAAAGTTAATTCTTTATTTCTGTAAGTTCTAATTTTTGTGGTTTTATTTTCTATTTGATGTAATCGATTGATAACAGCTGTGGTTACCGCTACAAAAATACTTAACTTAAACTGTAGTAGGACAAGCTAGGGTATCAAACCAAGGGAGTTAGTGGTTATTAGCGACTCTAATCATCTAACCTAATTTATGAACCTAGAATACTATCACTATCCTAAGTTGTACTACTAAACTAACTTAACCTAATTAATTAACTAAAGTGCCTCTTGGCTGGTGAATTTGGTTGTTGGTTGCAAAGCTCAAATTAATGATTAACTAATTCAAACTAAATTAACTAAATTGCAATTGGTTGATTGTAACTTATATTACTAAAAGCTAATCACTTCAGGATCTGGACTAGTGAATTATTGATCTCGCACTTGGGAATCTAACCTAGAAATCACATAGACATGGTTGTGTTAACATTTAATCAACCTAACCAACTGATGATCATGCACATACTAAGTATAGTCATAGAACTATGCTCAAAGAGGTAGTCCGGGAGCGGGGCAGGGGGTACAAACAATGACAAACAATCGGAATTAATCAAATAAGCACTGAGATTATGATTGTTACAGATCAAATCCCATCTAACAAATAGAAACCCTATTTTAAAATCAGCTAAACACTAACCATTCACCCAAGTAATCACCAGTTGTTAGCCGAACATCGCAGTCATCATAAACAAGTTTAGAACTATGAAAAACTAAGAAATTTGTCTCTGGAGAGTTCTGGTCGACCACAACTGAGATTAACCCTAAAAAATAGATTAGAATGGCTTAAATACGTCAGAAACCGAATTTCACGAACAGCTACCGACTTAGATCCCTCGCGTGACGTGAGGGACTCGGTTCTTCCTGGCGCACCAGTTGTTAGCCGAACATCGCAATCATCATAAACAAGTTTAGAACTATGAAAAACTAAGAAATTTGTCTCTGGAGAGTTCTGATCGACCACAACTGAGATTAACCCTAAAAAATAGATTAGAATGGCTTAAATACGTCAGAAACCGAATTTCACGAACATCTACCGACTTAGATCCCTCGCGTGACGTGAGGGACTCGGTTCTTCCTGGCGCACCACGATGCATTATTGTGGGCCGCAGATTTTCAAATTTCCGAATTGTCTTATGTTTTCTGCGTTCACACGGGACCAAAACAATTAAATTGAATATCACGTGATTAGCATATCCTTTAATTTCTCCCTCACGTGACCATAAGTCAAATATAGTGATTTGCTTTTTGACTTTTGTTTATATTTTCTTCTCACACATTCATCAGAACTCTTTCCCATTCATACAGAAATTCATTTTTCTTTTGTGTTTCACCTCATGACAAACTTATCACTATTTATAAATTCAACTATTTTTACTTTCAAATACATATCAAATCAAACTAATTAGAGATCGACCGCGCGTTGCTGCGGTATTTGAGGTTAAATATAATTTTAATTTTATGAGTTTTGTATATTAAAACATAATAGAGATCAATCGTGCGTTGCTACGGTCGTACATAATTTCTGTATAAATTGGTAATAAAAATGAGTAAACCGAAGTATATAAGTTATCAACATTCTCTTTTTAGAATCAATATATATTAATAAAGTATGGAATATAATAGCTACTCTTAAATATCTAGTTATTTTGAGTAATGTTTTAATACATACATATATATAATAGAGATTAATCGCGCGTTAGAGCAGTCATAAAGATTTAATTTATAAACTGGTAATAGATGAAAAAAAGTTAAAATAAGGTTGATTAGATGTACATGTATTAGTAAAACTCAAAGGAAAATTAATTGTTGCTTCTATTTTCAAATGAGAAATAATACATGCTTACATGAAAACTAAAACACATAACGACAATAATAAATCTGCCAACATTCGTGCAGTACAAAATATACATCCATATTTGTAACAATTGTCAAGACATGTTAAGACTCAAAATTTTACACCCACATTTGCATTAATAATCTAAAATTTCTATCAACATTTGCAACAGTGGTGATCAAGAGTAATGATCTTTCTAAGCATACTTGAAAGAACAGAAGCTATGAATCCCTGCATTCATTAATTCCAGCAAGTTTCTGCAACACATTGTTCATTTTCCGTCTTATGATAGCTACTATTTACCAAACTATGAAACGTCAAAAAGTTCTTGGCGTGTGTGGCAGTCAACAGGGATTTCTGATATGCTTGGCTTTCATCGGCCTTTTTTTACTACTGTCAATAACATTGCTTGATAAGTATTGTTAAAGTCATATATGTATCCAAAGGCGTGGTACGTGGTGATGAAGTTGAGTATTTGCGGGTGATGTTTCTTGTTGGTGTTTGAGGAGAACCACCGCGCGTTGCGACGGGGGAGTCCAAGGTTTCATCACAAGTTGCCAAGTCGTCTTTTTCTAACAATGATTTGTACAGGGGAGACAACTATCATCACGGGTTCTAGTTTTTTGTCTGTACATCTAAAAATGAAGATAACTATAGTTACAAAACTCATCAAATAAAGATTTGAGGTAAATTATAACAAACCAAAATAACATAACGTTGAACAAAAATGAAGATGGTTATAGTCACATCTACAATTCAAATT
Organism: Deinandra increscens subsp. villosa; assembly: GCA_039602395.1. Classification (NCBI taxonomy): domain Eukaryota; kingdom Viridiplantae; phylum Streptophyta; class Magnoliopsida; order Asterales; family Asteraceae; genus Deinandra; species Deinandra increscens. The sequence goes on along the minus strand of JBCNJP010000017.1, from coordinate 69,793,753 downwards.
CACCACCTAAAATTACACAACATATTACTGAAGAAAAGAAAGCACATGTTAACTGGGATGGAAATCTGACCCAACTAAAACTAAAAAGGGAACATAGGTCAATCCAACCCTGGTTTGGAGCTATTTCTTTTAGAGAGAGGTAAACTCTTTCATTTAGCATGATCAGGTTATATATCTTCCCACTTTACCAAATAGTACTCATCACAACCTCCATGTTTTGAACATATCAGTGGTAAAATCCCTAAATAAAAAGCAACATTTGAATCAAAAATAGGCTACAATAATCCAAATGGAGTGGACTAAATCAACTAAAAGGCAAAGGCCAAAAATATGTATAGCATACCTAACCAAAAATAGCAAGCTGGTGGCAATGGCTGAAAATAACTGATTCCTGCATCGTACATTGCTTTCATGGACAAAATGAGGCCATGTTTGGATAGTTAATTTATGCCAAAAAATAATAATGATAGAGCTGAGGTGACCATAGTCTAACCAACAATATAAAAAATTGAAACCACCTTTGCCAAATATAAAGGATCTGAAATTAACATTTTGAAAGACACAACATGAATACTTACCAATCATAAAGTAGTCATCCTAAACAAAACCAGAAAAATGTGAACCTACAAAGACAAAGCATCAAAAAATAATTAGCTGAAAGGAGAAAAGATTTAAGAATCATACATCCCAACTAAAAATAGAAAACCCATGCGTAAAACTCATTCAAACATTCAGATATGCAGAAATCAAAGTTCCATTTCAACAAACTATTCTATGCAAACGAAAAGAACAAAGGAAAACATAAGATAACCAACAATTTAAGAATCCGAAACTATCTAGTCTAGATACGCATACAGATAAAAACTCACTTATTACACTACGCATTAGTTGTTGCTAATTTGATTCCAATTGATTTTTCTAATAACAGTAACAATTAAATGATTAGCAAAAGACACATCGAGGTTTTCTTTATATGGGTTGTTAGCTGGTTGTATTTGACTAATGAATTAACTACCAAATTAGCACTTCGGCAAGAAATAGAAGATGACACGGATTTATAACTTTAGACCTTTTCATCAAAATTGAAACAAATTAATTGGTTGGTTCTTATGCTCTGTTGTCTAGATAATTTTTGTAGAAAAAGAAACAGAAGCTTCACAAAACATATTCATGTAAATCCTTGAAATACTAACAAAAAGAACCCAAAATTAACAGTTTGCATAAAAAGAAAAACCCCAAACACATGCATAAAACTCTCTCGAACACTCAAATATACAAAAACCCAAATCTGATTGTATTGCTACCTCTGCTGTCATGATTGACTTGTGTAAAGAATGTATCGTTATGAATATAGAATAATTTAAATGGTGATATGAAAATATAAGATTTAGAATAACAACATTTAATATTTATTGAAACTGGGCAAATGTAGAAACAGAAAATATGTAGGATAACTTTAAAAGAATATGCACATTTCGAATGCATCAATGATTAAATGACATAAAAATCAAGAAAATTTAATCAATCATACCTCCTTATGAAAAGGATCTGATGGATACCTGCGTAAAATAAAATTTCCGTCAAGCATATAAATATCAGAGGCTTAAAATATCTCACCAAAAAACCAGCAAATAAAAAAAATGGCAACCAAGAATCGGCAATACCACAACAAATTTTGGAATAATTTATACCTCTTTAGGGAAACCCTCGTATCTGTTCCTGCTAAAACAAAAATTGCCTCAAATAAGAACAGTACAGCAGTGAATTCACACATGGAAGACCAAATAGACACGAAAAGCAAAAGAAAGCAAGAGAAATTAACCTTAGACGAAGTCTGCGAGAAGATAGAGAACACGATTCAAACGAAGTACATAATCGATCTAGCATAAGAGCATAGACTAAAGCAAAAAAAGTACCAAATCCGATAAAACCCTCAGGAGAAATTAACTTGGAACGAAGTCTGCAAGAAGACAGATCAGAGCACGATTCAAACGAAGTATACAATCGATCTAGCAGAAGAACATAAATCGAAGAAAAAAAAACATACCAGATCCAATAAAACCATCCGAATAGAAGACCGTGATATCCAGAGAAATCAAAAGGTCGAGCTTCTCTTTCCTACTCCCTTTTACTTTCCTCTTCCTTCGATCTCGGTGACGGATTTCAATACTCCTGATGATCTTGTTGAAAAGAGAGTAAGAGGAGATCGATAAGAATGAGGGAGAAATGAATTTGTAGAAGTGAAGTCGGTGGGCTGATGACGGTGGAAAAAAAGGGGCTTCTTAAACACGTGTCCTATAAGTGTCACTAAACACATGACTCAGCTGAGACATACGGTTTTTGAAAAAAAAAACCTCTTCCTCGGCGGCCGTGGGTGTCGAACCCAAGTCACACCGTACAAATATCAAAGACTTAACAGTCCGACCAAATCGTTGATTGTTAATCATTTCATAAAGGTTGTATATATATAAAACCAGTATTGAAGAATGGAAAATGAAGGCACGGAACCATAAGTTCCATTCTCTATTGTATATATATACAATATTTAGAACCAATAGATATAAAGTCTAACTTGTCAACGTGTTCATATTCTAACTCAACTTAATCACACTATTTAAGCTCATTTAATTTCTAACATACAAAACACAACAACCGACTAAAATAATTCATTTTAGACCCAACCCAGGTATGTTTAGGGGATGATTAGTACTAAATATAATGTACTTTTAAGCCACTCATCATCGATTTAGCCATGTCCGACTAAACAAACAATTTTTCTTGGCATTGGGGTTTAATTTCTTTGGTTTTGGTTCATACACTTATGTGAAATGGGTATGAGATTCGACTTTCAAATGGTTTTTTTTGTGTATTTCTTGCTCCTAAAACCCGAAATATCTTTGGGTATGCATTAGTTTTATTAATGAAATTTGCCACTTTGTTAGTTATTCTAATAGAGTTCATCACGTTTTAAAATCATAAAAAGCTTTAATCTTGAAAAGAGGAACAAATAATGGTTTGAGTTTGTCTATGAGTTTAAACTTGTTATAGAATCACATGATCTAGTTGAACACACCAAACGGCGTGTATGTTCGAGTATAATTGGTCCTTCTATCACCGCAACCCGCACACTAAGATCAGAAAGACTCAAGCTTAGAGTAGCGGGTTGGCTCTAATCAACGAACGACGTTTGGTTAGACATTAGATGGAGTGGATGCCAGAACGGCTCGACGTCTAGAACCGATACAAATTGTTTTATAAAGAGGATCATTGCACCACCCTTTAATGATCGTAAGTTGAGTCAAACCAAGAAATTACCCTTGTGTCAGAATTATTTTACCACTTATTTAAATATCATTTATAATTTAGTTAACTTTTTAATTCGAAATTGTTCGCAACTTAAAAGAAAACTGTAACATCCCGAAAATTCCACCTTCACCATACATGTGATTAATTGTGACAGTACATAGATACGTGCTAGATATATCGATATATTAATATGTACGCGTATTAAATAATCTAGTATTAATAAGCAACGTTATACATATAATATACGTATTTAGATAAATCAAGGTATTAATGTTTTTACCACTACGTGTTTTATAGTTAATATTTTAACATCATCTAAATATATGTTTTGGTTTAATAAAATACGTATTATACATGTTTTATATAAATACGTATATGAAAGTTGCATATTTGCTAAGAAACGTGAAAGAAAATAAATAATACGTGATTTATATATGTTTATACGTGTTTTATAATTATCATTTAACGTGTGCCGAACCTTATAAGCCATGAGAACCCATCTAATAATTAATTTGGGACATAAAATAAAAAGTATATAAAGTTTAAGGGGCTAAAATCTAAATTAGTAATAAATATATCTGTACTATTATGTAAAAGCATATTGATCAAAATGACATTATTGTAATTTTAAGCATCTTAAAATTAAGACGCTTTCTACTTTACTACATGGCCCCAACATCGAACCGGACTTCACTTTTCAGTTCTTTCCCGTTCTTTTGAGAACCGGCGACACAAATCCTCTTTTCTTGCTTGCTGTAGAGTCGAATATCCTTTTGAGGGTTCTGAATCATTTAATTTTCATCGCAAGCCTGAAGTCAACATCCTCTTTTCTTGCTTATCTCAAACAATCTTAAACAAAAACCAAGAAACCCCTCTTTTTTGATGAAGAAACATCCGGCGATAAGGGTTTTTTAAAGGAAAACAGACACAAAACAGGTAATCTTCAACACATCTCCATTTTGGGCTTATGAATCATTTGACTTTCTTCTTTGTGTAATCGAAGCAACGTTATTGAATGGTAATAGAAAAATGGCGGTTCAATTCATAATTTTAATGCAAATTGGGGATACAATCTTCATTATAAATACACACCTTGTAGCTGATTGAAATCGCAATTCAAACAAGAGGTACAAATTTTGGTTCTTACATTTATGCTCTTTATGCTATTTATTTATCCGACTTTACATTCTAATTATGCTTTTTATGCTCTCAGGTTCTGGTGCAATTGAAGTTCTTCAAGTTCTTTACTCAATTTGCTAATTTCATCTCTACAGTTAAAGATCCGTTCTTTGATTATCCTCATTTAAATTATGTGAAAATTTTATGAAAATGCCTCTAGGTGCTGTCCTTCATACACAATGAATAACCCGCTCTATCTATTTGACTTGTAGGGCTTATTGTTGTAGTTATTGATTTTTTCATTAAGCTGATTTAGAGATTCATATATTTGGTTGTCATATATCTCTTTGAACTGTCATATACATATGAAGAGGTTTATATTTGGCTGTGAATAACATACAACGAAACACTGATTTGCTTAACTCTCTAAGTCAGTTTTCATCCTTTGGTTATGTTAGAGCATAATCCTATGCTAAGAGTGTCTCGTGTATTGTATCTAAATCAGAGCATGTTAGTGAGTCTTAGTGTCAACTAACCAATGGTTGGGAGCCAACTAACTAACGGTTAGCTAGGCATCGAACTATTGGTTAGCCAGATTGTTGGCAGCGAACCAATGGTTTGCTGGTTGGTTGGTTAGTTAAAAACTATAAATAGTTTGACTTGTTTAGAAGAGATAGTTTTCTGGTTATTTCATCATTCTTAACTATGTGTATTCTGAGTGTGTTTCTCTCTCTAGATCTCTTGTACTCATCTTAGTGAAATCAATAAAGAAAAGCTTTATTTACATTCGTGTTCATCGTATTTGATCATATCAATTAGTAGTGAGATCCATTCCGTCAATTACAGGTTATCGCTCATTGTTGGCTTGATGTTATTGTTTTGATTTTTTTACCATTATCTAATGAAACTGGTTTCGGTAAAATCTGAGATATGAAATAGAATGGGACCTAAGATAAAATAGAAGTTAAAGTCAATTATTTAGATGGCTATTGATAATATTTACATGTTCAGCAACAAATAGATATTTGAAGTTTTTTGTAGCATCAGACAAGAGCCAAAAGCCACACTCATGAAAAATCCATGTTCTTATCAGTTAGATGCCTGACCCTGTACTTGAACTGATAAATTATCCATGTAAAACTCACTGATTTTGAACTGATGATCCTTTCTTGATATTGATGACTTAAATAATGTGAGCTCAAGAACTTATTGTCTGCACTATAACTTTGCATAACTATGTTTACAAACTGTGGTTAAGTTGCAAACTGGCCGGTATTACAAACTTTGGTTAAGTGGTATTACCTACACTATAACTTTATATAAAAAAATGGATAAATTCTCACATAATCTCACAAGGCCAGCTGAGTAGCTAGTTTCCATAGTCTTGCTTCATCAAATTGTTTTTAAAGATAGGAGACTAAGCATTTTGAGTAGCTAGTTGTACAGAAAACACATGATCCATAGTTGATATGTTAGATTCAGGTTTAGTACAGAAAACTCATGATCCATGGTTGATAACAGCATAGGCGATTGAGATATTAGGCTCTCTTTTAAGTGTGAACCGTTTAGTTAGTCAACTATAACTCTATCTAGCCTTCTAGGCCATGTATATTAAAAATTAACTGTTGTCATAACTACTAATCATGATCTTATCTTTGTAATGGATGCATACAACTAAAAAAATAAGCTCCAACATGCTGACAACACACTTTAGCCATAAGGTCACCCCTAGCAATATATAAATAATATTTTTAGAAAAGAACTATATTGTTTGCTGAGATATTTAAAAGAACTATCAGCTCATATATAAATTATACTTTTCTATGGATGAATCAGCAGGTTGAACAGAACATTATTATCATACATATGCTTTTATACATAAATCGTATTTTTTTGTACTGGATTCAAAATTTGGTTACTGTTTTGATTAACAAGTTCTCATGCCACGTGTATTGTACGCGTTGGTTGATGTCTTTGTGGTATCACTTGTAAATAGTAAGTGATGGTATGTTAGGGAAATAAAATTTATACAAAATATGGGTAACATCAAAAGTATAGCTAGGTAAAAAAATCATTAACTAGCTGTATGACAACAAATTTTGGATGATCTGATTGTGTCGCCAATGAAGTATAGGTATAAAATTATCTAGAGATATGACTCCTGAATCAGAATTAATCTTGAAGGTTAGTGTGGTTAAAAACTAATTCGTTAGTTTTTAGTAGTGATACTATTACTATTTTTTGTGTAGATAAGAAGTTATGGAGCAGTTAAAAGTGTGCAGAAAATATAAAGTCAGTTAAACAAACATATGACTTTAATATTTTTAGCTACAAAGTCTGGGATATCATTGTAGGATATTAATTATATAACATTTTCAATTGCTGAGCTGTAGACATGTAGACATAAGTGTAACTGTGTAGGTCACATCACCATTACCAGCCATTGATAAAAAATGTCGTGTGGCAAGCATAATTTCTTTATTAGTCGGTTTAGGCGGTGTCCATTGTTACTGCCTTTTATACGTGTCAATCTCTTTAGGCTGCCAGATTTCAATCTCTCTGTCAAGATTCCTTTTTTATCTCTCATAACATCCGATTTTTCTGGATGACCTTTGGTTGCTCCCTCGTCGGTCTCTCTCTACGGATCTGATATGTTTCAGACAACCGACGATGGCTCAGATCAGAAGCAACAGATCAGTTGTTGGGAGATGGTGGCGTTGTTGCTCCGTTTCCGGTGACTGTCGTCATTGATCGGCTTCACAGCCGTCCGTTGAAGCGGCGACGCTCATCCACAAAGCAACTTCTGTAGAGAATCTTGCTTATTAGTCTCTGAAACCGGCAACCACGTCTAGGTTCTGACGGAATCCGGTGGCATTGCCGGCCGTCAATGCTTCGGTGACGTGGAAGCAACGATGTGGTTGCTCCGTTCCTGTTGACGTACCGACGTGTACGGCTACCTCTGTGGCTTTTGGCTTCGCTTTTAGGTTCCAAATAACCCGTCGCTATTTTGAAGCGACGATGTGGATCTTTCAAATCTGAAAACTTTGTGGTAATCTGACCAAATTTCTGCTGTTATTTTAGGTTTTATGATATTAAGAGTTTGTTGTTGCTCTGTTTTTTCGTTTGGGGATTTCGAATCCTTTATTGAAATTGATTTGGTTTCCTCGCTCTCTTTATGTGTTTTTTTTTTACATTTTGCTTACGATTTACGATCGTTTGGCTTTCCTATTTGGCGATTGATTTGATTTGTTATCACACGATTACGTTTTTGGTTGGTATACAACCATTGAAACGCTCAGATGTTTTTATACTTTGTTATTGAAGCTATTTCTTTTTTGGTTGGTATGCAAATTGGGTGAAATTGTTAATGAAAGCAAGCTATTAAGATAGTTATGAGAGTTTACTTTTATCATTGTCACTTTCTTTTGTAATTATTGTACATTTAATTGCTCCATTGGAAATTTTGGAAATTTCTATGTAACTTATAATTGAACTTTCTAGAAATACTCTCATAATTAAACTTTCTAAAAACGATGCCTCAAATGAAATTTTATTTCTAAAAGAGATTACTGTAATTGAACTTTTCTAAAAACGATCATTCACTGATCATGTTCAACGGTCACCGCCCTACAACGCGGACACCAAACCACACAATTGTAATCCCACGATCATTGCCCTGCAACGCGGACACCAAACACACAATTGTAATCTCACGATCATTATACAACGTAACATTCACTAAGGCAAACGACTCCACGGCAACGCGCGGGCTGTTTTGCTCGTATAACACATTTTACATTTAGCTAACAGGAATACATACATGGAATGCCAGCGATAATTCTATTGCTAAATTCTATCTCATTACAAGTCTAAACACCAAACTTTTGTAAAAAATGGGGACATGTACATATAAGGTAGAAATCTCACATACTAAGTCTGATGATTCGCATATAAGAGACCATAACATAGAGCTAGGTAAGAGTACTACACATAATAAGTCTGATTATAATTTATTGTCACATATGAATGTTGGATATTAGATGTCCCAACTTGATAAATATTTAATGTAACCGACCCGGTTTTAGTTACGACCCGGTTTTGATCCGGAAGAGTTACACCGGAATCAACGAACTAATAATTAATTAATCTTTAATTAATTAATTCAAACGGTTTATTTAAATAAATAATAGTTATTTATTTAATTAAAAGTAACGAAACAATATTTATCGTAAAATGTTTACGAGATAAGTGGCGTGACATTTTCTAGTCGTTACCGGATTAACGAACTAGTAAAACCATTGGGTTTAGAGGCTTGGATTGCGACGTGGGCCGGGAATACTAAGCCCATCGAAATGGTGATTAAAAGGAGAGGAGGGGATTAGGGAGAACCCTAATCGCGTCTCTCTCCCTTGATTGCCGTCGCCGATCTCTCCCCTTCCTCTCTCTCTTGATTCGGCGCAAACCACCACCACTATTCTCCGTCGTCTTTCGATTGTTACAATGGTGAAACGTGATCCGCGTTTAGTTGCTACTGCCTTGAAGCTCGAGACAACCGCCTCCGCCACAAGGGCCGCCGTCGTCGCCGACTTGTTTGGCGAGGACCACCGCGAGGTGGTTCTCGCTTTACTCGCGCCACCGAGGCCAATGTTTGAACCGCCTCATGCCGCTACCGGTGAATCGGGTGAAAACCCAAGTGGTCGGCACCATTGTATGTCGCCGCCATTACGCCACTTCCTTCGCCGTCTCCACGTGCTATGGACGAAATCGTTTCTACAACGGATTTGTCGTCAAGCACGACGGAACAATTCGAGTGTAATGCCATGATTCATGGCATGGTTTCGTTACCGCCACCACCGTCGGTTCACGAGATGAACTCGCTCGTGGTGCCTGAGGCCCGGTCTTCAAAGTCGGTTGAATACTTGACTCGTCGGTTCGAGTCGGCCGCTACCGTTGATCCTAGCGCTAGTTCGTCGAACCCTGGTGTCTCGAACGGTTGTTCAGACTCCGCCAAGGTATCTCTAAATTGTTTAGATAATTAAATTAATTTATTTAATTTATTTATGTATTTACGCGTACACAGTGATCAGATCCTGTCTACGGTTTTACCAAAATTCGCGTTGTAAAACCTTTTTTCCGTTGCGTAATTAATACTGATTAGTTAACCCGTATATTTTGTCGGTAAATAATAAAAACGGGCAACCCGGATACTCACTGTAAAACCCTACAGTGGTATCAGATCCACGATCACCACACATAAATCTGTACCGGTCTTTTCGTAACCGGTGGTTCGCAATTTCAATTCGTTTCCAAATTGCAAACAAAATTACTTGTTTAATTCCTTTTATTAAATTGTGTGTTACGGCCGACCCCTTTAATTTTAATACAAAATTGTATGTTTGGCGCGTTTTATCTTTCTCTGATTGGCCCAATTGTTGGCCCAATTGTATCTTTATTTGGTTTTGGTGGACCCGCCGTTTTCGGGTTTCAAAATTGTAAATTAGAGCTAGGTTTACTAAGTTGTTAGTAAATTTTAATTTTATAAAACCAAGACCGAAGATCGGACACTCGCCAAAAGGAGTCTGAAGGCTAGTGGGAGCTGAACCGGATCCACGAACGCACAGAGTTGCCTTCCTTGTGGTTGTTCACTTTTAATTGTCATGTACCTAATGGTCTTGCTAAATGGCTATAGCAAGACCGTGCCATTATGCCGTTAACACACAATTGACTATTCGTGACACTTAGATATTTTAAATAGGTGATTTAAAAATAATTGTCCCGAGTGATGATAGGGTTTATCGTTTATGTCTAACGATCACTAAATATTAAAATTGGTTTTAATATCCCTATTTGGTAAATAAAAATTGATAGTTCATGCCGTCTAAAATCAAGTTTAACTTTGAACGTATGGAGCATCAGTGTTGGAGTATTTTAACACCGCACTTGGTGCCGAGGGTACCTTCCGGGGTGGGGCATTGGAGTATTTCAACACCGTGTCAGCTATATTGACCATTTGGGATTACTATCACTTTCTTTATGTGCTTTGTAGTGTTGGAGTATTTTAACACCGCACTATGAACGTATATAGACAAAGTGGGCATGGATGAGGCTAAACTTATCGCAAAATATAATCTATTGTATTTGCGGCCTCATAAACGAGACTCGCGACTGAGACTTCGCGATTGACAACCGTTGTTAGTTTAGTACACGAGTTTGCTCCTGAGGCTCATATGGCGGTCTCAAGTAAAATCGTCTAATCGAATTCTTAATTTTCTTATTAAATTAATCTTACCAATTTATATAAGAAAATGATTTACAACGAAAATACTAATTTAAAATTACTTTGCATAATTTCAGAAGGCTATTGAAAACACAGTTCCTCTAAGTTCAATGGTATCTCTCGACCCATTCACTGAGACAAACTTCTTGCCATGGCAAACCCTCCCGATGAACATCTTAAGGCTTCTTGGAAGCTGTATTTTCTTGACCGACCCATCCCAAGCTTGCCGGCTTACTTGCTAAACGACCGTTCGCGGATGGAAATCCAGAAGCATAGTGATGACTCTCGGGAAGTCATTGAGCTTATGTTATCTAGCATGGCACCGGATTTTCGATATAACTTTACCGACATGGGAGCGTATGAGATCATGAGAAAACTCAAATATTTATTTGCGTTGAGCCAGAGAGGTGAACGATGTAAGGCACTTCAAAATTTTGTGAACTGCCATATGTCGCCTAATTCCTCTGCCTATGATCATGTCATGATGATGAAGGGATATCGCGACAGACTGATCGACCTCGGATACTCCATTCCTAAGGGGATGGCTTTGGATGTAGTCCTCGGATCTTTACCCGAGCATTATCTCTTACATGCGGTGAACTACTTAGCTTAGACATTAAATGAGATTCTGATATTATTTCCAAATGTCAAGATCAGGACCACACCGGCTGTGCTCAGGGTTGCTGATACAGGTATAACCAAGTCCAAGAACAAGGTTAAAGAGACCATGGGTAAGAAACCATTGGTGCCTCCTCCTCAGGAACGTCAGTTCGTTGAATGTAATCAGATGGGCCACTAGAAACGTAACTGCCCCATCTACCTGGCTAAGATCAAGATGACTAGAAACTCCAGCAAGGGTTCCTCATTAGGTATGTCAATAAATGTTATTGAACTTTTCACTGTTTCCTCCAATACATGGGTATTTGATACTGGATGTGGTTTCCACCTTGTTAATGTTCTGCAGGAACCTGAGAAGTGGAAGAAGATAGAACAAGGCGGCATGGAACTCATCGTTGGTGATGGGAAAAGAGTCCTAGTCTGAGCTACCCACATATATTCTCTTACATGTCCTTCGGGCCTTGTAGTTACTTTAGATAACTGTTTATATGTTCCTGGATTCTCCAGAAACATTATTTCTGTCTCTTCCCTGTTTGAACAAGGTTTTAAGTACATTTAATGGCAATTCCATTTTTACCTACTTTAACGATATGTTTTATTTCGAGGCTAAACCTCGACATGGTATATATGAGATAATTGTTCAAACGCGTGATCAACTCTATAATGTTTCTAAAAGAAACAAAGTTGATAATAATGATTCTTCATTATGGCATCATCGACTAGGTCACATAAGCAAGGCTCGCATCCAGAAGCTACAAACTACAGGGATTCTCGAATCCACTGATGCAGATACCTTTGGCGAATGCGAATCATGCTTATCTGTAAAACTGACCAAGTCACCCTTCACACATGTTGGTGAACGGGCTGAAGGTTTGTTAGGATTAATACACACTGATGTGTGTGGACCCTTTCGAACTGCAACGAAAAATCGTGAATGCTATTTCGTGTCTTTCATAGATGAAACTTTTGACAAGTTCAAAGAGTTTCAAAATGAAGTAGAAAATCAACTAAGTCGAACTATTAAAATACTTCGATCGGATAGAGGTGGTGAGTATCTTAGCAATGAGTTCCTCGATCATCTCAAGGCTTGTGGAATTATTTCACAACCCACTCCTCCCGGTACACCACAGTTGAATGGTGTTAGTGAAAGGAGGAATCGAACCTTGTTGAACATGGTTCAATGGATGATGTGTAGGACTACCTTGTCCCACTCCTTTTGGGGTTACGCTCTCTTAACCGCCGCTCGACTAATAAATCTGGCACTGACCAAGAAAGGGGATAAGATCCCATATGAGATATGGCATAATTCTTCTCCTAATCTTTCTTACCTTAGGGTGTGGGGATGCAAAGCTTATGTCACTAGCAAATCTGACAACAAACTTGATATTCGAGGTGAAAAGGTGATTTTCATCGGATACTATTGTAATACCGGCTATTACTTTTACCATCCTGATGGAAACTATGTTTCTATCAAAAGGAAGGGTAAGTTCCTTGAGAAGAAGTTTCTCAACAGAGGAACAAATAGTGACCCAGTTGATCTCGAAGAAGTTCGAGATACATAAAACCCTAAGACGGTCGCTGTGTCTAACCGACAATTGGTTGTCGCACAATCAGAACCAAACACAAGCGTTTGCAGGAGTGAAAGGACACGCAAGGAACCCGATAGATACCTCGGTCATCTAGAAGCTTCCGATGTCCTGATAGTAGCTGATTCTGATGATGAACCTACTAATTACAAAGCTGCTGTATCAGATCCTGAATCTGACAAATGGCTTGAAATCATGAACGCCGAGATGCAATCCATGCGTGATAATCAAGTATGGGACTTGATTGATATACCCTCGGTTCTCGGGGTAGTAAGGAGCAAGTGGATCTTTAAAAGAAAAACTGACATGCATGGAAACGTCCAAACCTATAAGGCACAGCTTGTTGCATAAGGTTTCACTCAAACCCATGGGATTGACTATGAAGAAAAACCTTCTCGCCCGTGGCCATGATCAAATCGATCAGGATATTGCTTGCCATAGCCGCATACTATGACTATGAGATATGGCAAATGGATGTCAAAACCGCATTCCTGAATGGACAACTCACTGAGGATGTCTATATGGTTCAGCCCGATGGTTTTATCGATCCTAAATATCCAAATAGGATTTGCAAGATGTATAAGTCCATATATGGACTTAAACAAGCATCTCGAAGGTGGAATCCTCGCTTCGACCAGAAAGTCAAGGAGTTTGGCTTTGCTTGAAACGAAGATGAGCCTTGTGTTTACAGGAAGGCAAATGGGAGCGCTATATCATTCCTCATATTGTATGTGGATGATATACTGATCATAGGAAACAACATACCCATGCTTAACGAGGTTAAGAAATGGCTTTCATCTTGTTTCACTATGAAGGATCTTGGGGAAGCTGCTTTTATTCTAGGAATTAGGATTAACAGATACCGGATCGAAGCGGCTTCTGGGTCTCAGTCAAATTACATACATTGACAAGTTTATAGCACGGTTCAACATGAGAAACTCCAAGAAAGGAGTCGTCCCTATGACAAAGGGTGCTGTCTTGAACAAATCTCAATCTCCTCAAACGGAGAAGGGGATAAACCAAATGGCTTTAATCCCATTTGCTTCCGCTATAGGCTCAATTATGTATGCCATGCTCTGCACTCGACCGGATGTCTCGTTTGCATTAAGCCTGAAAAGTCGATACCAACAGAGTCCCAGTCTAGCTCACTAGACTGCTGTAAAGAACATCCTGAAATACCTGAGAAACACAAGTGAGATGTTCTTGGTATATGGAGGAACTGATGAGCTCGTTGTAAAGTGTTACACTGACGCTAGTTTTCAGACTGACCGAGATGACTCTCGCTCGCAGTCCGGATACGTATTCACCCTCAATGGAGGAGCTGTTTCGTGGTGTAGTTCCAAACAGCCAGTAGTGGCTGATTCAACTACTGAATCTGAATACATAGCTACCTCAGTAGTTGCCAAGGAAGCAGTATGGATGAAGAAGTTCATCATAGATTTCGATGTGGTTCCAAGTTTCAAGCAACCAGTCGAGATGATGTGCGATAACACAGGCGCTATTGCTCAAGCCAAAGAGCCAAGGTCACATAAGAAGGCTAAGCACATTCTGAGGAAATTTCGCTACATAAAAGAAGTAGTTGAAAGAAATAAAAAAAAAATATGCAAAGTAGACACAGATCAAAACTTAGTTGATCCATATACAAAGCCCATGACTCACGATACTCATGATCATCACAGAGAAGCGATAGGGCTTAAATTAGCTAAATACATGTTTTGATTTAGTATTCGGTTGTACGAACATATAACAATTATCTTTACTATTTATATTCCATTGGTGAATGCAATATGAAAATTTCATAACTATGTTCGATTTTAATACGTTTAATCATCCCTGAATAATTGTTGATATTGTTCTAAATGTCCGTAGTCGATTAGAGACGTGGGAACGACTCTAAATTAAGACTATTCTGATTTTAAGCCATAAAAGGGTTTAACATTCAAAATCACAGACCTCATTAGAGAATGACATTGGACGTAACTCGCATCAAGCAATTCAATCATGGAAGCTTTGATTGCTTGATTAATGGTATGCTCTAATGTTTCCTTAGACCTAAGACGTATTCTAGAACTCGTGTTTACTGAGGGCTGTTCTTTGATTGTAGTCTCTCGTTGTCTCGTAACTGCCAACAATAGGACTACTTTTGGGAATGGATCTAAAGTTCAGTGGTAGTTGTATGCCTCAAGACGAGATTTCGTACTATTGCTTCGACAATAGATAGACATAAAGGCGCCTTCGTTGATTCTAAGTGTGAAGTGTGAGGCCTCACCCAAACTTACTGTGTGTTTGATTGGTACACTTCGAATAGGATAACGAGACTATAATCGATGAATCTTATACACGAGAGTCCATGTCTCATTATTCATCCATGTCTAGAACGAAAAGGAACATATGACAACGGTTACCATAAGTCCTCTATCTACTTGCTTTACAATCAGATATACTTTGGCTGTCGACTAAAAGTGTCAAAACTGGTTGGTGTAGCCATGCATAGCTAGAGTGCCTCTGACTACAACGCTAAAGTGTTGCGATCATTCCAAGTGGGAGATTGTTGGATATTAGATGTCCTGACCCGACATTTAACGTAACCGACCCGGTTTTGACCTGGAAGAGTTACACCGGAGTCAACAAACTAATAATGAATTAATCGTTAATTAATTAATTCAAACGGTTTATTTAGATAAATAATAGTTATTTATTCAATTAAAAGTAACGAAAGAATATTTATCGTAAAATGTTTACGAGATAGTGGCGTGACATTTTCTAGTCGTTACCGGATTAACGAGGCTTGGATCGCGACGTGGGCCGTGGAAAAAGCCCATCGAAAAGGTGATTAAAAGGAGAGGAGGGGATTAGGGAGAACCCTAATTGCGACCCCCCCTCTATCTCCCTTAATCTTCGTCGCTGATCTCTCCCCCTCCTCTCTCTCGATTCGGCGCAAACCACCACCACCATTCTCCGTCGTTTTTCGATTGTTACACTGGTGAAATGTGATCCGCGTTTAGTTTTTGCCGCCTTGAAGCTCGAGACAACCGCCGCCGCCGTCTTGTTTGGCGAGGACCACCGCGAGGTGGTTCTCACTTTACCCGCGCCATCGAGGCCAATGTTTGAACCGCCTCGTGCCGCCATCTTCTAATCGGGTGAAAACCCTAAGTGGTCGGCGCCATTGTATGCCGTCGCCGTTAGGCCACTTCCTCCTCCGCCTCCACTCGCAATGGACGAAATCGTTTCTACAACGGATTCGTCGTCAAGCACGGCGGAACCATTCGATTTAAATGCCATGATTCATGGCATGGTTTTGTTACCACCGGTTCATGAGATGAACCTCAAAGTCGGTTGAAGACTTGACTCGCCGGTTCGAGTCGGGCGTTACCGTTGATCCTAGCGCCAGTTCGTCGAACTCTGATGTCTCGAACGGTTGTTCGGACTCCGCCAAGGTATATCTAAATTGTTTAAATAATTTAATTAATTTATTTAATTTATTTATGTATTTAAACGTATACGTTAATCATATATTGTCTACGGTTTACTAAATTTCGTGTTGTGAAACCTTTTTTCCGCTACGTAATTAATTCTGATTAATTAACCCGTATATTTTGTCGGTAAATAATTAAAACGGGAAACCCGAATACTCACTGTAAAACCCAACAATGAAGACTTAATGGCTAATTCTGTCATTTCAACACATTTATATATAAAAATGTGTCGACTTGGATTATATTCTACCTCAAATGTGTTAAGAATGTAAAAACTCTTAAATCACTTTACTCAACAAAGTAAGTATTTTAACATGTTTGGATTCCTTTAATTTACTCCGTTCATTGAAACCAGTTAGTTGCATGTTTCTAATGTAATTGTTATGGTGGATGGATGCAGGTAGCGTAAAGATCTTCAGCTACACGTTTTTTAATCTTCAGTTGTTTTCCATCTTAGCTAAGGTCAGCATTTTTATCAAAAACATGTTAGTTTCATTATGCTTTTTGATTTATGTTGTTTCTAGTTTAGATGTTGCTTTCATGATGCTTTTGATTTATGTTCTCAAACTCAAGTTTCTGATAATGTTGATTTCATTATGCATTATGCTTTTGATTAACGTTCTTTCCAGTTTAGATGTTCTTTCCAGTTTTGATAACTAATAGCATAGTATTACTTTTATATGTATGGTATTTTCAAGTTTTTATAGTTCCTTGACATATTGTTGGTTATACAAGGTGTTTGGGTTCATTTTCTAATTGTATGGCTTTAGGTTGAACTTTTTGATATGCATAAGTTCTGACCTGTTATGGTAAAGGTTCTGCATAAGTTCTGACCTGTTATGGACATTTGCATAAGTTCAGACCTTTTATGAACCATGATAATATTTTCTATTTTACAATCACTTAACATCCCCATTTATTCATCAGCTTCCAAGATATCCAATGTAACCCACAAATTAGATCACCAAAATTACAATTCCATCATTTTTCAATAGCAACCTACATCCATCTAAACCCCCTTCCCATTTGACTATTAAAATCCTCAGCATGCATGGCAATCCTCCTCAGAATTCTTTTCCTATACACAGCTAATAATTGATTCCATCCATTCCTTTTGTAAACTTCAATATGTGAATAAATCCACACCATTCTAACCCAAAAATACGACTTTATGGTTTACTTAGATGGCATATAAGGAGAAGGGGGTAGAACATGGGTTCTCGTTTTTTATTATGCAAGACTGTTTATGATATTCTAACTTCTTAAGTTTATGTTTAAAATCTAATTCGTTGTGCTTCAAAAAAGAATAAGGATATTGCTCAATATGCATTTTATCTGCAAATCACTTACACTTTATTCGCAGGCCGCCAAACTTTGACTTTAGTACGAATAAGTTTTAGGACTTGATATAAGTTTCTTTGCAAGACCCTGTTCTAAAAAATTATATTTTATAATTCTGAATATTTTACAATTCTGATAGTGGTATACGGTGTTATCAGGCCTATGTTTATTTCTCATTGATCAACCTATGTGTATCATGCTATATTCTTAATTCCATTGTTCCATTTCGTAATATAATTCCATGTTTTCTCAAAAGTGTGTTATAAAAGATTCTTGGTTATTTTTCCCAACTATTTGGTGTGCCGTAAGAATATTTTGGACCATATCTTACCGGTTCTGGATAAATTTTATTTTCATATTATATTTTTATATTTATATATTATATTACGATTATAATAGGTTTTAAACCCTATTTGCTTTCTACTCTGACATATTTTCTTTTTACCAGCTACAATTAATTATGGACATGCATTCCACCGTCGACTCCTTTTCATCGCTCACACAATATGGAGTTTGGTATACCGTTTTTTCGTTTGGGTCGAGTTCGTTTTGCCTATCGTTCTTCTTGGTTATTTTTTTCGACCAAAACGTAAGATTCCTTTTCCATCTTAAAAAAACATGTTTTGTTTCTAACTCTTTGATTTTATAGAGACATAGAACGGCCGCTTTTTTCACCGAGCCTTTGATTCATCTTTACAAAAACATGACTCTGGTAGACAATATGTTCGTACTATATCGTTTCCAAATCGTAAATTTCCCTCAAGAAAAATGGCCAAAACATGAAAATTACTTCTTCTTTTGGAGTGATTTCAAGATTTTGATAAGTGAACACACCAATCTTATTCCATTTACAAATGACGTTCCAAGAGGGTTTCGTTTACATCCATTATTGTCTTCTATAAATACTCTTTCCCTCAACAGAAATTCTATAAATCTAATTACCGATACGTATATGTTGTATTCTATATAAACTCTTATACTAACTAATGTCACCACATAATATCAATAAGACTAAATTACAAATTACGTTCTTTACATTTAGTCAAATTATGGATTATAACCTTTCTGAAACTAAATAACACTCAGTGACCTTTTTTTTTAGAAATTGTTACGAATTACGTCTTTTCACTAACAAATGTTAACTGTTTCTATTAGTCTTTTTGTAAATGACAATTTTACCCTTACTTTTTAAAGGACTAAATCTATAATTCTAAGTTTTTAAAGGACCAAATCAGTAATCCTAATTATTTCTTTACTTTTATTTTATTTACTTTCTCTATACTAATACTATTAATTAATTAATATTAGTTTCTAGATAAACTATAATTCTCTAATAAAACCAATAACAATAAGTAAATGAAAGGAACAACGAACACGGATAAATCAATTTATTCATCTTTGCGCAACAACAAAAAAGATTAGTAAACGAACAAAACTAAATTTTTTGAAAAAAAATTGTTTTTGCTCATTTTATTTAGAAAAGATATATTTAAACACAAACAAAAGTACTAAACAAACAAATGAACACGAACAAAAATATGTATTTAAATAAAACTTTAATTTTCTTAAACGTTAGTAAACTAGAAAATATTTTCCAACAAACGAACACGAACACACTTATGTTTATTTCGTTTGTGTACTCGATTAAATGACGATAAATTAACATGTCTAGTCTTGGTCAAGTAAATCTAGAACTAATAATTAAATTTAACATTTCTAGTCTTGGTCTAATTTCATTCCACCCTTTAGTTTTGTCACATAGATCAAGTTTATAGGAGACTTAATGAACAGAGGAATTTATCTCGATTGGAAGAAGAGACTTCATGTGGCTCTCGGTTGTGCGACAAATTATGACCTCAAATACGAGATCACAATCACATTTTTAATTTATCGTCGTCTAATCGAGTACCCAAATGAAAAAAACATAATTTTATTCGTGTTCATTGTTAGAAAATATTTTCTAGTTTACTAACGTTTAAGAAAATTGGAGTTTTATTTAAATATATGTTTTTGTTTGTATTTTAATATATATTTTCTAAATAAAATGAGCAAAAAGAATGTTGTTTTCTAAATTTTTAGTTTTATTCGTTTACTAATCTTTTTTTTGTTGCAGAAAGATGAACTAATTGATTTATTCGTGTTCATTGTTCCTGTTATTTACTCGTTGTTATTGGTTTTATTAGATAACTATGATTTATAAAGAAACTAATATTAATTAATTAATAGTATTATAAAAAATAAAGCAAATAAAATAAAAGTAAATAGATAATTAGAATTACAGATTTGGTCCTTTAGAGAGTTAGAATTACAGATTTGGCCCTTTGAAAAGTAAGGGTAAAATGGTCATTTACGAAAACCTAACAAAAAGTTAACTTTTGTTAGTGAAAAGGACGTAATCCGTAACAATTTCTAAAGAAAAGGTCATTGGGTGTTACTTAGTTTCAGAAAGGTTACAATCCATAATTTAACTAATTATAAAGGACGTAATTTGTAATTTACTCTATCAATAACTATTTAATTTGTTGTAGATGTTGTTGGAAAAGTCGTCTACCATGAACGACGATTTTGATACTTTGTTGTGTTTCTTCAGGATGTCACGTAAGTAATTTTTCATATAAAAAATCAAACTTTTATTTTTATAAATATATTTTCATTATAATTATATTTTATTACAATTATTAATATGAGTAAATTGATGGCGACAACTTAATACAAGTATCTTTATACGACTCGCGAGTGTTCTTAAACCTTTTTCCATATATTTTCTAACATCCAAAAATACCTCAAGTCTTGATATAACTTAAAAATATTTCTTTCTCTAATCCTCTGAAACAACCAACACTTGGGTTAATAATACAAGTGACTTGATCTAACACATCTTTGGTGCCTTAGGGCTTAAAATAGCCAAGAAGTGGGGTTGTACACTAAAGAAACCAAATTTGGGAGTATTGTGTATCAAAACCTAGATCATTTATATTTATCTTGCATTTAATTACTTGTCGTTTAATTTCTTGCAATTTACTTACTTGTTATTTATTTATTTTGGTCCTAACACATTTGTGTTAGTAGATTTGTCCTAATACTTCAAGTATTAGTAAGATTTGTTCCCTTGGTGAACATAAAGGTCCTAGCTTTGGCTAGTAGATTATTTATTTTTATTGTTATAAATAACTAACTCATGACTTAAACAAATGATCTCACAAAATTAACTTGTTATGAACAAACCCATGACTTAATCCTAACACTTATGTGTTAGTAGAAATCTTGATAAGTCATGAAAATATAAAACATAATCACTTAACAAGTTAGATGACCAACTAAAACCATGGAATTAATTTTGATAAACAAGGACTTGTTTAAAAATTAATAAATCAAATATTCCTAAAGACATGGAATAATTCTATTTTTGGACTTTAAAAAGACTTGGATTCTATAAAATAATCTCAAGTCAACTTGTTATAAAATGTTTAAACGTTTTGACGCCAAACATTTTGACTTGGAAAATAATCATTGACGATTTCTAAATGAAAACGTTCGCATTTTAAGTAGTAACGTAAAACGCTTTCGACGTTTTAAACGTCAAATAATTATATTGAACATATAATTATTTTAACACTTATACTTTTAACTTATCAAAAGATGGTCATCTTTACTTAACATGATTATGAATTTTGTCAAATGAATTTAAGTATAAATACAAAGGCTTGTATTTATTCTTTTAACTTACTCATACTATTTCAATAAACCTTGTCACATATTTTCACATGAAAATATTTATATAATTACTTTGCCAAATAATTATAAAAGGTTTAAGTCATGACATATAAATATTGGTTTCGTATATTTATTTGATCAATAAATATATTCAATCGTACTCTCCAAAACAAATACAAACGGGATATTATATCAAGACTTGACCGGTATCGTTTGGGTGACATTCTCAATAACCAAATGCCTTATATATATACATTGTCGTATTATTAGGACGTTATTTGCATGCCTCGTTTCCGGATTTGCATACTTGTCCTTAATTCGCCTCGATCAGGTGAGTTTCACGGCCCCTTTTCTATTTAAACAGTTTTATACTCTCGGGGAAGAATTCATGAAACAACAAAACTTTATACATTCTTTTGACTTGTATAAAATGATCCTTTCTTTTAAATTATTTTAAATATCTTGAGGATCATTCCTGAATCAAACCAACAAACTGTTACCTGACATTATGGTTACTGTACCGAAGTGATGGTTACATGTTCTTTTACCGTATCCCAGGAGTACAGAGACGTTATAAACGTTTGTACAACCAAATCCCACTATTAATTGAATTCGATTAATTCTGTATGAAACGATAACTAGTGAATAGATCGATCTGGGTTGACAACCCTACCCAGATTGGTCGCTCCAGTCCTAACTCCGGAAATTGTTGAGGGGTACATGTCAGTTATTCTGTGTTATTCGGTATTCAGGGATAGAATGCCATGAGTGGGTAATCCGTTAGTATTCGAATTTGAGGTTCATGTGAGACCATATCAACAAACAACTACAGTAAGCCGAGTAACGTCAAAACCGTGCAAACCTTGATGTGCATAAGCCAATCATTAAACCGTGCAAACCTTGATGTGCACAAGCCATTCATTAAACCGTGCAAACCTTGATGTGCACAAGCCCTTTTAACAAACCATGCAAACCTTGATGTGTACAAGCCTTTTAACAAACCGTGCAAACCTGATGTGCACGAGCCTTTCAAACAAATTGTGCAAACCTTGATGTGCACAAGCCATTCATTAAACTGTGTAAAACTTGACTTACACGACTCTGTTACTACATGTTTTTGTATGCCTTAAACTGTTTACAAACCATTTGTAGAATCATCAAACCTGTGAACTCACCAACTTTATGTTGAATTTTTAAGCTCATGAATTCTCAGGTATTTAACTGTTGCTTGCTTGGATTGACATTCATCATTAGGACCTGCATGTTGTTTGGTGTCATAGTCAACACTTAGCGCATTTGAAGTTTTCATCACCATCACATCAACTTGGAAACGTCATACTTTTTAAACATCGACTTTGTACCGTACAATCATTATTTTACTATCACTACTTTCCGCTGCATCTTGAAAAACATTTTGTATAAATCGAGACGTTCGTTTTGATTAAATCATATAGAGGTCATTCAATATATCCATGACTATGACTCCATGACGTTAGACGCCTCCGTTCCTGAAAGTTCAGGGTGTGACAGATTTGGGATCAGAGCCGTGGTTATAGCGAACTAGGTTGCATCAGTAGGACCTAGACTATAACCCTGCTCTACTAGACTCAATTACATATGCATTTCATGTTGTCTGCTTGTATACGTGCTTACTTGCTTAACTGTCTTATGACACTGGAAATTTGTCACGACCTTGTCTACCCCTACTACCACTATTCTATCTGACACACGAGGATGAGTACGAACACCTGGAGACACGAACGTCTCCTCAGTATACGACAGCCTTCGACGTTGACGTCAACAAACAAACAGACGCATGTGGGCCATGGACTGGCTAGTCACACAACTGCCGATGTTGTTGCACCTATTGAAGCTGTCACTGCTGTACTTACTTTATATAAAACAACTCCGTACATATCCAATGCATCACATCCTATTGAACAAACACATTAGTGATAATCGCGCCTAGGAAGTCTTCCTTCATACTACATCAAGAAGCGATCTTTTTCTCTCTTTCCTTCCTCTCTCTTTCTTTCTTCCTCTTTCTATCTCTCTCTTGCTGAGGCTGCTAAGCGAAAGCAACTGGCCAAGGTCCTCCATAGAGATTGGATACTTGACTCCTCGCCAAGAGAAGAAAAATACTCCAAGCATTCACGAGATTTGGAAAACTCGTCAACGATCTACGTCATAGCCTGGAGATCGAAGCATTTAAAGGACGCATTTCCGAGAGAAGGATCATGTCTAGTTGGTAGACCAACACCTCTAGCACGTGGCATGCTTGCGTGATAAACTCACAAGATAAAACCACTTTTCTTGCTCTTACACCCGAAATGGATTAAGCAGCATGTCGCTGTGACTAAGTAACCCCCGCATGCCATTTAGGAAAAGCACCAATTTATCGTACATCTAGAGTCATCTAGAGTCGCTATCACGATTAGGAAGAATCTCTCGCATGAGAGTACCAATACCATCTAACTCAAGCGACGCTCAAGAATGCTTGTTGTCTGACACTTGATCAGACTTATCAGGCTATGCGTCAGGAGAAAAGCCTACAACAAGAAGGTTGTACAAAGAGAACCTACATCAGTTTGGCTGTAATGGTGACGAGCAACCACCCTGTTGAGCAACATCGAATGCCGGAAGCCATGGCCGATGTTTACGCATCTAGAACTTAACGCATATAGACTTACAAGTCAACTCAGGAAGGATCAGACATGCTAAGGAAGCTCGAGGTAGAGCATTTGTCATTAACATAGGAGGTGCCTTACGATACCCCGACCTAGTCACGGGTACGTGTCCTCTTAATCGATCAACATTCTTAGAACTTACTCAAGCCGCTAGAATATTTTGCCTATTGATTTTAGTCCCTAATTAAAATTTTCCCTCCTACCCTAGACACTAAGTACTTCGTAGGGCTAGTTGTCGATAAGCTTACTTAAGCCACCGAGAACACGTGAACCTAATTCCTTAGGACTGTTAGATCATTCATTCGACATCGACTTGCTGTCTTTCAAACTAGAAGCCTTGGCCTCTCTATAATGCAATGATCATCAGCGACCCACGCATAGGTTGTTCCCTTAGGAAAGAGCACGGGATACTGCTAGTAAATGGTAAAACTCTAAAGAGCGAAGCCAAGATAAACGTTATTCCTTGCATAAGTCCCAGAAGGATTTCATATTGCTGAGAAGAAAATCAAAGAAGATGTTACTATTTGTTCAGGAACTTCTTAGAGTCTTCCCTTAAGGATTTTTCCTCATCTACCCCGCCTAGACAAGTGGAACCCCATATCAACTTAGGGTTCCTAGAGCCATACCGGTTTCCCATACGTGGTCACACCGACCGTGATGCAAGAAATTGTCTAACTTGGAGCTACCAGACAAAGGATTCATTAGGTGAGCCCTATCCTTGTGCGAGGCCCCTAATCGGTTACAGATAGACCTTTTCGGAAATATTTCGATTGTCATAAGTGGAACAAACTAACGGTGAAGAACTGTTGTCCACTCCTTAGATTCATAATCGACTCGACCACTTGCAAAAGTCAAGTTTATACTCATAGGACTAATGAGAATTATGCTACCACCAGATTTGATGTTGTGAAGAAGACATTGCCAAGACGACAATTAGGACTTTTTATAATCGCTAATAGTTTCTAGTACGCCTACTGATTAGACGAACATACCTACCATGTCCATAGACTAGTGAACCTCAAGTGCAGACTCTTATAGGAATAGAATCGTTATCATTAAAGATATTCTAACCTACTCCTATAGTAAGGATGAACATAAGCAATATTTAAGGCTGTTCACCATAGTTACTTGGAAATAGAAATCGTACGCGAAATTCTCCAAATATGGCATTTTGGATTCACGAGGTACATTTCTTAGGAGATGTGATCGATGATCGAGTATTTAAGTCGATCCGTATCTGAGTCAAAGCCATAAGCACTCCCTCTACACCGTCAAAAATCCGAACCGCTTAGGTCTCGGTAGCCAGTACCGTAGATCCATGAAGAATCCCTTCAAAATGGCCCAAAACCATTTTGACTTAAAAAAAAAATTCATTGGAGTTTATTACTTCACAAATGAACTTTAGGGTGCCTAGCAATAAAAGCATGATGAGCTTAATTTTAGATAAGGCACCCAAATCTAGATACTTTCTCCATCTCGCATCTGACAATACGTACCATGGTTTACGAGAAAGTCATTAGTGATCTGACGTGAGGACTGAAATCTCTATCCATGTCAACAAGCACTGACGTATTCAATACCGGAGAATTTTTGATGTACTAATATAACCCTAGATATCCAATGGAAATGGGAACTCAATTCTAAGGAATTTGTCGTAAAGCCTCCAAAGGACTCGTTCCAGTTGAGATACTATTTGGATAATAGTTGATCAACTAATGGGATCCGCTCATCCCCGTGGATAATTGTATGACTTACCAAGAGCCCACCCGAAACAGGTTAAGCGATGCGACGTCCCATTTCCCAATCATCTCCGAGCAAGATAATCATTTAACTTCATGATTCTGACAGTCATCGTAGAAAGCTTTGAAATCCATATTGTCATGAGTATTGCCCACCATCCCTAGGATGATGGCCAAGGCAATAGGACTAATTCAACAATGGAAGATATGTTGTTTTCCGGATGTTGATTTTGGAAATGGTTAGGAAAATCATTTTTCACCAGCTAAACCTCTTACATCAGTAGTTATCGCATAAGGCATCGAACTACACCCTTTTGATGTCACGTCATGAAAGGAAGTATCATTCATCAACTTTCCGGACTAAGGTTGGAAGGAACCAACCTACTAGTCTCAAGTACACTCCTATGTATTGCGAGCAAGTTACCCTAGATCTGCAATAGACTTATGAACGCACATGATCATTAGAAAGACTATGCTGACACATGACGCGAACCATTAGAAATTTAAGGGGGTTCAAAACCTTATAACATATATTGCCTTGGATAGGCGATAATTAGGGATGAAAGACCCATGTTTGCATTCGAACTTTTGGGATTCAATGAAGGATTTGCTCGAAAGATAATCGACCCAAACTACTCCGTATGACCAATGGAGTCCCCGACACATTTCATTTCCCGACAAACCGAAAACTCAAGTATGAGCAAAGCTTAGGCTGATCATGTAAGCCAAATCATAATTGTGGGTGCACACATAATTGTAATTTCAACTGCATGAAAATCCTGGTAGCGCCCATTCATGAGTAATCATGACTTGTCCAGAAACCTTCATACTCAAAACCTCGTTCATCCGTGTGTCAATCCTCATTCTGTTATCAGACTATTGAGATTTATCTACCGACTTCGTTGATAAACCATAACAATCTAGGATCCTATGATCCGAGCATCAAATCAGAGTCGCACTCCCGACGTGATAGATCACTAAAAATTGTTATCAATGATCACAATGTCACATGGCCAAGCGATAACCAGATTTGACAAAGTCACCCTTAAATTGTCCGCCGATACAGTGCCATCAATCGACATTGTCTGAATTTCGGGACGAAATTCTCTTAACAGGGGGAGAATGTGGCAACCCGTAAAAATTCCCAGGTCAAACCCGTTACATTGACTTTTATGTTACCGTTAATACGTGCTTTATGCGTTAATTATCTGATCACTGCCTGTTAATTAGGATATATATATATATATATATATATATATATATATATATAATCGTCTAAATAATTTCCGAGTATGTATGAACGATTTTTGTCCGATTTAAAAATCAAGTAAACCCACTAAAGACTTAATGGAACCTTAACAACAAGAAAAATATATAAAATATAACTTTTATATATTTTCACCCGGTGTCCGAACTGACTGTTCGACACGTCAAAAATTTAAGTAAACTTTTATAAAACTAAAAGTTTTGTCAAGACTTGAACCTTCCAATCCGTTTCACTCAGAAAAATCCGAACATCAACCGAACGCTGAAACCGTAACCCCGTTGGGCCAGTCAGGCCCAACAGTCTCAGAACCTATCCGTTCGACCCGAAAATTTTACCGATGACCCAGTATAACCCAACGAGCGTTTTGACTCAACCCGCCAACCCGTAGCCCGACCCGAGGCCCGACCCATTAACCGGCCCAGTGACCGAACCGTGAACCGGTTCCGGCCCGATCACCGATCCGTTCCGGCCCAGTTTCGGCCCAAGGCCCATCGCGGCCCAAATGTTTTTTTTTAAAATGTTTTTCGGCCCAACAATTTGAGCCCAAGTTTTATAAATTTAAACCAAATCAAATTTATTTAAAAGTCCACCACCTTTGTAGTTTTATAAAAACTAAAAATTAATGTTTATTTTCCAAACTTTTTATAAACATTAATCTAGCCTTTTTATACCAACTCATGGACTTTTATATAGTTTTTGAACCTTGGGTCACCTCCCATTTT
Source organism: Deinandra increscens subsp. villosa (assembly GCA_039602395.1). NCBI lineage: Eukaryota > Viridiplantae > Streptophyta > Magnoliopsida > Asterales > Asteraceae > Deinandra > Deinandra increscens. Next base: position 69,765,901 of record JBCNJP010000017.1, on the reverse strand, counting down.
TATAAAAAGTCTTCATATTTTTTATAAAAACCACCTACAACTATTTTACATGATAATTTTTAATCAAAAATCAAGTGACTTATTAGTTGTCATATGGGTATTAACCCTTGGGTAATTAGCCACTTTTCTTGTATAAATAGAACCCTTCCTAGCTCACTTCAACTTTCACCTCCCACAAATCTTCTACCTCCCCCCAAGGCCACTCTCTCCCTTTCCTTGAATTCGGCTAGGCTGAACACCACCCCCTCCTCCCCTTTGGCCACCGTCGACCACCACTAGCCACCGCTCCACCACCGCTCCACCACCTCCGGCCACCACCGAACCATCACTAGTCACCATGAACCACCACCACTCCTCTCCCACTTTTCGTGAGTGTTCTTAAACCTTTTTCCATATATTTTCTAACATCCAAAAATACCTCAAGTCTTGATATAACTTAAAAATATTTCTTTCTCTAATCCTCTAAAATAACCAACACTTGGGTTAATAATACAAGTGACTTGATCTAACACATCTTTGGTGCCTTAGGGCTTAAAATAGCCAAGAAGTGGGGTTGTACACTAAAGAAACCAAATTTGGGAGTATTGTGTATCAAAACCTAGATCATTTATATTTATCTTGCATTTAATTACTTGTCGTTTAATTTCTTGCAATTTACTTACTTGTTATTTATTTATTTTGGTCCTAACACATTTGTGTTAGTAGATTTGTCCTAATACTTCAAGTATTAGTAAGATTTGTTCCCTTGGTGAACATAAAGGTCCTAGCTTTGGCTAGTAGATTATTTATTTTTATTGGTATAAATAACTAACTCATGACTTAAACAAATGATCTCACAAAATTAACTTGTTATGAACAAACCCATGACTTAATCCTAACACTTATGTGTTAGTAGAAATCTTGATAAGTCATGAAAATATAAAACATAATCACTTAACAAGTTAGATGACCAACTAAAACCATGGAATTAATTTTGATAAACAAAGACTTGTTTGAAAATTAATAAATCAAATATTCCTAAAGACATGGAATAATTGTATTTTTGGACTTTAAAAAGACTTGGATTCTATAAAATAATCTCAAGTCAACTTGTTATAAAATGTTTAAACGTTTCGACGCCAAACATTTTGACTTGGAAAATAATCATTGACGATTTCTAAATGAAAACGTTCGCATTTTAAGTAGTAACGTATAACGCTTTCGACATTTTAAACGTCAAATAATTATGTTGAACATATAATTATTTTAACACTTATACTTTTAACTTATCAAAAGATTGTCATCTTAACTTAACATGATTACGACTTTTGTCAAATGAATTTATAAAATCCTTTATAAATGTAGAAGTATAAATACAAAGGCTTGTATTTTTTTTTAACTTACTCATACTATTTCAATAAACCTTGTCACATATTTTCACTTGAAAATATTTATATAATTACTTTGCCAAATAATTATAAAAGGTTTAAGTCATGACATATAAATATTGGTTTCGCATATTTATTTGATCAATAAATATATTCAATCGTACTCTCCAAAACAAATACAAACGGGATATTATATCAAGACTTGACCGGTATTGTTTGGGTGACATTATCAATAACCAAATGCCTTATATATATATACATTGTCGTATTATTAGGACGTTATTTGCATGCCTCGTTTCCGTATTTGCATACTTGTCCTTAATTCGCCTCGATCAGGTGAGTTTCACGGCCCTTTTCTTTTTAAACTGTTTTATACTCTCGGGGGAAAATTCATGAAACAATAAAACTTTATAAATTCTTTTGACTTGTATAAAATGATCCTTTCTTTTAAATTATTTTAAATATCTTGTGGATAATTCCTGAATCAAACCAACAAACTGTTACCTGACATTATGGTTACTGTACCGAAGTGATGGTTACATGTTCTTTTACCGTATCCCAGGAGTACAGAGACATTATAAATGTTTGTACAACCAAATCCCACTATTAATTGAATTCGATTAATTCTGTACGAAACGATAACTAGTGTATAGATCGATTTGGGTTGACAACCCTACCCAGATTGGTCGCTCCAATCCCAACTCCGGCAATTGTTGAGGGGTACATGTCAGTTATTCTGTGTTATTCGGTATTCAAGGATAGAATGCCATGAGTGGGTAATCCGTTAGTATTCGAATTTGAGGTTCATGTGAGACCATATCAACAAACAACTACAGTAAGCCGAGTAACGTCAAAACCGTGCAAACCTTGATGTGCACAAGCCGTTCATTAAACCGTGCAAACCTTGATGTGCACAAGCCATTCATTAAACCGTGAAAACCTTGATGTGCACAAGCCCTTTTAACAAACCATGCAAACCTTGATGTGCACAAGCCTTTTAACAAACCGTGCAAACCCGATGTGCACGAGCCTTTCAAACAAATTGTGCAAACCTTGATTTGCACAAGCCATTCATTAAACTGTGTAAAACTTGGCTTACACGACTCTGTTACTACATGTTTTTGTATGCCTTAAACTGTTTACAAACCATTTGTAGAATCATCAAACCTGTGAACTCACCAACTTTATGTTGACTTTTTAAGCTCATGAATTCTCAGGTATTTAACTGCTGCTTGCTTGGATTGACATTCATCATTAGGACCTGCATGTTGTTTGGTGTCATAGTCAACACTTAGCGCATTTAAAGTTTTCATCACCATCACATCAACTTGGAAACGTCATACTTTTTAAACATCGACTTTGTACTTTACAATCATTGTTTTACTATCACTACTTTCCGCTGCATCTTGTAAGACATTTTGTATAAATCGAGACGTTCCGTTTGATTAAATCATATAGAGGTCATTCAATATATCCATGACTATGACTCCATGACGTCACACGCCTCCGTTCCCGAAAGTTCAGGGCGTGACATACACACACGTGTAGATTTATACATACAAGTGGTTAGGTGACCTTTATCCCACAAATATGGTAAACCTACCCCAAGTTTACAAGTTCCCTCAAATATGGTTAGGTGACCTTTATCTCATAAAGAGATTACAAGAAAATTTAGTGTTGTATAAAAGCATGGCGTTTAAACTTGTTTTTGAAAAGGGTCGTTTTTAGTTTTCATAACTCTAGTGTAGAAAACTCTATGTACCGTACAGTTCACATGCATTCAAATGTATGGTACCCTAGTGTTGTTTGAAATCCATATTTCATGGTTCTTTCAATAAAACCCATTTTATTAATAAATCATCATCAACTTAATAAAACCCATTTTATTAGTCTTTGTTAATGATATTTTAAGAACCGGTTTTAGCTTGCTAATGTTTATTAGTTTGTTTTAGCATGCATATCCAAGTATCATCCAAACATGAAAATAAACAACCACACAAGAATAATAAAATAGGTGCATAGCCATAGCCAACTACTGACAACACTTGTTAGCCGAAACAAGTGTGTGTCAAGGTCTCTCCTAAGGGACAAGATCACACAAGTGATGTATAGGTGAACTCCCACTTGACCCCGCATCCAAATGCTTCAAGTGACCTCCTTTGGTTGTGTTTTGATTCACTCCTTTGGGCATCCAAGATCCTCCATCTTGTGCATTCTTCCTTTTTACAAAATGGATCCTAATACATTTTTCTAGTAAAACAAAATGCACCTAATCTATTACATTACATACCAAATGAAATAAATAGATTACATGCCCAAAATGACGAACTTGAAATTATTACAACTTTTGAATAATTACAACAAGCACAAACATTCGCCACAAACAATCACAAGGTCTTTTGGCTAGGCTTTATGCACCAAACATATATCTAAAATACATTTATATGTACAAATGTAAAAATGGTTCCCTTTTAACCCATTTCCTTTTTCGGTCCAACACAAAACCGAAAACGTGGGGTTGTTGTCCAAACAACAAAAACAACAAAATGATAAAATGCTTTAATCTTTCAAGATAACCACATGCATGTTAGTGAAGCATATTGAAAGACAAAGGGAAACCATGAACAAAACTTTCGGTTTGTGGTACGAGGAACCAAAACCAAGAGTTTTGTGGAGCTAACCAACTAGCTCTTTGAAGCATGCATCCATATAACCTGGCTCTGATACCATTGTTGGGTTTTAAGAACTTTATCAAAGCCATTTTAACTCCTTAAAATGTGAAACGCAGCGGAAAACAAAATCATATTTCATGTTTGTTAATGTTAAAACCGATTTTTAACATTGTTTATCAAAACCCAAACCGAGGATCCAAATATAGAATACATGCTATCAAACTAGAACAACCATAGGGTGTTTAGATTTATACCTTATTCCAAGCAAGAGACGTGCAGAAGGATGATGAACTCAAATGGAAAGCCTCAAAGAAGAGACCTCATGTTAGTGATACCCACGAGCTTCAAACAACAAACACCATTTGTTGCTAGGATTTCTTGAAGACCAACTCTTTCCTCCCTCTTGTTGAATGCGAATCCAAGGAGATCTTAGAACCAATTTCCAGATTTTGGGAGCAAGAAGATGTTCTTGCTTTTGAGAAAGAGAGAGAAGTGTGTAGAGGAAGCAAGTAATCAATAGACTAGTGCCTTTTCAAGACCAAAATCTTGGTTATATAAAAAGCACAACCACCCTCATTAAGAGGTTGGTAGGCCGGTTCTAGGAGGGTAAAAGGAGGGGGAAAATGTATTTCAAACTCATTTAAATGCGCTCCAATGAACCTAGTCCATTTCCTAGTCTTTGTTCATTTGGACAATATATGTAACTTTTTACATGTTGTCTACAAAATATACTTATAACATATTAAAATATATGTTATGTAACAATATTATTTAACCAATTAAATAACATTGTTATTTTGCTTCTCTAATTTAAATCATTCATATGATTCAATCACAAGTTCAAAAACCGATTTCTAATTGTCTTCTATTAGTGACATTCATTTATTTGATCATATCTTAAATGGATGTCTTTTGGGTGTTTGTCTAACTCGTTATTGGGTATGACCCGACTTGGATCATAACGTACTAGCCACATCAATCTAGTATGTGTCTTGGGCAAACCGAGTCCAACAATGGAATCATTAATCAGACTTCCAATTTGTATCATAGTGTCCTTCAATCACTGCTGGGTATCTGTTCTAGTGCAACCGGTATTCCCTTGTGTACCTTAGGTACCTAAGTAACCGAATCACACAACTCTAGTGAGTTGAACTTGGATTACTCGTGTATCTACTTAGCTTGCTTACAGCATATGCTAAGTCTGGTCTCGTACAACTCATCAGATATATCAAACTGCCAATAATTCTTTGAAAATGGATAAGACGGATCTTACTAGAGATTTGCTTGATCATTGGAATGAGAACTAGATGAAAACGAGATGTAAATAAAAGTTTGATTATTGAAATCACTAAGACCCAACTACAAACCCTCTCAAAAGCTAAATCAGAGAAACACACTCAAAAGCACACACTTAAGATCTGGTCTCTCTCTCTCGTTCTAAACTCTTAGTGGTCCGGAAGAAATCAAAATTGCTAGAGGCGCCGAAAACCAGGTAATATCAATTTAATTACCTAGTTATTTAAGTTTTCCATAAGTTATATCATGTTCCTTTCACCGAATGTAAATTTTCTTTGAACTTTGTCTATACACATATCCAGTATTGTGTTCATGTGTATCTTGAATGTTATAGTTGATTAATCTCAACAGAGCATCCCAATCAACCAAGTACTAGTCTAGCATGCTTTAGACTACAATACGTTAGTATTTGAACAGAAGATGCATCATTATGATTCATCACAGCCTCAATGGCCGGATATCACAATATACATTTCCCACACTCACACATCCGTTTAGACAAATTCGTGGTACTAGACCAATAACATTGTGTACGTCTCATATGTATGTTACATAACCATACGTCTCATATGTATGTTACATAACCATACATGAGCCATTATTCGGTTTTAGTATCCAAATCACCAATGATACTTGAATGGCCTCATCATGAGCCTTAAATCGATTAAATTTGGTGAGTGCATTCATAACCAATATGAATGAATCCAGGATACAATCACTATTGTTTATGAGATGTAGTCAAACAAATTGACACTCAACAGCCCATTGCATAAGCGATGTATCATCCCTTGTTTTCTAGAGCTATATGTTTTAGGATACTCTCCCAGATAAAGACCAAGTCTTCAAATAGTTCAACACATCAAGGTGATAGATGCATCTACTTGACTTTCATAAATCTCTAAAGATTTATAATTTACAATACCATATATTGTAATCCATAATATTATATCTTGCATTCATACGTCACAATTCACACTTGTGCATCCGTATTATGTTAAACACATCAACACTACAAGATATACAATGTTCGTGTATTTTAGTACACTTTATCATCTACCATTGTGTGGGGTGTTTCATATATGATTTACATGTTTAATTTTAACTCACAAGTTATACATGTGTAACTGACTTCTTGCATTATCCAATTGGAAATAATTTGAATAAACATTTGCATTGTAGTGACCAAATATGAAAGCAGACATAACCATTTTATTAAAATAATTTCAAACCACAAGCACACTTATTTCAAGCATAACAAAGTCTTATCCAAATATTTCATAACAAAACAAAGTCTTATTTATTAAACAGAAAATCATATAGAGTTGTTGTCCCCCACACTCTCGTCATCAGGTATCTCGACAACCCCTTTAACATCACTCCAAAGAGTTAGTCGATGCAGTCCTCCCATAACAGTTCCAACCGCATGGAACTTAACCGAGTTTTGATGAAAAAACATCCTCCACAAGTTTGTAGATGCAAATAATATCGAGTAGCCATCGATATTCAACTTGCTCACCAATATAGCATTCTTCTTAATGCTAGGGACATGGACAACACCTTCTAAGGTAAGGGAACATCCTGTAGACACCTTTAATTCTACAATACCGATCCAAATTGCCTCTTGTTTAGTTCCATCTAACAGCATTATGTGACTTTTGATGACGCGATACTCCTTAAAGGAATACCGATTAGAGAACGCATGAAGTGTTGCTCCAGACATTATGAACCATCCACGGCATGCAATCAATCGTGTCATAGCAGAAAATAACAGAGTGAACCCTAAGATATTTCCGCAAGTGTTGTCTTGAGGTACTCCCTTAGTGGAACTCCACGTACTCATCTTTTCATGTCCTCGTTTCATTTGAAACTCTAGGTTTTTGAACATATCTGCTCAAAACAACAACACCAAGTTGTTATACATCTATATGTTATATAGATAAATTTTAACCAAATAAATATATTTGAGAACAACACCAAGTTGTTATTCCTAATTGCTATTTCTCGCAAGAGTAGCAATGTGTTTCAAAGAATTTCAACCTTGTTTAATTCTTGTGAAGACCCGTTACAAAGGTTGTAAACATATTAGACAAAAACCTTTTTATAGATAATAAAATATAAAATTATCAACGGTCATCTCCATCGCATCAAGACACGTTCGAAATACAGATTTACATAAAGTTCGGTTTTAAAACATCATCCTTTGTAGAACTCATGTTAGACATCAACATAATAAATCATTTATACATTTGGTATAAATATCCAGTTGTAACACGCACGTTAGAACCAATAACTGGACAAGACGGAGATTAAAACATTTTAAGACAATTGTTTTGAATCACAAAATATGTAAATTAAAAAATTCTCCAATAACATTCATAAATCATTTTATACCAATAATTACATATATCAAGAAATCAGAGATTGTTTCAACAATCTAAGAATCTGTTTAAATTTGTTGGAAATTATGTGTAAAACGGTTAAGATAATCGTTACGCAAACATAAGAATTTCACAAGAATAGAAAAGGAAAAATGAAGGTCTAACCGAACCGAAGTCACAATGAAACGGATGACGATCCGAGGCAGGAACGATCCCTGTGAAAAATAGAAGACAGAAAACCGAGAAAAGAACCGGGCTTGTGTTTGACATAATTCGCTTAAACAGATTCGTCGTCTGTTCCCAGGGTACATCGGTTTGAAGCAGCGTGTACTGTCGGCCTTGATAACCTGCCTGAAACGAAGTCGGAAGATGGCCGTTGAGACGAACGAACGAAGCTGCTGCAGATAGATTCGTGAGTCTGTGTTTTTGTATGTGTCTTTCAGTGTGTCTCCCATCATCTCCAAAACCATATATAAATAATATACGAATATTAATGTGCATTATGGTCATTAAACAGGTTTAGTGATCTACTTCAATGATCAGTTTTGGAAGCCAAAAGGTTTTGCAGTTTTAGACACCAAAAAGTTTCTTCAAGAATTTTCTCAAAACAACCTGGTAACCAACAAAACCCGCCTCGTACAAACCCGGTGTTTCGGAGCTGCATTCGTGTCCGCAGTTCGCGCGGGCACGAGTTCAGAATTTCGACCCAAATAGCCAAGATTCACACCCCCTCCCTGTGCGAGGGTATAAGCCAGAGTAAAACATGACACATGATTTATTCAAGGCTTTGAGGGTTATCCTTATAAGCTAGAAGAACTTTTACTCCCCCATCAATGTGGGATAGAGTGCACCACATTCCTAAACTTGAACCAAATTTTCTTTGAGATTAACATCTCATTCACACACATATTCTAACAAAAACAAGGTTCCAAATTAATTTACTTATAGATTTAAGTTGCGCTTGCTCTCATGATGTGCAGATTGTGGTGAATCAATATCTGGTTTAGCAAGCGATTTTGTTTTTTTATAAGGTATGTACAACTATGCCCTAATTAGATGAAACCCTTCCGCTTACTTGGTAAAATATAATTATCTTAATGTTGTACCCTTTTTTTAATGTTTCAGATTTATAAATTATTTATTATTTAAGATGAAATTAAATGATGTAATGATGATATTTGTCTTCAATTTTTTAATAAATGGACTAAGAACTTATTCGTTTTTGCATAATGTTTATCTCATTGTCTTTAGTAGCCTATATCTGATGTGGTTTATGAACTCAGATTGAAAAATCGTAATGGATCTTACTAGAGGTTTGCTTGATCATAGAGTAAGAACGAGATGTAAATAAGAGTTTGTTTTATTAAAATCACAAAGATACAATTACAAACTCTCTCAAAAGCTCTCTGGAGAAACACTATCAAAAATACACACTTAAGCTCTGGTTCTCTCTCAACTCGTTTCTTACCGGTACCAAAAACAAAGACAAGCTTCCTTTTTATACTAGACTGGCTGAACCTCAGACGAACTCCAAGTTCGCCTGATCCGAACCTCAGGTTCGGACCTAGTTCGAGTAGCAGCATGAACTTGTCTTGATCTTCACATCATCTCATTCAGATACTTCACATGACGCACATATTATGTATCAACACAGATTGTGATCAAAAGATTGAGTATGCTTTAGGTTTATCCATAAGTATGTCAATTTAAAACTTGTGACTTCTAGAGTATTAAAATGACATGAATATCCATCCATCTACTCAAATATGTTTTTACGATTCATTTCAAGTTGTTTCCTTTTTAGTAGATTTTGGGTCTTTTTATCTTTAAAAAAAACTAAAAGCAACAAAAGCTCATAAATTTAAGGGCATTTCTCAACTTACAACATTCAGGCAAGTCCTTTTTCTAGAAGTAGCATATGAACGGAGCAACATATGAACAAAACCAAATTGATACTTAGGTGACATCTTTAGTAAGTATTCTTTCATGATATTCATGAAAAATAACACTTGGCATCTTTAACTTTTGAAGCTACTAATTGATGCCCTTATGTTAATTCATTTTTTTTAATGCGCTTGATTACCTTAAAATAGGAAATTAACCCATCTTATCATGCTACATGCAAGTATTTTGGCTAAAAATATAGAAATGTTATATACATGAATTGCTTCATTTGCTATTGTTAGTTGAATCTGGTGTTCTAGGGCCAACACCAGTATACTCACTGCTTTGGCCGCTAGAGCCAATGTCTTGGTGTTGAAAACGTTGGAACCTTTGTGATTTTCTACACTGTTTTCTCTGCTAGTGATGCCTACAGAAGTGCCAAGGACTCACATGTCGCTGTATGTGTACTCTTCATCTTACTACTTGTGAAAATT
>JBCNJP010000017.1:69736167-69755310 GCA_039602395.1 Deinandra increscens subsp. villosa | reverse complement strand
TAGTAAGTATTCTTTCATGATATTCATGAAAAATAACACTTGGCATCTTTAACTTTTGAAGCTACTAATTGATGCCCTTATGTTAATTCATTTTTTTTAATTCGCTTGATTACCTTAAAATAGGAAATTAACCCATCTTATTATGCTACATGCAAGTATTTTGGCTAAAAATATAGAAATGTTATATACATGAATTGCTTCATTTTCCATTGTTAGTTGAATCTGGTGTTCTAGGGCCAACACCAATATACTCACTGCTTTGGCTGCTAGAGCCAATGTCTTGGTGTTGAAAACGTTGGAACCTTTGTGATTTTCTACACTGTTTTCTCTGCTAGTGATGCCTACAGAAGTGCCAAGGACTCACATGTCGCTGTATGTGTATTCTTCATCTTACTACTTGTGAAAATTAATTGTTATATGTAAAATTGTTTTTATGAATTAGAAAGAAGAAGAATTAGATTATCATTTAAAAAAAATGCCAAGAAAACAGAACTACAAAACTTAATAGCTGATGGATTTTAGAGTAAACTTTAGGTATGGTTTTGCTCTTAAAGAAACAAAATATAAACACTTAAATGTGGGGAATGATGGATTTTAGAGTACAGTTTTGGTTACTAGTGGTGTGAATGCAATGGACCTTACATGTGGTATTTCTATTGCACAACAGTCCCTACATGTGCACTTTGATTTGATACATTTAATCAAAGTTGAATTATGTTATTGTCTTCCTTGTTTGAATTATTTTATTGCGCAATATGAAAGTATTCTTATTTGTTAGTTGTTTGCAATTTTAATTCTGAGTATTTGAGTATGTTGCAATTTTAGTTTTGAGTATTTTGACTTCTTGATGGTCAACAAAGAAATGATGCTGTTTGATTTTATTGTTGGTTATTGGGATTACCTTGATCGTTTTGAGTTATTTTGGGTTGCTAGGATGATCAAGAGTAGGCTGCAGAAGACACAGATTGGACGAATTGATCCGGCGAAGACTAAAGACTTTGTGTTCTGCTTTTTACTAGTTTCATGAAATTTCATTGGCTCCTTTAATATGATGAATTATAAAGAAACACTTGTTTATCATGGGGGACATTTGACCTATTTGGCAGTTAATTATAAGTTATAACTTTGAAAGGTTGCATCTTTATTCCCGTTGCAGTCAAATATACACCAAATTGGTTGCTTTATAAAATTCATGGATCTAGCTAATTAGTTGCTTACATGAATGACTAGGGTGAGACTATGAATGCATCATACTACTATATAGTGTAGATGGTAACCGTCACATCAGTGGGTGCACTGCTGAAGAAGTTAACCACAACTTCTAAACCAATGAAAACAAAATCATGGTTGGCACTTAATGTGCTTTGGACCCTTTTTAAAGGAACATTGTATGCACCATCTCACCGGTATTTTTAGTCCACAATAGTCAAGTTTTTAAAATAATTTTTTTTATCTTTAAGTTTAGATAGGTTAAAAATATGCTATGAATGACAAACCTTACAAATGGACAATGGAACATGAGAGGATTGATAAACTAATAAAAAACAAGTACTGTGTATATTGATTATCGACGTGGCCGCGCGACCCCTAAAATGTGAACATGGGTGGTCCTTTTTGGTTTGTTAATCTTGGCTTTATCTTACAATTTTAAAACTCGGAATCCACCTGAGACTTTCTACACACGTCAAGACTTAGCCATTGCAGGTTTGATTTATTTCTTTGAGTAGGTTGATTTCGTGTTTTAGCAACTCACTTTAAACACTTTTGACTTGGTGCCTGACACCCCTCCCTTAGTAGATGAACGCCTTTAATTAGGTTGCTTAAAGCTTGTATTGATTTGAGCTTGGGTATGAATACAAACTACACGTATCAAGATAATGGGAGTAAACAAACATGTAGTATAAATAATAGATATATCTTATAAAATTATTATAAAAAATAGGTTAATAACATGTATCTTTTTATATATAAATTTGAAACTGAAACCAATCTATAATTATATGAAAAGATTAATCTCATAGACGCCGGCATAACACTCTAATTATTTAGCCTCTTGATGATAACAGTTGATTGATAAATTAACAAAAAACAAGTATCATTGGTTGATTATTGCCGCCGCCGCAACGCGCGGGTATTCCCCTAGTGTATATATATATATATATATATATATATATATATATATATATATATATATTACAATATATAATGCATATTGGAGAGAGAAAGGGGTAATGTCTTAATTTTAAGACGCGTACTACTCTTGAAGCATAATGTACAATGCTTCAATGCATTAACTCTTAAAAACCATCTTAAAACCCTACATATAAAAGACTATTATACTCATTTTTGTGCAGAAACCCTAGCTCTCTACCACTCCCGTCGCCGCTCCACTCTCTCGCTGAACCTTTATTGTCGTCTCTCCCTGCTCATCAAAGGCGCCTCCATCTCTCTCACTTCTTCAAAGTTGCCTCCAATTGCTTTGATATAGCGATACTCATCCGTGCCTTCGCTTTACAAGAGACAGGAATCTAATCGCCTACAGAGAAAGACGCCTTAACACGGTGGCTATTTGTAGCCGGCGAATTCCAACGACGGTTTTCTAGGTATCTTATAATCTCGCTTCAGCCGTTTTACTTTGAACCCTAATATCTCTTCCGCCTTCTCTTCTGCAAGTGATTTTGTTCATCCGGTAGGTTTTCATCTTCAAGCGTAATTCAGAAACCTATAATCAGGTTTTGCGCATACTTCAGAAAGCAATAATCACATTTTGCTTTATCTGGTAGGTTTGGCCTTTTCTTTTGCAAGTTATTTATGTTTTGATATTTATTGATTTCATACGCATCTTTTATCAATAGGTGATTTGTATATTCTTTGGATTTAAGCTTCCACAGGTAGATGGAATTCTTAGATTCAACTATCACTTTTGGATTTAAACTTCCACTTCCACAGGTAGATGAAATTCTCAGATTCAATTGGCACTTTTGTTCCTGTTACTGTATTGCGTTTCTACTATAGTTTTATACTCGGGCATCACTGGTATTACAAAGATCCCTCTCATACATGACCTGTTGTAATCTCTAATAGTATGAATCATTTAGTCAATTTTCATTTTGTGCCTCTGTTGCTGTTTTTCAGATTACGATTAACTGCTGATTTTATGGCTCTGTAGCTGTTTTTCAGGTGATTTAGTTTCAGGTAATTAATTCTTACATAGTTATTGGTGTAAATGTTAGAAATTTTACAGGTTCATATTTGCTACTTTATCTTCTTGTTGTAAATGTATGTATTTATAATTCACATCTGCAGGTTCAGCTTTGTAGTTTGGCATGTTGTATTTGGGTTTTTTTCTTGATTTTGAAGTTTTGCTTAGACTTTTCATATAACAATTAAAAGCTTATGGCTCTAAACTTTTAGGACAAGCATACATTGAATTTTATTTTGTGATTCATGTTGGTTGAGATTTATATATCCACAACTTGCATTTAGGAGTTTTCATATATTACCGATTTAAGATTGTTGGTTTGTGTTACTGGTATACATATATGTATTTCTAATTCGCCTTCACAGGTTTTAGTTTATTATTCGAGTATTTTGTTTGGTGTTTATTAATCTGATTTGAGGATTTGGTGTTTATTAATCTGATAATGTTCCTATTTTGTTTTAAAAGGGGGAACATTTTCGATTTCTGTGATTTTGTGATTCACAACTTCTACATCAATTTGATTCACCTTTAGTTTGTATTTTGGTTTACATTTTGTCTACTGTTTTGTGATATTGGGATTCACAGAAGATAATAAAATCAGTAATAAATGAAACTTTGGTTTACATTTTGTCTATAATTATAGATTTATAGTAGTTGTAGCTATACTTAAATATTCAATTTTTGAATTTGCAAGATGTTATGACAGGGAAAATCACTCATTAACACCAACATGGGAGATCCTTGCTCAATCAAACTCAACATAGTTTTAATTATATACATCATGTTGATTTCCTAATTTATTGTATTTAATTATTTTCTTGACAGTGAATGAAGCAAACGAAAATTTTAAAACATTCTCATCTCAGGCTAATGAGAGATGCCTTCTAATTATTCAATATATTTAAACAAAAGTTCAGCTCAAGTATTGAACGAGATCTTATGTTCAACGAGATATTATTTAGCCACTCACCCCATATGATTTTTTTTATCAGCCCTCCACATGATTGTAAAATTATTGGGTGCAATTGTTAGAAGGCATTGGGGAAAATTTTTATGGAGTATGCTGTAAAAATCATTTCCAAGGGATGTTTGTAGAATTGTTCAAGGTAGGTTTATTTCCCGCTAACTCTATAATTTCTAATTTCCCCCTTTTGTCCTAATTAGTCTTTCATAGTTGTTTACCAATCTGATTTGTGCACTCCTGATGGAGTAACACCAGTGCAAATAAATCTCACTGCGTAGAGAAACTATCTTTGGTACTACCTGAAACACCACCATATGTTCCCCACCAGTTTGGCTGCTGTGTGCAGTTAAGCGTAACTCTCGAGATCTGTTAAAAACAAAGTTTGGAAGGAAGTTTATTGCTTTCAGGGAAAATGGTGCACCAATCGATGTATGTATTTATTACATTTAACTTTTAGCATATACTTTTTTTATGTGAAAACAAATATTCCTTAACATGGTTTATCGATCAAAATTTCAGCATACAATATAATATATATAGTTACCTTCACGATGAGATAATGGAGGACATATGTTCTATGGTTCATCTTCACTACCATCTCAATAGAAGAACTTGATGATAAAACCCTAAATTTTCTGCAGGAGATCATCAATTCAGACCATCATCAATTTTGATTTTGGACCATAGGCGAGGATTCGATCAATTTAGTGATTCTAATTTAAGTTCGGGTACAAGTTTGTTATGAATGGCCCAATATCTAATGACCTAAGTATGAAACCCAACCTAATGGAAAGTAAAACTCCAAATCCATATATAAACAGAAAGCGTGATTTATTTAGGGCATAGAAAAATATTGTGATTGCTTAGTGGTCTTCTTCTCACCCCCAACCTCTGTATCTCTGTTTTCCCATCTCTTTCTCTTTGGTTATCAGATTGGCTGTAATTCCCTACTCATATTAGTAAAGCATTTGACTCATTGTTCCTAATTAGTTCCAATCTCATCTATGTCTAAATCGGATCACAACAAAGTTATATTTTTCTATTCAACTCGGATGTTCAATTAACCTATTAATCAACTGTGTGATTCTTTTAATTTGATCTCAGGAAGTTTCACATGTCATATGAACAATTAGACTTCAACTTAGAGACTTATTGGCTTCATAAAATAATCGCTTGTTGTCATTTATGTTTATTTTCAAACTATAAAGGGACGGATACATGGAGAAGAAACAAAATGCATAGCATCTGCCGACCAACCAACCTCTCTGTCTTCATTGGTCTGCCTCTATAATTTGAATAACTAAACGTCAGGTTTAAACCTCACGCAACTATGGGCTATTGCTAATTTTAATTTACTAAGCTACTTACTACTTACATTGTTCCATTCTTAATTCTTTGATGTTGCATTCTTACTGTAAAAATCAGCAGCTCATTGTTCATATATATTTAGATAGGTCTTAACCCTTTTTACTTCTACACTTTTTAATGACTTTTTTCCTATTGTAACAGGTGTCTTATTTTTCTGGTGTGCTTTGATAGATACGATAGATGGTACTTCGATTAGCTCTTATTATCTTATATTTTATGTTATACTCAGCTTTGTTTTTGTAAGAATTTGTGTTTTTAGTAATTTTTTCTCTCCATCTTGCAACGTGTAACTATGACGAATGACATAATAGTGGATGTTTGACTAAATATTTTTGTTTTCGCGTGGTACAAATGGCTTCATCTCAACCTGTGTAAGTTATTAGTTGTCTCTTCATTTTTTTCTTATTGCAATTTCCTTATTAGGTTGTTTTCAGATTGAGAATGTTATTCATGTTTGTTCTTTGATTACGTACCATTAGCAATCTGCATTTACTTCTTTGTTATCTTGCGTTAATATGGATTTTTGTAAACGCCCTCTAAAGAGAAAGTATGACGCTTTTGTCATGTGTTCTTCATCGCATTTGTCATTATGCAGCAACCTCACGCATGATCTCTGAGATAAAACTAACTTCAGAGTCGTTTCCAATCGTGGTACAAGTATTACACAAATGGAAGTTGTGCAAAAATGGGAATCTTCTTTCTTGCCTGCTGATTGAGACAACGGTACAACCAAATTTACAATGTAAATATGTAGCGGGGCATTATTGTGTTCTGATTGTTGTTTATAGTAGCTGCAACGAGAGATTGTGGAGATGGTGGTTGAATCTCTGAAAATTAGATACTCATGAGTGGCGTCAACTAAATACACTTGTTGAGAATGCTAATGCTTTAGGCAATACAAAGAGAACAGCTTATCATTGAGAATGGGTAAGAAATACACTTGTAACTCAATATAAAGAGAACAACTTATTGTTGAGAATGCCTAAGAAATACACTTGTAAATTCACAACAATCTATCACGAGAAGATTGATAAACAAATAAAAACCACTATTGTTTTGATTCACAACAATCTGTCACCGTCGAACGCGCATGTACCTCATAAATTGTCGATGCACCACATTGTGGTAACACTAACAATTATTGCGTTGTAAAATTTCATCGCTACCGAACGCATCAACAGAAGACAAACAACGTGTTATAAGGTGTCGCCGACCGCAACATTTTAATTCTAATGTCACAATGATGTCACATGACAATAAAGTTTAATAATGTATTGTATTTATCTTTTCACACATCTTTTTATCTAACCGTCGCACCACATCGCGCTAACATAAACAAATATCGCATCTTAAATTACCATCGTCGCCGAACGCGATATAACCTGTCACCCGCCACATTGCAAAGTATATCACAATTCATAACCGATGTACAATGGAAAGTATACAAGTAACGTATTGGTTGTTGCTGCCGTGAAACACACATGTAGCGTATTATCAATTTTCACCAGGCCGCATCGCTCTAATAGAAACGTATACCGCGATTTAAATTGTCGCGCTGCAATAACGCGTGAACAAAAGACAAATAATGCCCTATGAACTGCCATCGCTGCAATGCGCGGGCACTACACTAGTATATATATATATACACACACACACACACACATATATATATATATATATATATATATATATATATATATATATATATAGGTGAAAGTTCAAATACAAAGGAACATTTGCATGCGAAGTGTAGGAAGTAATTTGAGCCATTGATTTTGGAAGATGAATGGTCCAGATATAATATATCTAATCCAGATAAGAAGAAGAAGGAAATAAGCGTGAGAAGAATTTGGAGGGGTAGAATTGGTAGAGCCTACAATTGTTGACTTTTTTCAAGTTCCACCAGTTTTTTTAAACGTCCATAACTTTTTTATATATATTATTATTTTTTTTTTAAAATTCATCATAAAATCAAGCATTTTATTCTCTTTAATTCGAGTATAGTATTGCTATACCTTTTTTAAAGAAAAAAAACTTTTTTTTCAACTTCATTTATATGCTTTCGTATAAATTGCGTGATTATGAAATATAACTTGCGTGATTATGAAATATAACTTGCGTATTTATGAAATATAGCTTGCGTGATTATAAAATATTGCTTGCGTGATTATTGAATATAACTTGCGTGATTATCAATATAACTTGCGTGATTATCATCAAACGCGCGCGGACAAATTTACCTCCCTTCGCACACTTCGCAGGCAAATTACCCTTTGTACAATAACTTTCCCAGGGTTAGGATCCTGCGAAAACACATTTTTTGTGAAAACTGCGAAAACACATATTAAAACCCACGTAACTTTTTCATACGTTAACGATTTTTCATAAAATTTGCGCCAAAAGTCTTAGAATTACGTTATCTTTAATCCTGGAACAAAATATTAAAAAAAACTTAACGTTTTTTTTTCCTGTGATGCACATGTGCATCATATAATTAAAAAAGTTATAAAATGTTATTTTTTTATTTAAATCTAAAGATAACACACCTATAAGATTTATGGTGTAATTTCTTTTTAAACCTATTAATGTATATCACATGTATGATGGTTTTTTTTTGGTATGATGCACATGTGCATCATTCAATAAAAACGCAAAAAATGATGAAAATATATGACATATGGTGCGACTAAAAAAAATATTAACTCATACTAAAAGTATGATTTTTTTTGTGATGCACATGTGCACCACACAAAAAAAAATAAAAAAAATAAAAAAAAGCGTTAAGTTTTTAAAATTTTTTATAGGATTAGAGATAACATAATTTTAAGACTTTTGGTGCAATTTTTTTTAAATAATTAATGTATGAAAAAGTTATATAGTTTTAAGATTTGTTTACGTAGTTCTCACAAAAAAAAGTGTTTTCGCAGGATCCTTCCCCAACTTTCCCATATATATATATAGAGGTTCATTGTAGACACTTTCGCATGTGAAATAGCTCTTTTTCACATGTGAAAGTTTCTAATTAATGAGAAAAAAGAAAAAAAGAAAAAAGAAAATTAATCACAACCATTAGATCAAGAGATCTAATGGTGAAAAAGGGTGTCTACCTGTCTACACTTATGGGGGTGTCTACAATGAACTTTTCACTATATATATATATATATATATATATATATATAGGGTTAGGTTCAAATGAGAACTTTTTCTTTTGAGAACTTTTGAGAACCATTTTGAGCCACTAATTTTCAGGGGGGAAACATTCAAATTCATGAGGGGGGGGGGGGGGGGGGGGGGGGGGGGTTTCCTTATATACAACTTGTGGCTAAGAATGGTTCTCAAAAGTTCTGAAAACCAATTGGTTCTTAAATGATCCTCCCCCTATATATATATATATATATATATATAGAGAGAAAAGATAAATTGGAACCCACCTTGAGTTGGAGAATCTTTGGAACCCGACGTTAAAAAAATGTTTTTTTTCTAAATTTTTTATGGTGGTTCTTTAGGTTATAAACTACTCTTAAATGAAAAAAAAATCAAAAAACCGCCTAGTAGATTTTTTTTTTAAATATATCAAAAAAAAGTTACATACGTAACTTTTATGCATGTTTTACAGTTACGCAAAAAGTTACATGTTTTTAAAAAAAAAATCTAGTAGGCGGTTTTTTTATTTTTTTATTTATTTAAGAGTAGTTTATAACCTAAAGAACCACCATAAAAAATTTAAGAAAAAAAAACATTTTTTTAACGTCGGGTTCCAAAGATTCTCCAACTCAAAGTAGGTTCCAAAATACCCCAACCCTATATATATATATATATATATATAGTTGAGTGATTCTAAATCCACCAAATTCCCTACATCCTCTACATCCACCTTCTTTTTCACAAAAAACCACTTTTTAACATTTTTTTTTAAAACACTATACCTCTAATCGCTATGTTAGCTATCTAGAACAATTTTTTTGCGGTGTTTTTTTTCGGTTTATTTTTTTTCAAAAAAAAACATTTTTTTAATTATTTTTTTCTAAAAACACCATTCTTCTAGACGCACTAAAACACAAATTTTATTGAATTTTTTGGGTTTTTTTTTGAAAAAATAATAAAAATGCCATAAAAACTAAAAAAGAAGGTGTTCCAGAAAGATTATATATAGCGATTTGACATATGATGTTTTTCAATTTTTTTTAAAGAAAGTGTTTTTTTGGTGTTTTTTTGAAAAAAGGGGGTGGATGTAGAGGATTTAGGGATTTTGGTGTTTTTTTTTTAAAAAAAAGGGGCAGGTTGCTAGGATTGGAACCTTGAAGAATAAGAAGTCTAAGTTAGTACTAGTTAAAGACCAAGACTTCAAGAATAGCAAAGAGTTATGGTATCGTATATGTGATTCTTTGTAATTAGAAATCTTCATTGTTTGAATAAAGTTTCAAGACTTTCGCTGTAGATTTTAAAATTTTACCAGGTTTTTTTCTCTGTTATCTGGCACGTGACATCCCGGGAGTTGAGGTGCTACAAAAAGATAAACAAAACTCCAAATTTTTTTAATAGCAGTCCGAAACGACCGCGAAGGAATCTGAAATGGCCTTTTTGACATTCTGTTACAAACCCCCATTTTTATTAATTTTCATAATTTTGTATTTACACTAAGAGGTTTTTGGTATACTAAAGTTGATTCGTATCCCTGATGTAACACTTCTAAAAATTTTGCAAAATCCGAGGGATTTTTTTTTTTGCGATTATAACTTTAATTGGGTAAGCCCTGTTAGGTCTAACAGGCCTATTAAGGAATTCGTGGCCCAACAAAAGCCCAATCACTATAAACAATGTTCGGGTAAATTGATTTATTGACCCTGTGAAGTTATAAGTATTTTTCTGAGTATTCATAGAGAATTACAGACTTGATGATATACTCAGTTTGTAAAATAGAGATAAATGGGATTCGCGTCGGGTACGCGCTTTATACCGCACGTTCGACTAAATACTTAACAGTTTTGATATAATCCGACTTTTTAAGCAGTCAGAGAATATTTACGAGGCTTTTATAAGTAGTCCAATCACTCGGGACTTATTATGAACAATTACGTGATGTTCAGTATTTTTATGTGATCGGATATCGCGGTATAATACCAGTTATTTATTTGTGAACCACACAATTTTTACCTAAATATAAAAACCCTACCTTTACCCTTTTTCCCTTCATTTTTATTAAACACAAAAACACACACTTATTGTGTGTCGTGAGAGAGAGCAAAGAGCAAGAGCTCCCAACCGGTTTTCCGGTGATGCGGATTCCGGCCACAAGTCCGGTCGGCGTTCCGGCGGCGACCCCCCTATTTTGTCCCTTGTTCTCCTCATCTTCTTCCCACTGTTTCTTTGTTAGCTCTGTGGTTCCCATGGTGGTTGCTGGTTGCGATGACAGGCGGCGGCAGCCGCAGATCCGCCTAGGGTTTCGCCTTAGGGCGGCGGCGGTGGGTTTCTGTGAGCTCCGATGACCCTCTCGCTTTTCCCTTTCTTCTTGAAGACAGCAGCATCGCCGACGACCTCTTTGGGTCGCGATTTCGTTTCCGTCGGCGGCGGCTAGGGTTTGGATGGTGGCGGTGACCACCGAAATGGGTCCGGTGACCCCCTTCTCTGTCGTGACTTCGATAACCCAGCCACCGATCGGTGAGTAATGGTGGTCTAATCTTGGGCTTTCTTTGATTCCTCTTGTAATTCATCTTTTTAAATCCCGATTTGTTGTTGCATGTCACAGATTTGTGGTTGTTTGAGCTTGAATGACGATTTTGTGACGGTTGTAAGGATTTTGGCGGCGGCCATGGCTTCCGGCCGCCGGAACAGTGACAGATGATGATGATGATTGTGTGGTTGTTATAGAAATGCAAGTGGGTGTGTTTGGATATGATTTGGGAATGTTTTGAGTCAACTCAGTGACGAGTCAACACAGTTAACTCATGTCAAACTTTCTGGTCAACAATTATGACGGGTCAAACGAGGTCAAACTGAAAAAAAACTGAGCTCGTATTATTACTCGGGATGAAAAATCGTGTATAATGGACTACTCATGGGTTGAATTCTGAAATTTTACGGTTGTACGGTTAGCCGAGCTCGAGTTGCGTACCGACCGGAAGGTATACCGTGTTCTGATATCTCATAATTATTGTGATAACCTTGTACGCGAGTATCGCGACCCGTGAAAACTGTTATAAAAATTAAAATGTTGTATGAACCGCAAAACATTATGAAACAAGAACACTCGTCGTTATCTACAAATTTCCCCATAAAAACTAAACTAGTTATTAACGGTTTAATACAAAGATTTATGCTTTAGTTTTGTAAAAATATAATGAGATAACATTATTTGAAATTCCAAAGTTTAAGCAATTATAGATCTATAGTGTTGCATTATGCAACAATTCCAAAAAACGGAATATTCGATCTCGATAAAACTTGAAGCGGTTCATGACACACACTTTTCCAGAATCTAATTAAACACTAATCGCAGATCGCGAATGGCAGAATACTTAGTATTGCATTATGCAACATTAGTTTTGCATTATGCAACATTAGTATTGCATTATGCAACAGTTCGAATACAGAATATTTAAGCTCAATAAAATTTGAGGTTAGGACATTTTGTGAAACAAGATGACAATTGATATATATAAAAATACGAAAATACCATAACAAGAATTGAGTTTATAAAATATAAAACTGAAATTACAGTTAAAACAAGATATTATTATAACAAATAGTCTTGTTATTGTATTGGCTTAGGTTGACTATGTCAGTGATAGTCTGACCCAAAGTAGATCATCAAAGCTAAAGTTGCCAAATAAACCAAGTGAGTCCGTACAACTGCCCCGTTTTATTATTTAAAACACTATGGGCCACAATAGTTAAAAGATTACCATTTGTCAAGTTATATGAATGGTAGATGCCCTTTCGAATACATGGAAAAGTTGCATGGAATGTGAAAAATACTACGTGAATTAGTATGCTAGATTCATTTGGTGCATGTGTTGTACCCCGTATCTTATATATATTTTGCTGGTTGATTCTAGTCATTCCATTGCGTAAAGTTATGTTTCGATAGCGGGAAAAGTACTAATATTGTGATCAGGTTACGGCTCACCAACAACTTCATTGTTGTTGATATCAGTGGTTTACAAATTTTGTAGGAAATCAGTAAAGATCATTCAAGTAGGTGACTCTACAGGAAATGGCAAACAAATTCAAATAGTTATCATGAACCTTCGGGCCCAGTGACCTAGTATTCTGTTTAGATACTAGAAGCAAACTTATTATTATTATCAAGTGATTGTAAAAGTTATCAGGCTGTCTGTAAATAAGTTATTGATTGATTAATATATATTATCTGTTTCTTCCGCGTGTATCTGATATTGACAGCCTGTTTTCCATAACACCTGCCCCGTGCCTGACAGGTGGTTCGGGCGGGGTGTGACACCTGAGGACACGAACGCTACTTCCACTTTTACTATTATTAGTGTTTCTTACTAGGTTCACTATATTACTTGTAGGATCAGATCTGGTTATAGAGTTTAACCAATTACAAGAGTTTTACTTAAGGTTAACCAGGCGGAAACAAGAAAAGCATACATGAACAAACTAACACGCTTGGAAATTGATAAACAAAAGTAACTATATATAGTGCCTCAAAAATCAAGGAGAGCCCTTGATTTCTCTAACAATCATCTAGACCGTCGAACAGAGATACATGAACTAGAATAATAATAAACTAGTCTAGAAGATAATGTGTCAGTATCTGTCAGGAGAGAAGCAGCTTGTGTCTCAAAAGAAAATCAAACATGTCAGGACAAGTGCAGAAGTTAAGTTGTACGAGATAACTCGCCTTACTGAGGTAACTTGAGTTATCTCGGGCACATCCACTACACGAGGTAAAATATTGTTTTCGAGATAAAGTTATCTCCTGAGATAAGTTAAGTTACATCGAACAGTTTGCTCGTCCGAGATAACTAGTTAACTTGGGTCTTCTTATCCTTCTGAGATAACTTTAATTTGCCGATAAAACATCATTATTAGGAGAAATAATTCCTTACAGTGCCCCCCCCCCCCCCCAAGATGATGCTTCCAAAATTTTCTGAAAATGACTTAATGAACATGTAAACAGCTTCAAAATCTTTAAAAATTTGCAGTCTTCATCACCAACCAATTTTCACCAATTGTTCACCAATTTCCACTGATTAGGATCGATTGTTCTATGTTTTGTGAAAGAACCATCAGCCCGATATACAATGTATCCATGGACTGGATCAACCTCAACTCCTGTTACAGGACAATTTGTTTTGATGGGAACATCACTTGAAGTTTCTCTAGTTGTCTTGTCAAAAAGCACCCTTATTCTCAGCATCAAGGACTGTTCTTGAGTACGTGATCTTTTGCCATCTGCAGGTATGTTCCTCACATCACCAAGTTCCAATTTAGATAAGTTGTTGGGAGCTTCTTCTATGCTGAATCTTAGAACTTCATTGGTGCTTGTGGTGAAAAGGTATGTATTTGAATCTTCATCAAACCTCCAATAAAAATTTCTTCTTCTGTCATAATGAAAATCTTCAGTTTCCTTCTCATCAGATGATGATTCGGAAATGGAAGATACAACCTGAGATCCTTTCCTTTTTGCTATTGTTCTTTTTCCTTTTAAAGCACTTGTTCGGGGCTTCTGCTGGTGTCATAGGGCTTGTTGGTTCAGTGATTGGTGGTTGTGCTGTTGAAGATTGTGGTGGAGAAGATTGTTGTGGATTGGGATGACTTGATTTTTGGATTGAGGAGGATTGAGATTTTGGGTTGTAGGTTTTGGTGTGGGTTTGGTAAGAGGTTCAACAGGTGTAAGTACACGGAATGATCTTACTACTGATAGAACCAATCGATCTAGTACACGAGAAGGTAAATAAGGGTTTTCTTATTGAATCACTTGAAGATTACAATGCAAACTCTCCGGTTTCTCTCTCTAGAACACACACACACAAAGTGTAGAATGACCGAAGTGATAGATCTCACTAACACAAAGTATTTATAGTGACAACTTATTAGTCGGCGTACCAACTAGCGGACCAATTGGTACACCGTACCAATTGGTATGGCGGACCATATAACATACCAATGGTATGTTGTCCTTGGTAAGTTGACACTAAGACTCACAAACACATGCTCACTAATACACGAGACACTTTGTAGCATAGGAATATACCCTAACAATATCCCCCTTAACGTGTAGTGTATCTATGCTAACTAAGCTTTAGTCTTAAATCTTCAGCATCGCTGCATCTGATCTCCAACTTTAAATTTATTGTCAGCTATAGAGCTTGCATGGCTGGATCACTCTTGAATAACTTTTGAACTTCAAGATCCATTTGTGAAAGATACTTTAAACTCCCCCTTTTACCGTGCTTGAGTCTTGACAGCACAGAACCTGCAATTTCAGAAGACAGAAACGCGGTTTTCCATTTTCAAGCCAACATAAGTTAATCTTGGCGCAAAACTTCTCTTAGAGAATCCAAGATATATGATTTGAAAATTTTTTTTAGTATCTTGTGTTGATCGGTCAAAAACAAAAAGGAAAGAAAGTCTCTTTTTGGCTTTTATGAAATTTATACTAAAACACACCAAAAATCTTTTTGATTTTTCTGAAATTAAAAATAAAATGCAATACAGAATCAGACTCTATTTTTGGTATTTTGCGAGACAGACCATGAAGCGAGACCATATCAGACATAACGCATCTAGCATATTTCAATTTCGGTCTTAATCATCATGCAAGCCAAGACAATCACAAATACAACATTTAAGTTTATTTCAGCATGAACCAATCATATTTATCGTTTCAGATTTGCTTAAGGTAATTTTATCATGCACTGATAACTCGGCCACCACTCTATCAGAAATACCGTAAAATCATCATGTTTATCTTATAGAAGCAACTTTCTTAGAGATTTAATCATCCTTGACTAGTCATGCAAAAATAAAGCAGAACCCCAAATACTTAGCAATCAGGTCGGTCTTGTAGACACGCAGAGAAAGCACAATTATTTGAGAAAATAAGAAAGCAAAACAAGTTCAAGTTGTATAATTCAACAACGATCAGGTCAATACTTCCATATACGCAGAGAAAGTCCGATGAATTATACGAAACATCAAGAAAAATAAAGCAAAATGTCAAACGAACAACGATCAGGTCGATCTTTCGATACGCAGAGAAGGTCCAGTCATTTGACAAAATAAAGAAAATCAAACAAGTTTAAATCTTTCAAAATGAAAACATGCATTCATCAGGTTATCTCTTATTCTACTTTTGTCAGAATCATAACACATCATTCATCAAGAAGCAAATAACCAAAAATCACCAGGCAAGCTTTATGTTTATATCTTACTTGCAGATATCAGATTAGTCATGCACATTCACAGATTATGCAAGTACCTACAGCCTTTAGACTTAATCTATCCATGTCAGATAAATGTATATGCTCTCAACTTTTCATTTTTTTATTTTCCAATTTCTCCCCCCCCCTAAAATTCAAACAAACACTATTTTTTTGAATTTCAAATATTCTCTCCCTAAAAATATTAACAAAAGAGAATGAATAACAAAAATGAAAATGATCGATCAATAGTTGACACATTTTTGAAAATGATATTTTTGAAAATCAGTATTTTAAAGATAGGAATGGTGCATTTTAACTTAAATCAACCACAAGTATTCCCACTGTTAGCAATCTTTCAATCACTAACAGGTCTTCTTGAAATACCCGTAAACACTGGAAAACAATAAGTTCTTAAAACCCCGAACCTCATCCACACTTGTGGTAGGTCGTCCAGTGTCTTTAACAAATCAGTGTTGGCTGTGGAGACAACTTTTGGTCTCCATTCCTGTTTTGGTTTTAAACTTTCTGGTGAACCATTGTCAACTGATGAGTGACAATCAGAATTACTACCCAACTTTTCAGAATGAAATCTCTGTTTCCAGAAAAATTGTGTGTTGGGTATTGGTTCACTGAAAATAATGCCATCAGGATCAACGTACTTTGAATGTTTGGTATTTGACGATGAATTTTTATTAGTCGTAGGATAATTTTTAGCATAATGACCTTTCTTACGACAAGCATAACACAGTCGATGATTAGTTGGAGTGACTGAAACTGGTTTTTCAAACTGATCAATCGAACATTCATCATTAACTTTTGAAATCACAAGTTTAAATTTCTTTGTTTTCTGAAATTTTGGAAAACATTTTGGAGAGTCATAAAAACCAGAATCATCTCCATAACCAAAGAATTTATCTTGCTGATAAAACCTATTAGAATTAGCGGAATAAATTGAATCTGAATTTTTACCTCCTGGTGGTGTAGCATCAGGTATGCAAGAAGATTCTTTAGAAGAAATCTTTTCATTTGCAGATGGAGAAGACTCTTTCTTCTTCCAAAAAGGAGACTTCTTATCTGTAACATCTTCTGTTTCTTTTTCTGCTCAGCTTTGAACTTCTTCTTGTTGGAGTCCTTAATTGAAACCTCTTTTCCTTCATATCCCAAACCACCATTCTTCTGCTTAGGATATTCTTTCACAGAATGCCCTTATAATGCTAGACGAGAAAATCATTTTTGATAGCTTTAACACCAACTTCCTTATTCAGTAAAGATTCATCAATCACAATATCAGAAAAATCAGGAATCTTCACATGTTCAGGTATGCCTTCAAAAATTTTCTCAGCATCAAGAAAAACAGATTTTGAATCAAATTTTGGAACCTTGTTTGAATTAAATATTCTTTCATCCTTGTTCTTCTTCTGAGACTTTGATTTCTTTGATTTCTCCGACTTAATACCATCTCCCGCTGGATAATCTTGCAACTTTGGATTGGAATTATCATTAGATGTAAATTTTAAATCAACTACTGGTGCAGGAACTTCATGATTATCAACATCTTTGCTTGGTTTGCTATCTCATTCCAGATGATACAGATAATTCTGAAACACACTTGATGTATTGTAATTCTCAAGTTTTCGTTGCAAATCAAGCATTTCTGTCTCTATCTCAGAAACCTTTATATTAGCTTCCAGTAACTCCTTCTGAGAAGCAATAAGTTTCTCAAACAACCTATTATACTTATTCTTTTGACCATACATTCTATCACATTCAGCAAGAACTTCTGTAGTAACCTTTTTCACTTGTGATTTAAGATCAGCAACATCTGCTTTCAAAATTTTATTCTCTCTAACTAATTATGTCTTTTCAGAAAGTAATTGTAATGACGATATCACTTCGTTCAAACGAAGTATTGTTGTGTACGGTAGGTCTGAACACCCATCATACATTCAGCCTCACTTTGGTTGTTATGATCCATTGTCATATCCTTTATTTTTCCCCAATGGCGAGACGGGTTGGCATGATAACATACCACGTCAAGGAGCATCGTTCAGTGAAGCTCACAACAATCAAGACGAAAACGACGAAGAAATAGAAGGTATCAACAGTTTACATTTATTTTGGGAAGTCAAGATCATATGATAATATCCTTTATTTTAACTATTGTTTTTTTCAAACCATTTTCATTATTTCAGAGGCTAACACGGGACGTCGTAGGACAACTGTGGCTATGCGAGAGTACTATTGTTACAAGTTCCAAATCCGATCTACCGAGAACGTGCTTCTGTTTGGTTGTAGATTGCTACAACAGTTTGCGGTAGATGTTTACATAAAGCTTGAGACGTCACGTTTACAATATTGTCAACTAAACCAAGCTAAGATAAGAGCAGATTTGTACCAAGGTATTGTCGATTGCGTCAATGTTGGTGAGGTTAATCCAAGCAGAGTTGGAAGGAGAATTGTGTTGCCCGCATCTTTCATCGGAGGGCCTCGCGATATGCGGCGTCGGTTTCTAGATGCGATGACTTTAGTTCAAGAGGATGGCAAGCCTGATTTTTTCCTTACAATGACGTGTAATCCGAACTGGCCTGAGATATGTGATAACTTAAAAGCTGGCCAAACCGCACAAGATCGTCCAGAGCTTGTTTCAAGAGTGTTTCGTGCTAAATTAGAGGATCTTAAGGAACAACTCTTCAAGAAACATATCCTCGGGAGAGTCAAGGCATACGTTTATGTCATCGAGTTTCAAAAGCGTGGTTTGCCGCATGCGCATTTTCTTATTATTATGTGCTCGGAAGACAAAATTAGTAATCCGGACCATTATGATAAGTTCGTGTGCGCTGAAATCCCCGACGTACGAAGACATCCCAAAATGCATGAGCTTGTTGTCAAACACATGCTTCATGGTCCTTGCGGACATTTACGAAGAGATAGTCCTTGTATGCAGGGTGATCCTCCGGTTTGTCGTTTTCGCTATCCTAGACAATTTAATGAGCAGACAACACAAGGAGCTGACGCATATCCCTTATACAGAAGGAGAGACACCGGGATAGAAGTGGATAAACGAGGAGAAACTCTTAATAACAGATGGGTTGTCCCGTATAACCCAAGCCTATTGATGATGTTTAACTGCCACATCAACGTCGAGGTTTGCTCAAGTATAAAATCTGTGAAGTATTTGTTCAAGTATGTTTACAAAGGACATGACAAGCAGGTTATTC
>JBCNJP010000017.1:69697730-69735667 GCA_039602395.1 Deinandra increscens subsp. villosa | reverse complement strand
TGAACCTGGAGTGCGGAGCAGTTATACCGAACGAGAAGTTCGGCCGAACGCGAAATTTTGAAAAAATTTGGAAAAACTCACTGAAATTGACACCTCTCGAGCTGTAAACACTCAATCAACTGAACACGAACAAACAGAGACATATTGAACGTATATCATGATGATTAGAACAATGATTTTGAGAAATGAAGATGATAAACAAATTTTGAAACTCAAAAACGTGAATTTGAACTCGATAACTCGAAAAACACTGATCTCCGACTAGTAGAACAAACCAAATGCTCTGATACCACTTGAAAGTTCGTGAGCGTGAGAATCTTCTACTTAGCCGTATAGAAATCAATGTAAATGAGTAAGACACAGAGAGTAAATACAACTGAGACTTGTATTAACCACAGAGACCACAAAGTACACTTAGAAAGAATATGACACGAAAAAGCCCTTAATTCTATACAAGACTAACATATTTATAGACTGAAACCACGACTGGCCGAACCTCGGGTTCGGCCAAGCTTCGGCGGCTCCGAACCTGGAGTTCGACCAAGGTTCGGCCAACCCTAAACTTGAACGTTCCGTCTTGTTCTCGATACTTCACATGACGATCAGGAACCATGTATCAACAGTTCTCCCTTTTTAGCTCTTCGATTGAGGCAGCCATTTCCTGACACTGCTGAGTTGTTTTCCCCCGTTTAGACACAAGGGATGCAACGACTCGTTCCGAGGGATAGAGTATTTGAGGTAGGGTCCATGGCCACATGTGTGCGTTTGGCTCCTGGGGAAGTGGAGGCAATCCTTCATTGCGAATCATCAGGTCCACCGCGAAAGGATACCAGGCCCAGTTATCAAGTGCGGATCCATTGTTGCTTGTCGAAGGGGTAGAGGAAGGAGCGGATGATGAACCAGCCATGTCTGTATAATATATATATATTTATGTATATTAAAATGCTTGTAATGGATAAAATATCGGTATATAACTAAATCAAGTGTGTGCTCTTGTGTATGACTAATGCAACTCTAAGGCTATAGTTGGCCTAAATGCAAGACCGGGTTCACTATAACCAATGGCTCTGATACCAATCTGTCACACCCTCAAATTTCCACGTGCGGGGTTTATACCGCGAGGCGTGTGACAAACCAGGATCTGAGTCATTAGTCATACCAAACCATGAAAACACACCAAAATAGTTTAAGAAATGCGGAAGCGTAAAGTGTAAGTAGAAATGTTGCGCAAAACACGCGCCCTCAAACCAAACACGGAAAATAAATAAACCCAAACGTAAAAGATGGAATGCAAGTCAAAATGTTTAAACTGTCATGTGATATGCATCCTAGCGTGCTCGTACCTCAATGACCTGCGAAAGACATGCTATGTGGGTCAGCGCAAGGCTGGTGAGTTCAAAATTCCAATGCAAGAATAATAGATGTTTGTAAAATGTTTGTACCATGGTAATCATAATAGTAATTGTAGCTAGCAAGGCCAATAATGCTATCACTATGTGGTTCGCAACCGAAGCGTGACTGTTTGTGTTTGTAATGCCTTCCACCATCGCCTAACACGGACGATGATGATACTGTCTAGGCTAATATTACACCCGTTCGACATCCAGTCGAGTTAGAGCTACTAACGCGGGTGGGGTTTGTCAAACCCATTAGTACTACCAAAGATTACCTCGCTTTCTCATAAACTAACGGTTCGAAATGTAAGGACTTGTAATTCGTGTTATATGTTCGCACATACATGATCAGCTGTACAATTATATTACCAAACTGTTTGAAGCATGTTCCTTTCTCTAACTGAAATACTTAGAGAAAATGTTCGAGAACTCACCTTTGGGAGCTCGGCAAGAGAGTTCAAGTAAAACTGTTGATGAATTCCTACGAATCACCTATATGTTTGTGAACGTGTAAGACTTACAGTGAATGAACACGAGATTGACTCAATCGACCCTGACGACTCGTTGGTGACTCGTTAATAACTGGGTTTGTTTGTTTGGTTAAACTTTCCAATTCTGGAAAAGTTATAGTTTAAGATAGTTTCCACATATAGCAATTTATATAGATAGCAAGCAACAAGCAAGCACACATAATTTGTTTCTAGCATGCATCCTAGTCGTTTCAAAGCTGTAACAAGAACCACATAAGGTTTCTACGTTTAGACCTACATGGCAACAAAGTTTCCTAAAATAGTCATGGGAACCAAGTACACACGTTATCAAATTTTAAATCTCATCAAAACTATCTTTCATGCAATGATTTCCCATTTACACGTATTAGACACATACGAAAAATCTTTACGATCATACTAAGTACTACGATTTCAAAAATCACATACTCTTTTTAACATGCAAAATATGTTGTAAGGCCATTAAGTCATTTAGTATAATAAGCATAACAATATTTAGGTCTAAAAGTGTAGTCCTATAATTTGTGTGTCATGCTTTGAACCAAGAATAACACTTTTCATGGACATATAATTCATCACTAACACCATGCAACATATTGCGTTGTATTATTTCCTAGAAGGATTACAAGGATTAAAGGATTATATAAAAAGGAATAAGAAACAAAGTAACATTTATATGCAGAGGGCTGGGATCGAACACGGGACCAAGTGGTTACAATAGAACAACATTGACCACTAGGCCAAATTCCAAATTTGTATTTGCCCAGTTTGCA
This sequence comes from Deinandra increscens subsp. villosa, assembly GCA_039602395.1. Taxonomy (NCBI): domain Eukaryota; kingdom Viridiplantae; phylum Streptophyta; class Magnoliopsida; order Asterales; family Asteraceae; genus Deinandra; species Deinandra increscens. The sequence goes on along the minus strand of JBCNJP010000017.1, from coordinate 69,732,991 downwards.
ACAGTTATAAACCAACCTAAGGTGTGAGGGGGGGGAAGCAGCAGGTTGGCAGAAAATCAGATAAAAAGGAATGTTGGGCGCAGGGCTAGAACCCGCGACCCTTCAGTCTCACGTAAGAGTCTCAACCACCGGGAACATTTGGTGTTTGTTAACATTACCAGCTCTTCCTCTAATTAATCACAAAAGAAAGAAAGGAAAAACAAAACGGATGTCTTCTCTATAATACTAAAGCTATCTGGTCCCACCTTCTTAAACATATATACGTATATAAGCACAAAGATCTGGTTCAAATGCAGGTTTCGAATAGTTATATAATATCGCATACATATTCACGTTGCACACATCGACCATAACACTTTAATTATAAACCGTAATACTTGCATATGAGCACAAATTTGGACAATAATATTCACTTAAAAAACGCATGCGGTTCAGAACCCAGGTATAAGCGGAGAGCGACCAGAATCCACGGGGAAAATCGGACGTTAAAACAATGAAGTTTCGAGACAAACGATCGCACGGTTACGTACCTTAAATCTGTGAGTTAGAGAGCTCGAGAGTATGCTTGCTATGCGTGGATCTCCACTGCTCGTTTCCAGTCGCTCGAGGTCTCCGGTAGTCCCCGCGGTTGATTCCGTCGTAATCGTAATCTCTGCTAGTCGAGAAGACGGTTCTATCGAGAGAGGGGATGGGGATGTCGCCTGATGAAACTGGTGGGGAAAGTTGCGTGGGGGTAGGGAATTGGAGAGGGTTCACGTAATATAAGGGGGAGGTTGGGAGAGGATTCCGAAATCCCGATTGAAATTTGTTGAGGTTTATCTAAACTTTATTTTTTGAATTTGTAGGATTTGGATAACAATCTGAAGTCTTCGAAATATATCATGTATACACTTTGGACCGAATTCTTTCTTGAATTACTTCTAACGACTTCGGAAATTACATGCAACCGTAAACCCAAGTAACTCAACTACCACATAAGATCACATAAAATAACAGAATTACATTCGTTCGGTTAGTGTTCTATTAATTTGTCACCAATGATTAGGACCGACTCGAGTGTGCGTGCACATGGACTTGTTGACACATCTAGGACCTCTAAAAGATGTATGAATGCGTGTATGTTTAAAATAAATAGTTGTTCGTGTTCGTGTTTGTCCAGAAAGTAACCTGAATTAGCCGGGTGTCACAGTATGAGATTCCCGCTTGTTATCTAATTAAACCTGGATACAAAATAGGAGTTATTGACAAAACTCTCTTCATCAAAATAGTTGGTAAAGATCTCCTTATGGTACAAAATTATGTTGATGATATAATCTTTGGTTCAACAAATGATGCTCTTTGTAAGGAGTTTGAAGCCTTGATGGAAGCTAAATTTGAAATGAGTTATATGGGTGAATTCACATTCTTGTTAGGACTTCAAGTAAAGCAATCAAAAGAAGGCATATTTATGAATCAGTCAAAATACATTCAGTACATGCTAAAGAGGTTTGACATGTTTTCATCCTCTACTGCTAAAACTTCTATATCAACATCCCACAAGTTGACTTCTGATGTAACTGGGGAACCTGTTAATGAGCACACATATAGAGCCATGATTGGGTGTCTTATGTATCTAACAGCCAGTAGACCTAACATTATGTTTAGTATTTGCTTGTGTGCTAGATATCAAACTGGACCAAAGGAATCACACTTAAATGCTGTGAAAAGAACTTTTAGGTACCTCAAAGGACAACAAAAATTTGGGTTGTGGTACCCTAAAAATAAAGACTTCAACTTGAAGGCTTTCATAGACAGTGACTATGGAGGATGCAATCTTGATAAGAAGTCAACATCTGGTGGTTGCCAATTTCTTGGTGACAGACTTATCTCTTGGCAATGCAAGAAGCAAACATGTGTCTCAACTTCTACAGCAGAAGCAGAGAACATTGCAGTTTCAGCATGTTGTGGTCAAGTCCTGTGGATTCAGAATCAGATGATGGATTATGGCATCAACTTCATGATGACTTCTATGTATGCTGATACACAAGTTCCATCAGCATCACCAACAATCTAGTGAAACATTCAAAGACAAAGCACAATGAGATCAGGTATCATTTCATTCGTGATTGTGTTGAAAAGAAGTTAATCAAATTTCATCATGTCCCAATAGACCATCAATTTGCTGACTTGTTCACAAAACATTTGATGAGGCTAGATTTTTCTACCTCATCACAGTCATTGAATGATGACTTTTGATCAAAAAATTTCTTATCAAACATTTAAATGATTTTTGGGATCCATCTCTTGATACAAAAAGAAAGAGAATATTTTATTTCTTCCGGAACAAGTCCAGCCAGAAAATGTCATTGAAAAACCTTACCCGAGATAACTTATCTAGGGTAAAAACCTTTTAAAAGTCTTTAAACAACAAATTTTTTGTTAAAAGTGTTGTCGAGGTAGTCTCACTCGAGATAACTTCAACCGGAATAAGTTCCCTTATTTAGGTCGAAGATATCTCACCCGAGATAACTTCACCCGAGATAATTCTGTTTTCTCCAAATGAATATATTTCACCCGAGATAACCTCGTCCGGTTCATTAACTAGGTATCCTTTGTGAAGAACTCCTCTGAGGTAAGTTCACCTGAGATAACTGTTATATAGGGGAATCTCTTGTGAAAACCACTTCCGAGGTAAGTTCACCCGAGATAAAAAATTTACTACAAACATTACGTCAAAGTCAATATAATTTTTTTTGGAACTTAACTCAAGAGGTTTTATCTTCGAATCATTAGTCACCACCCAACCGGGCGATGTGACAGGGGTTGGTTGAAGGATATAACGCCATGTCAGAGTTGATTTTTGCTATTATCACTCCCCACTTGCACTTTTTGATACCACCCCTTGAGATTCTTACTTAAAAAAATAACCGTTTCACCTAACCCCCAAAACCATGAAGCATTTACCCCATTTTCTCCGATATTCTCTCCACAAACTGCCAACTTTTAACTTTTCCTGCAAATCACTATCACATTATTCTGATTCGCACTAAAAAATTTCAATAATTTCTCTAATCATTCAACAATGACTCCTAAAGCTAAGAAAGCGGAAGCATCATCAGATGCAAATGCGCTCTTTCATGCCGGCCACAATATGGTGGCACTCCTGTCTATAATAGAGAAGAATACAATATTCCATGAGATGATCGACCTCTTTACTGCATCACACCTTCGCTACGCATTTATTGTTTACCCAAACATATGTGAAGATTTGGTAAGTGAATTCCGGAGAAACGCATCAAGATTAAAGAATGCTGATGGAGTGTATGAAGTACACTCAACTGTTCAAGAGCATGAGGTACTCATTACTGAAGATGTCATAAGAAAACACCTGCACTTCAATGACCTAAATGGATTCAGGAAGGTACCTGCCTCTGAATACCTTACCACTCTTAGGTTAGTAGGTTATGGAGGTAATGAAATGATATTGAAAATATCTCAACTGCCATTCAAATGGAGATACTTGGCTCACATCATTCTTGCCAATCTCTCATCGAAAAAGAGCGTTGATGACTTTCAACTGTACAAGCCTCAACTTTTCATGGCTTGGTACAAGGTCAAAATTTTAATTTTTCTAGAATGGTGCTGGAGGGCAATGTGGATAATTTAAAACCAAATAACATTCACTTTTTCCACAAGTACCCAAGATTTTTGCAGCACATTTTAAATCAATTAATTCCAAATTTAAATATTTCTGATAAGTTGTACCAATTAAAGTTGTCAAATGAAAAACTGATTTCATATCTGTCAAGTCATGAAATGAACAAAGGCTATGCAGACAGGGATACTGACAATCCCATACTTGTGCCAAGATCTGCAGTGGGTGCACCATTGGTGCAACCATAAGAAAATCCTGAGCCTCCTGTTGCTTCAGTTGACAACCCTATAGTACCAATGGAGGTTGAACCCACAACTAATAAACCTTCCTCTTCCAAAAAGCTACCACTCAAAAAGAGGAACAGACAATCTATATATTCATCAACATTTCTACTATTTCATCCCAACCCATCATTCTAGAAATACCCGTGAAAAAGGTTGCAAGGTCTACTCCACCTATGCAACCCAAAGCCACCCAGCCTTTTGGCCCTGCCAAGGACAAGGTCCTTAGGCAGAAGAAACCAAAAAGGAATAGCCACACAAAAGATGATTCTCCCAAAGGAGATGATTTTGTAGGTCTGAATGTACATCCCTCATTCACTAGCAGAGCTCCAACAAAACCAAGCTAACATACACCTCAAAGTGAAGGTGGTGATAATTTTTGTACCTCTTACGATACACCATCTCCAGACACCTTAATTGCAGGAGATATGTTGAAAAGTTTTAAGAAAAACTCACCCCAACCACACTTTGAAAAGGAGTTAGCCATGGGAGTGTTGAAATTGTTGATATGAAAAGGGTTGCCACTATACTTGGTTCCTTACTAGAACCAGTGGTCAGAGGTATCATAGATAAGACACAATTCATGGCAACTAAGCCATCTTGTGACCCAAATGAACCTTTATTGGTGCGTAAGGTAAAAGAAGATGTGCTTGGGAATCCCAGGTGCCAAGATAACCAGGGTGAAGGACCTGATCAATCTAGGCTTGATGGTTCTTCTTTGCTCAAGGATGCTGGTATTAAACCAGTGGAGAGCAAGATATCACTTAATGATTTGACGGTTCTATATCAATCTTTGCAAACTCAAGTAACCTTGCTTTCTAATACTGTGAAAGTTCAGGGTGAAGAACTGAAGAAGGTGCATGATCAGCAATCAGCTCCCGCTAAAGCTCATGTATCTAGTAGTGAAGGTTCCAAGATGAATGCCACCAGCCCAACACAAGAACTTGGTGCAAATAAAGATGATGCTACCAAAATGGGAGGGTGTAATAATAAGAAAGAGAACTTCACTGAATATGATTAGTATACTAGAGTGCCCAATGAGATCAGGATGGGATTGTTTAAATCTATGGGGGTAGAACCATTTACAGTTGAAGAAGCTTGGAAGAATGTATCCATAGCTGACATTCTTGCAGTAGCTCCACATAAGGGTAATCTAAAGGAACTTTTTTATTTACTATGATAGATGTAGGTGCTCTTCCTGCTTCTATCAGGGAAATTCATAAGATTATTGAAAGAGACTTCATCACTCTTGAGATGAGGGCAATAGCAGAAGAAGAGGAGTTGATTTTGATGTTGATACTGTTTGTGTAGATGAAGATGAGGATGAGGATGAGGAAAAGAAAGGAGAAGGTGATGAAAATAAAGAAGAAGAAGAAGAATAGGTTGAGAGTGTTTTGAAAGAAGATGTTGTTGATAATGTTCAGAATGTCCAAGATCCGCTTACTTCCGCTAATGATGTATATAAAGTGGATATGGACATTGTTGATGATCGAATAGATGTTGTGTTGAAAGACTACAGAGATTTGATCTCGCCCGAGGTAACTGGAGATGTTATAACCACGGATGATGAAGATGTAGTCGCACCGAGTGAAGTTACCTCTAGAATCAATATTACTCCAGGTGAACAAATTACCCCGGAAGTAATGGTTGCCTCAAAAGAGCATATTACCTTGGAACAAGCCATAGTTGATGTTGAAGACCAACTTACCTCAGAACTCATAGTTACTCCGCAGGATGAACTTAATTCAGTCATGTACTTCTTAGTAGATGCAGCACATCATGAAAGTGAACAAATCATATATGAGTTTACACGGGCAAGTATATGGGATGAGGCTGAAACTCTTGCCATGTTATCAGCCAGAAAGATTCATCAGGGAATTAATTTCTCCTGGTTGACATCTGCTCCATTTCCTCTTGTGATCTCAGAGCCAATTCTACATTATAAAGCTCCTCTAGCTGATTTGGGTGGAGTGAGAGATGTTAGTGGCTATTTGATTGTTTTTGGACCCTACTACCCATCTGTAAGGGATCACCTAGAAACTACTCCTGTGATTCGCACTTTACATGTGATAGAAATTGTAGATAATATTTTGGCCAACTACTATGCCAAATACAAACCAGGACCAGGTGAGGTAACAATTCAACCATTGACAAAGAACATCAAAAGAGCAGGAATTAGTCACAAGGTGATCACTTACCCCGCATATGATCCCAATCTTGGGAAAGGGAAGAAGAAAATTTCTAGTGATGAATTTCTTCAGGCAGAGTATGAATTGAGGTTCAAGCCAGAATTTAATAATGTGGAGACCCCTGCATACAGGGTAGACTATTCTAGAACTCTATTTATTCCTATTCTTGACAGATATGGAGAAGACCTTAATGGCAGGAGAGAATGTGACAAAGAGTTGAGTAGAGAGATCAACAAAAGAATGATCAGCCATGCTGAATAACTCAAAGACATCAAATAGATGAGAATAAGAAGCATAGAAGGTGTAGTTATTCTTGAAAAAGTCTTTGCAGCTGAGAAGACAGCACCTGTTGTCAAGCATCTAAGTGGAGAAGAATCTACACTCCCTGCTGATGATGTTGTGATGATAAATACAACATTGGCAAATGACATGCTTGAGAAGATGGAACATGAAAGAATGGATAAAGAAATGGCTGAAGCTTTTAAGCTTCAAGATGAGATGGAGATGTATCAAGATAGTTAATTTGTTCTTGACATAATCAAAGAAGCCAAAAGAAGGTCTATTGATCAGATAATGAAGAAATTAGATCAGGCTAAAGATAAAAGGCAACAGAAACTGGCAAGAGAAGGTGATATTGAAACAAACAAAGAAAAAGAAAGGATCAGAGTTGCTGCAACTGATGCCAATTGGGAACTTAAAAGCAATGGAGAAACATAATCATAGAAAGAGGATGGGCCACCAATGAAGACCTTAACTTATCCTCTGTAAATGATTTATGTGGTTTAATGTCAATGGTAGTACAAGAAGATGGAGATCTCAAGTTAATCAAGAAAAATGAAGATGACAATGCTAATCATGAGAAGATGAAAGTAGAAGAGACTCAAAGAATAATCCAAACTCCTCTAACAAAACCTAAGGAAACCAGAGCTCTTAAACGCTAATTCATAGAGATTTTGGGAGAAGACAAGACAACAATAAATCCTTGTTCTGCAACAACACTGAGAAACAAGTACACTAAGATCAGACAAGAGCAATCAAGGATCTTTGCAAGAACTGGAGTTCCTAGACCTCCTGTTGCATTCTCAAGTATGCAATCTCTTCCTCCCAAACCTAGGAGTCTCATTGTCTCTCTTTTTGGAAATACACCATCTACTTTACCCTATACCACACAAACCTCTATCACTGCACCCAAAAGAAACCCACCAAGAGCCAGTAGATCACAACCAAAACAACCACTCACCAAAAGGCAAAAATTATCCAAACCTATTCCACCCAAGTTCAGGAATGACAACTTCAACCCTATTGTTAGAGCATATTCCTATGCTACAAAGTGTCTCGTGTGTTGTATCTTAGTGAGCGTATGTTTGTGAGTCTTAGTGTCAACTTACCAAGGACAGCTTACCATTGGTACGCTATATGGTCCGCTGTACCAATTGGTCCGCCAGTTTGGGTTAGAGAGATCTATCACTGCAGTCATTCTACACTTTGTGTGTGTGTGTTCTGAGAGAGAAAGTTTGGGTTTCATTGGTTTTTCATCAGTTTCTCAATTCCGAGTGATTCTAATGTCAAATTTGATTTTAAAACATTCTTAGTGTGTTTTTGTTGCATACTGCTGCAAATTACAATCTAAAACATCTAAACTCTTAAAAATCAGTCGAAATTGTGTTGGTACGCTGATTTAATGTCGTGGTACACTGGATGAACTATTGGTACGCTGACTGGTACGCTACAGGTAGGTAAGGCTATCTTCAACAGTGGTACGGAGGAGTTACAACATACCATTTGGTCCGCTGATTGGTATGCTGAGTTCCCGGTACGCAATTGAGTTGGTACGCCGAGATTTTTGGTACGCCGAGAGCTTGGTCCGGTCAAAGTTTTTGGTATGTTGGTCAAAGGTTTGGCACGCTGAAATTGGTTTTCGTACGCTGACAGTAAAGTGGTGCTCACTAAAACTGACATAACTTGAGAACCGTTAAGATTTACGGGAGCTAAGATCCTCCGGTTTGACCCACAAAATCCCTCTCTAAGACCTCCATTTTCGAGTTTGAAGTTTTGATATCCAATTTCACAATTTTCAAAATATATGAAATTGATGCATTTGTTATGGGTCATCATCAGAATATGCCGAAGTTGATAAATCTTGGAGATTATCATAGTTGGGCAACAAATTTTAGAGCCTATATTGTTGATTTGGTTAAAACATTGTGGTTATCGATTACTAATGAATATAAGTATCCAACTTATGGTGGTGATTTTAAAGAGAGACAGGATTTTTCAATTGAAGAAAGACACTTGTATGATCAACATGAAAAGGCTTTTGCACTTCTTCTGATAGCATTGCCTACAACTCTTGTAAGTCAAATCAAGTATTATCGCAAAGCAAAGCAGATATGGGATATTGTAAAGCAACAATGTGAGTAAACATATGTCTAATACTTTTTAGAAAATAGACACTGTTGATCAGAGTTTGAAGTTTCAATGTATGATTTATGGAGTTAGAGAGTAAGGTGGGAAAGTTGACTCTAGAAAATATTTGTCTGGCAAAAGAAGCGAAGAAATGGAAAACTAAAGTTTGTGATGATTTAGCTGCAAAAATTCAAAAAGATGTCTCTGCATCATGTTCAAATTGTTTGGAATTTGCTAGTATCAAGGAAGAATGGTTGAAAGAGAAGAATATGTTGATTGAAGAATGCAATAAAGCTAGAGTTAATGAAAAGGAAGTTATTGGAGATTTTGATGCTTTATTTTCTAAGTGAAAAGCAAAGTTGGATCATCTTTACAATACATGTAATGAGTGTGTTGCAAAGGCAAACGGTTTTAAGGAAACTAATATGGTATTACTTTCTGAAAAGACATAATTAGTTAGAGAGAATAAAATTTTGAAAGCAGATTTTGCTGATCTTAAATCACAAGTGAAAAAGGTTACTACAGAAGTTCTTGCTGAATGTGATAGAATGTATGGTCAAAAGAATAAGTATAATAAGTTGTTTGAGAAATTTATTGCTTCTCAGAAGGAGTTACTGGAAGCTAATACAAAGGTTTCTGAGATAGAGACAGAAATGCTTGATTTGCAACGAAAATTTGAGAATTACAAAACATCAAGTGTGTTTCAGAATTATCTGTATCATCTGGAATGAGATGGCAAACCAAGCAAAGATGTTGATAATCATGAAGTTCCTGCACCAGTAGTTGATTTAAAAATGACATCTAATGATAATTCCAATCCAAAGTTGCAAGATTATCCAGCGGGAGATGGTATTAAGTCGGAGAAATCAAAGAAATCAAAGTCTCAGAAGAAGAACAAGGATGAAAGAATATTTAATTCAAACAAGGTTCCAAAATTTGATTCAAAATCTGTTTTTCTTGATGCTGAGAATATTTTTGAAGGCATACCTGAACATGTGAAGATTCTTGATTTTTCTGTTATTGTGATTGATGAATCTTTATTGAATAAGGAAGTTGGTGTTAAAGCTATCAAAAATGATTTTCTCGTCTAGCATTATAAGGGCATTCTGTGAAAGAATATCCTAAGCAGAAGAATGGTTGTTTGGGATATGAAGGAAAAGAGGTTTCAATTAAGGATTCCAACAAGAAGAAGTTCAAAGCTCAGCAGAAAAAGAAACAGAAGATGTTACAGATAAGAAGTCTCCTTTTTGGAAGAAGAAAGAGTCTTCTCAATCTGCAGATGAAAAGATTTCTTCTAAAGAATCTTCTTGCATATCTGATGCTACACCACCAGGAGGTAAAAATTTAGATTCATTTTATTCCGCTAATTCTAACAGGTTTTATCATCAAGATAAATTCTTTGGTTATGGAGATGATTCTGGTTTTTATGACTCTCCAAAATGTTTTCCAAAATTTCAGAAAACAAAGAAATTTAAACTTGTGATTTCAAAAGTTAATGATGAATGTTCGATTGATCGGTTTGAAAAACCAGTTTCAGTCACTCCAACTAATCATCGACTGTGTTATGTTTGTCGTAAGAAAGGTCATTAGGCTAAAAATTATCCAACGACTAATAAAAATTCATCGTCAAATGCCAAACATTCAAAGTACGTTGATCCCGATGGCATTATTTTCAGTGAACCAATACCCAACACACAATTTTTCTGGAAATAGAGATTTCATTCTGAAAAGTTGGGTAGTAATTCTGATTGTCACTCATCAGTTGACAATGGTTCACCAGAAAGTTTAAAACCAAAACAGGAATGGAGACCAAAAGTTGTCTCCACAGCCAACACTGATTTGTTAAAGACACTGGACGACCTACCACAAGTGTGGATGAGGGTCGGGGTTTTAAGAACTTGTTGTTTTCCAGTGTTTGCGGGTATTTCAAGAAGACCTATTAGTGATTGAAAGATTGCTAACAGTGGGAATACTTGTGGTTGATTTAAGTTAAAATGCATCGTTCGCATCTTTGAAATACTGATTTTCAAAAATATCATTTTCAAAAATGTGTCAACTATTGATCGATCATTTTCATTTTTGTTATTCATTCTCTTTTGTTGATATTTTTAGGGAGAGAAAATTTGAAATTCAAAAAAATAGTGTTTGTTTGAATTTTAGGGGGGAGAAATTGGAAAATAAAAAAATGAAAAATTGAGAGCATATACATTTATCTGACATGGATAGATTACGTCTAAAGGCTGTAGGTACTTGCATAATCTGTGAATGTGCATGACTAATCTGATATCTGCAAGTAAGATATAAACATAAAGCTTGCCTGATGATTTTTGGTTATTTGCTTCTTGATGAATGATGTGTTATGATTCTGACAAAAGTAGAATAAGAGATATCCTGATGAATGCATGTTTTCATTTTGAAAGATTTAAACTTATTTGATTTTCTTTATTTTTTCAAACGACTGGACCTTCTCTGCGTATCGAAAGATCGACCTGATCGTTGTTCGTTTGACATTCTGCTTTATTTTTCTTGATGTTTTGTATAATTCATCGGACTTTCTCTGCGTATACGGAAGTATCGACCTGATCGTTGTTGAATTATACAACTTGAACTTGTTTTGCTTTCTTATTTTCTCAAATAATTGGGCTTTCTCTGCGTGTCTACAAGACCGACCTGATTGCTAGGTATTTGGGGTTCTACTTTATTTTTGCATGACTCGTCAAGGATGATTAAATCTCTAAGAAAGTTGATTCTATAAGATAAACATGATGATTTTACGGTATTTCTGATAGAGTGGTGGCCGAGTTATCAGTGCATGATAAAATTACCTTAAGCATATCTGAAAACGATAAATATGATTGGTTCATGCTGAAATAAACTTAAATGTTGTATTTGTGATTATCTTGGCTTGCATGATGATTAAGACCGGAATTGAAATGTGCTAGATGCGTTATGTCTGATATGATCTCGCGTCATGGTCTGTCTCGCAAAATACCAAAAATAGAGTCTGATTCTATATTGCATTTTATTTTTAATTTCAGAAAAATCAAAAAGATTTTTGGTGTGTTTTAGTATAAATTTCATAAAAGCCAAAAAGAGACTTTCTTTCCTTTTTGTTTTCGACCGATCAACACAAGATACTAAAAACTTTTTTCAAATCATATATCTTGGATTCTCGAAGAGAAATTTTGCACCAAGATTAACTTATGTTGGCTTGAAAATGGAAAACCGCGTTTCTGTCTTCTGAAATTGCAGGTTCGGTGCTGTCAAGACTCAAGCACGGTAAAAGGGGGAGTTTAAAGTATCTTTCACAAATGGATCTTGAAGTTCAAAAGTTATTCAAGAGTGATCCAGCCATGCAAGCTCTATAGCTGACAATAAATTTCAAGTTGAAGATCAGATGCAGCGATGCTGAAGATTTAAGACCGAAGCTTAGTTAGCATAGATACACTACACGTTAAGGGGGATATTGTTAGGGTATATTCCTATGCTACAAAGTGTCTCGTGTATTAGTGAGCATGTGTTTGTGAGTCTTAGTGTCAACTTACCAAGGACAACATACCATTGGTATAATATATGGTCCGCCATACCAATTGGTACGGTGTACCAATTGGTCCGCTAGTTGGTACGCCGACTAATAAGTTGTCACTATAAATACTTTTTGTTAGTGAGATCTATCACTTCGGTCATTCTACACTTTGTGTGTGTGTGTTCTAGAGAGAGAAACCGGAGAGTTTGCATTGTAATCTTCAAGTGATTCAATAAGAAAACCCTTATTTACCTTCTCGTGTACTAGATCGATTGGTTCTATCAGTAGTAAGATCATTCCGTGTACTTACACCTATTGAACCTCTTACCAAACCCACACCAAAACCTACAACCCAAAATCTCAATCCTCCTCAATCCAAAAATCAAGTCATCCCAATCCACAACAATCTTCTCCACCACAATCTTCAACAGCACAACCACCAATCACTGAACCAACAAGCCCTATGACACCAGCAGAAGCCCCGAACAAGTGCTTTAAAAGGAAAAAGAACAATAGCAAAAAGGAAAAGTTCTCAGGTTGTATCTTCCATTTCTGAATCATCATCTGATGAGAAGGAAACTGAAGATTTTCATTCTGACAGAAGAATAATTTTTTATTGGAGGTTTGATGAAGATTCAAATATTTACCTTTTCACCACAAGCACCAATGAAGTTCTAAGATTCAGCATAGAAGAAGCTCCTAACAACTTATCTGAATTGGAACTTGGTGATGTGAGGAACATACCTGCAGATGGCAAAAGATCACGTGCTCAAGAACAGTCCTTGATGCTGAGAATAAGGGTGCTTTTTGACAAGACAACCAGAGAAACTTCAAGTGATGTTCCCATCAAAACAAATTGTCCTGTAACAGGAGTTGAGATTGATCCAGTCCATGGATACATTGTATATCGGGCTGATGGTTCTTTCACAAGACATAGAACAATCGATCCTAATCAGTGGAAATTGGTGAACAATAGGTGAAAATTGGTTGGTGATGAAGACTGCAAATTTTTAAAGATTTTGAAGCTGTTTACATGTTCATTAAGTCATTTTCAGAAGATTTTAGAAGCATCATCTTGGGGGGGGGGGGGCACTGTAAGGAATTATTTCTCCTGATAATGATGTTTTATCGGCAAATTAAAGTTATCTCATAAGGATAAGAAGACCCAAGTTAACTTGTTATCTCGGACGAGCAAACTGTTCGATGTAACTTAACTTATCTCGGGAGATAACTTTATCTCGAAAACAATATTTTACCTCGGGCAGTGGATGTGCCCGAGATAACTCAAGTTACCTCAGTAAGGCGAGTTATCTCGTAAAACTTAACTTCTGCACTTGTCCTGACATGTTTGATTTTCTTTAGAGACACAAGCTGCTTCTCTCCTGACAGATACTGACACGTTATCTTCTAGACTAGTTTATTATTATTCTAGTTCATGTATCTCTGTTCAACGGTCTAGATGATTGTTAGAGAAATCAAGGGCTCTCCTTGATTTTTGAGGCACTATATATAGTTACTTTTGTTCATCAATTTCCAAGAGTGTTGGTTCGTTCATGTATGCTTTTCTTGTTTCCGCCTGGTTAACCTTAAGTAAAACTCTTGTAATTGGTTAAACTCTATAACCAGATCTGATCCTACAAGTAATATAGTGAACCTACTAAGAAACACTAATAATAGTATAAGTGGAAGTAGCGTTCGTGTCCTCAGGGATACGGATCAACTTTAGTATACCAAAAACCTCTTAGTGTAAATACAAAATTATGAAAATTAATAAAAATGGGGGTTTGTAACAGAATGTCAAAAAGGCCGTTTCAGATTCCTTCGCGGTCGTTTCGGACTGCTATTAAAAAAAATTGGAGTTTTTTTTTATCTTTTTGTAGCACCTCGACTCCCGGGATGTCACGTGCCAGATAACAGAGAAAAAAACTTGGTAAAATTTTAAAATCTACAGCGGAAGTCTTTAAACTTTATTCAAACAATGAAGATTTCTAATTACAAAGAATCACATATACGATACCATAACTCTTTGCTATTCTTGAAGTCTCGGTCTTTAACTAGTACTAACTTAGACTTCTTATTCTTCAAGGTTCCAATCCTAGCAACCTGCCTTCATATGTGTAAGGAATATTGTATTTGATATTCCGGTTGAAGTCTGTTTTTGTAGTAGTTCCGGCTGAACTAGGTTCAAGCGGAAGTCACAGTTCAAGCGGAGAAGACCAATCAACCGAAGAAGCACTTTTGTACCAGATGCGAATATTCTGGGTGAACTCTATTATCCACCAGATAATGAATTCTTCCGGACTTTTCCTGCATAGTCTTTTCAGCTGTGAATTTGTTGTTAAAGCTTCCTGGTTGCTTCTAAATGTATCAAAGCCGCTCTCCTAAAGTTTCATATTGCTGATCACACGCCATCAATCCCATCTGTCGAAGATTATTCTTTTGGTAGTATAGTTTTGCTTATGTAATCAACGGTCTAGATGATCGTATGGAAATCAATGGCTATCAATGATTTACCTTAGCACTATATATAGCATAGCTCTTTCTCAACATTTGTACGCATTAATCTATGCAAGACACTGAGTTAATGCAAATAGTGCCGAGTATATATTACTTTCTGTGTTACTATATTTATGCAAACAACCATTATTCACAAATGTTAATCGTTAAAGTAGAGTGGAGATTAACTTAATTCCGCAAGGTTAATTTTATAAGTAAATCTTGTAATCTAACTAAAAGTTAAATATCTCGATCCTACAATACGGTACCTAGGGTGGTTTTAAAAGAAAAACAAAGTATTTTGGGGGTCAACAACAATGCTGGTGAGTTTCCAAAAATAGTTTATTTAAAACCACAGATTATATTTGAACCATCAGGTTAAACGTTTGAATCCTCGGATTTAGTTTTAAACAAAACAGTTTATACAATATTAAATTCTGAATCTAATATCGTATAATTGTATCAGACAAGTAATTGGTTAAGTAAATAATCGGGTTAAGGTATATTACCTTCTAACGGCTTACCGTAATATCAATGGTTATAGTTGTCTTATCATACTACTTCAGCATGCGTAAATATTATTCACAATCAAATTTATATATATATATATATATATATATATATATATAGAGAGAGAGAGAGAGAGAGAGTTGGGGTAGAATACATCCACCAAAATCCCTAAATCCTCTACATCCACCCCTTTTTTTTTAAAAAAAAACAAAAAAAAAACACTTTCTTTTAAAAAAAATTAAAAACATCATATGTCAAATCGCTATATATAATCTTTCTGGAACACCTTCTTTTTTAGTTTTTATGGCATTTTTATTCTTTTTTCAAAAAAAACCCAAAAAATACAATAAAAGTTGTGTTTTGGTGCGTCTAGAAGAATGGTGTTTTTAGAAAAAAAAATTAATTAAAAAATGTTTTTTTTTGAAAAAAAAATAAGCCGAAAAAAAAACAAAACAAAAAAAATTGTTCTAGATAGCTAACATAGCGATTAGAGGTATAGTGTTTTAAAAAAAATGTTAAAAAGTGGTTTTTTGTGAAAAAGAAGGTGGATGTAGAGGATGTAGGGAATTTGATGGATTTAGAATCACTCAACTATATATATATATATATATATATATATATATATATATATATATATATATATATACTAGTCGTGTGCCCGCGCGTTGCGGCGGCGACAGTGTATAGCGTGTTATTTGTCTTTTGTTCGCACGTTGCAACGGCACAACAAACTACAACTCGGTATTTGTTTATTTGTTCGCTTGTTATGGCGACACGACAATTTACATTGAGGTATTCATTTTTTTTAGAACTCAAACAAATAACAACAAACACCCGATTTACAACGTGATTTACAACGCGATCATTTCTGTCTTTTGTTTGCACATTTAGCGGCAACGATGATTTACAACGCGATCGTTTCTGTTAGCACGATGTGGCACGACGACAATTTAAATGGCTCGGATCCGAGAAGCAATTGCAGTTAATGCCACACCGTTTCCGGATGCATCATTGCCAAGCAAAAAGAACCTTACAAAACCGAGAAAACGACAACGTGCAAAGGCAACGACACACTAGTGCTCACCAAGGTCGGTCAACATTTAAAAATACAAGCTTTCAACATATTAAAAGTCAAGCGGGAGTTCATTATCAACTATCAATTCATATAATTCATATAATTCATATAATTCATATGATTATTATTTTCTATTAGTTTATTAATCATCTAATAAACTAATATCAAGAGAGAGAGCGGTGAAAACTACAATTCCCTAGTGGAAAACCCGTGCGATGCAGCGGCGGCGACATTCAATTCATATAATTCATATGATTATTATTTTCTATTAGTTTATTAATCATCTCGTGATGCATTTTATTGTATGATTGTTGGTTCTTTCATTGAATTCATATAATGCATATGATTATTATTTTCTATTAGTTTATTAATCATCTCGTGATGCATTTTATTGTATAATTGTTGGTTCTTTCATTCGTAACACCAACATAGTCTTTGTCAAGAGTTTTGCCTACCTCAGTTAGATAGTAACATAGTTACTTTTATGTGATATAATCCCTTACCAATATTAGTAATATTAATTATTATTACAAGTCTAAGTTGGTGTCATAGGTTATTTATCTGACAATTATAACCAATTTCATTATGTAGGTTAATTTTTATATGAAGATATTGCTACCAAATGTGGAAAAAATAAATCTATGGCAACAATACACAAAAAAGGTTTTACACAGATTTGGAAATCTGTTTTCTAATTCCTAAAAAGGTAATATGAAAAAAGCACTGAACATTAAACTCAAATATAACGCTAAATTAAAAAGGTAATATGAAAAAAGCACTGAACATTAAACTCAAATATAACGCTAAATTAAATAAGAACCCGAATTCAAAACTATTTATGTTAATGGAAACAAAATCATAATTCATGATTTATAAACTTCACCATTCACATTATTCTCTCGCATAATGTCATTAGTTTCTTCATGTTACACGTGCAGCTAAAACCTATAACGATCAAAAAAGTATAAAATCTAGCTATTTAATTGATATAATAGAAACCTAAGATAATTAGTCTAACCTTGCATTTTGCAACATGGAACCAAGTATTTGCACACAAGGCATACATGTCCGCACCAACAAAGTTTGGGGGCATTTCTTTGCTATTGAATGAAGAGATACATATTTATGTAATTTAAATCTATGGTATTAGAAATAAAAAAAAAAACATTACAACAACTCAATAGGCTAATAACTATTAGAAAATCAACAGCCTAATAATCTAACACGTCACCAAAAAATATACAGATTATAACATCAACAACTATTAACAGAAACAAAATAATAGACCCGACTTAATTTGGAAGTAAATGATCTTTAATCATCAAACAAAAAACAATCACCTGCACAAACATACACAAATCAGGATCTAAACCCAAATCAGTAGTCTTGAATCATTAAATGGGAGACAATCACCTCCTGATAGAATGAAATAATAAAGAACAAAACACATGAAGTATAGCTTCAAAACAAAGTTTAAAATTATGCCTTTTTGCAATATGTAGGTTTTCATAAACAGAAGGTAATGTGAAATTTCATTTTGTAAAGCAATACTCCCGTTGAATTGTTTATAGTGATGGTTACAAACCTTCTAGGCAAAAGAAAGACTGGACAAAAATTTCATGAATGGGTTAATCAATAAGCATGACCAGATCAGTATGCCAATATCAGTCATTACCATCTTATTAACAAAGGAATAAAATCCAAAGCATACCTGAGGTCCATTGGCTAATGAATTCACAAGAATGTCGATGCTTTCTGTTTGCTTTTTCCTGCACAATCAGCATAATGATTATGTGATATATGAAATTCATTTTCCCCATAAGTTGTAGAAAAATCTTTATAGTATAGTGACAATAAGGGCACAATCAGCAAATCCAACAACTCAGTTAGAAAATCAAATAGTACCAGCGCAATACCTGTTCTGAAATGAACGGATGAAAACAATCATGTCAGCTCTTAACCGCATAGTGCTTGTTTTGAACCCGTCAATAAAAAATCAAAAAATTTCCAAGAAGCAAAAAACATAAGCTTCTAGAAGCAAAGAGGACTTACACCACCTAATTGTGTTGACTATTTAAAAAACAAATTTAAAAGGAAAAATATAAGCTCATGTATATAAAAACAAAAGGTGATCCAAATCGAAGCTAACTTGCATATGAAATTCACAATAATGATTGAAAGTATTAGAGTTCATTAACCATCAAAACCGACCAACTGGTCCAAATCAAAGTGACTTTGGCCTGTTTAAAATCCAAATCAAAGAACAAATCAAATCTGCACTACCTCTGGCCACTAAGCAAATACAACTAAATGTAACCAGCTTCAAACTTCTAGTCACTTGAATCTTAATGAAAAAAATCAATTATCTCAAGCTTAGTTGAACGTTGATGATTCATACACCAATTCAGCCCCAATGCTACAATTTTTTGTGATTCACATAAAGAAAGAATATCCAAATATTTAGTATATAAAAACGTTAGATGCACGAACCTTAGTGCCAAGCTTGCAACATCACTCACGCCCTCCATTTCTGTGACATACCCCTCAGGCCCTCCATAAACGCAAGATGTACCCACCTGGATTGCTTACTGGTTTGGCCAAATCAAATATCAAGACCAAATGCCACCATCTGAACCAACACAACTATAGCCTCAATTTGAACTAAAAATGCTGTAAAAGTTAACAAATTATAGTTAAACATAAAGCCACCTTTTGGCGAAGCTGAGTTTTAAATAGCAGATATGATTAGTGTAATCATCTATTATCAACATTTATGTTACACTAATATTTAAAATTAAAAAGGACATACTTTACATCCATCTAGTTGCTTGAAGCAAAACTGTTGCTTCATATATGCAATTGACTAAATTCACATTTCACTCCTATACCATTATACAGCTCACACAAATACTCAAACCTGTTCTAGTTAAAAAAATATCCCTACTAATTATCAACATTATGTTAAACATATGTATTTGGTCTAACTTATCCTTAAAATGCAAATCTTCACGTAATCCAGAAACAGATAATTATATATCTAATCTACATAGATCTAATCTACGCAACCAGTAACCTCTATGTTTGTTGAAAGCTTCAGCCTACTAATTAGTCCTCAATCAGAGGTCAACGATAATCTCAGAAATAGTCATAGAAGTACCGAAGATAGCAACAACAACACCACGGCCATCAAACTCCGGAAACCCAATATTTGAGAAGCCAAATTTATAGATAAAAGAATTCATAATCCGAGCACACAACAAACTCTTGATCCTCTGGCTTCCCTTTATGTGCCTCATCCAAATCACCTGAATAAAACACAGACACATAAATAATAATTATTCGATATTCATACCCAAATCAAACAAAATTAAAAAATAAGTTCATCTAATGCATAATTATGAATTGGAAAATCATAAACCAAAGATAACAGAAATCCAAAAAGAAAGAGGTGATAGGATTAGACTCACTTTAGGAATCATCATCGCCTTCAGAAGGAAAGGATAGGCCAATTTCATCTCCACTTCCTTCCTCATTCACCAAAATCGAAAAAGAAGCAATGCTTTTCACAGCAAACAGGCAAAAAAAACCATGATTGGATGAAATCGGAAGGTACATTACAAATTCTGTACACAGTATATCTGGATCAGTTTATTAATACAACCAATCAGTGGTGACTTAAAATAAAATCCTAAGTGAACCAAGTTTATATATTTAGTAATTGAAGGTATAGTATTTAGGATCTCACCAACCCGTGTCTTTAAAAATCAAGCATTTGACTCTAAGAAACAGGAAGCTGTCAATTATTGTTGATATGTCATCTATGTCAGCATCATGAGAAACATATGACTTGTTTTCCTCTAAACAAACAACAATCAGGGGGTTCCTTTCTTTTCGTAAAACAACCGAAGAAATAACAAGGGGCCAAGCCGGTTGAAAATAAGCAAAAGCTATTTCCAGATTCTATTCACTCATAATAAAGTAAATTGACATCCATTTACACATGAATAGTAAGTCTCCAGTCACCATTACCACCTACATGAATTTGAGTAAATTGAAATTTTTAGTTAAGAGTATATACTCAAAGTTATGATAATCCTTTACTACCTACAACAATCACGGCCATTAACATCCAAAATATGCAGATCAATGCAGAATTATAGTGTAAATTCTTAAGATCCATAGCAAAAACATATCAAATGGCAACAATAACTCAAAACAAATCAAATAATGACTCAGAATGATGATTACTTACATATTTACCCCTGATTTACTTCTGTAACATCAAAATTATCATAACAAATTCAAACTGATATCAATATGAAATAAAGGCAAAATTTATAGCAGAAAATAAAAAGAAAAACAGAGATCACGATAAACCCTAACAAAAAAACTAAGAGAAAAAAGATACAACCTGCCATGAAGGGTACGACCATAAGATGACAGACGAACACGATTGACTCTTATCCAGACCCTATACAGACCATCGCAAGCATCATCTTCTCTTCAAACTTATGTTCCCATTCCTGTTGAGGTTAGGTCATAAGTGTAAAGATCAAAAAATCTCTAATTAAAGAACAAAAAAACTTCAAAAATAATGCATTCAACATATAGAAACCTAAATGAAGAACCCGAAGCTAAAAAAAGGCGCAAAAATGAACCTTACTCAATCCCCTGTCCAAGGAAGAATCACAATTAGAGACAGAAAGAAGTAAAAGGAACAATCACATATCGAATTGAAAACGTACCTCGAATCGCCATTGTAGCTACTTGATTCCTCTGTCAGATGATATAAAAAAAACAGGATTTGGATTGAGATATCAGAATAACCTAAACTCAAAAGGGAAGAAATCAGAAAGAAGGCTTACAGATCTAGGGTTTGCGCAGGGATGTGGCATCGAGATTTGCTTGCTGCAGGGAGTGAGAAACTCAAAAACTTGATGAATGTATGAAGAGAGACAACGAATGGAGAGAGATGCCTAGGGTTTGAACGGATCTTGATTTCAAATTTTGGATTGCACCTCCGGTTTTAGATATAGGAAAACTGAGAGTGATGATGATTTTGCATCGTATGTGTCGTCTCTTTTATCAATATATGCTTTTTCAGGCCATGAGGGAAAAGAGACGGCTGGAGTGGGCTGGTGATGTAGCTTTCGAGAGAGAAGATGGCAGGCAACTCGGTTAAATACGTAAATACCCTCAGTACTTTTCCTTGTACATGGTCTGATGGGTTTAATGGCTTTAAATGTAATGCTTCAAAGGGTTGTACATGGTGTTAATATTCTTGTACGCGTCTTAAGGATTCAGCATTTTTCATGACGAAAATGCCCTTTAGGGCAATATGTATTATATATAGTAATAGATATATGAGAAGGATAAAATGAAAACCTCTCCGAGTTGGAAAAACCGTAAAAACTAAGCTAAAAAATTCATTTTTTGTTCCGATTTTTTTTATGGTGACTCTCTAACTTAAAAAAACACCCTTTATGAAAAAAAAAATAAAAAAACGCCGACTACATTTTTAAAAAAATATATATTTAAGAACCGATTTTTTTGCAAAAAGAAGTTAACCGGCCAAAAAAGACGTTCAAAATTTGTTATTTTTTTTTTGATGTATTTTTTATAGATTCGACATTCATTTTAAATGGTTTTGGTGAAAAAAAAATAAAAAAGCGCCTAGAGATTTTTTTTTAAAATTATTTACAGATTTTGTTACATATGTAAAAAGGCATTTTACATATGTAACAGGCAAACTTTACATATGTAACATGACGTAACGTCAGATTTCGAAAAAAAAAAATTTAAAAAAAAACTACTAGGTTATAAACTACTCTTAAATGAAAAAAAATCAAAAAACCGCCTACTAGTTTTTTTTTAAACATGTAACTTTTTGCGTAACTGTAAAATATGCATAAAAGTTACATATGTAACTTTTTTTTTGATATTTTTTTTTAAAAATCTACTAGGCGGTTTTTTGATTTTTTTTCATTAAAGAGTAGTTTATAACCTAAAGAACCACCATAAAAAAATTAAGAAAAAAAACATTTTTTTAACGTCGGGTTCCAAAGATTCTCTAACTCAAGGTGGGTTCCAATTTATCTTTTCCCTATATATATATATATATATATATATATATATATATATATATATAAATATATATAGGGGGAGGATCATTTGAGAACTAATTGGTTTTGAGAACTTTTGAGAACCATTCTTAGCCACAAGTTGTATATCAGGAAATCCCCCCCCCCCCCCCCCCCCCCCCCCCCATGAATTTGAATGTTTCCCACCTGAAAATTAGTGGCTCAGAATGGTTCTCAAAAGAAAAAGTTCTCATTTGAACCTAACCATATATATATATATATATATATAGGGAGAGGATCATTTGAGAACTAATTGGGTTTGAGAACTAAAAAGAACTAATCTTAGCCACTAGTTTATATATATGGAAAACCCCCCCATGAATTTGAATGCTCCCCCCTTGAAAATTAGTGGCCCAAATTGGTTCTCAAAAGTTCTCAAAAGAAAAAGTTCTCATTTGAACCTAACCCTATATATATATATATATATATATATATATATATATATATATATATATATATAGAGTTGAGTTAGGCTACATCAACCAAATTCTCTACATCACTACATCAACCTTCTTTTTCACAAAAAACACCAAAAAACACTTTCTAACAAATTTTTTTTTTTTTTAAAACACTATACCTCTAATCGCTATGTTAGCTTCCTTAAACACTCTTTTTTAAAATTTTTGTGGTGTTTTTTATTGGTGTTTTATTTTTCGTTTTTTTTTTCTTCAAAAAAAACACCAAAAAAATACTTTTTGTTAATTAATTTTTTTTCTAAAAACACCATTCTTCTAGACGCACCAAAACACACATTTTTTTGAAATTTTTTTTTTTGTATTTTTTGGCGTTTTTTTTAAATAATAAAAACGCCATAAAAATTAAAAAAAAAGGTGTTCCAGAAAGAATATATATCGATTTGACTTATGATGTTTTTTAAAAAAATATTTTTAAAAGAAAGTGTTTTTTTTTTAAAAAAAGGGGGTTGATGTAGATGATGTAGGGATTTTGGTTGATGTATTCTAGCCCAAATCTATCTATATATATATATATATATATATATATATATATATATATATATATATAGGGAGAGGATCATTTGAGAACCAATTGGGTTTGAGAACTAAAAAGAACTAATTTGAGCCACAAGTTTATTTACATGTATCCTCTCTCCCATGAATTGTAGTGGTTCCCCCTGAAATGTGTGGTTGAGATTTAGTTCTCAAAAGTTCTCAAAATAAAAAGTTCTCATTTGAACCTAACCCTATATAAATGAAGTTGGAAAAAAAGTTTTTTTTCTTTAAAAAAACTATAGCAATACTATACTCGAATTAAAGAGAATAAAATGCTCGATTTTATGGTGAATTTTTTTAAAAAAAAATAATATCGTATAAAAAAATTATGGACGTTTAAAAAAACTGGGGGAACTTGCAAAAAGTCAACAATTGTAGGCTCTACCAATTCTACCCCTCCAGATTCTTCTCACGCTTATTTCCTTCTTCTTATCTGGATTAGATATATTATATCTGGACCATTCATCTTCCAAAATCAATGGCTCAAATTATGTAACATCCCAAAATTTGATAGAATACGTAGCTACTATGATAAATACATGTGATATATGTATTAGGTAGCTAAACGTGTTAAAACGTTTGAAAAATGCATGTTTACCCATTACCGGGTAATAAACTGATAAATAACAGTATTGCATGAATGATTTATGTGTTAATTGATAACATGAGGAACTAAAATGAAATTATATGTGTTTTATATCAAAGATAATTGATATATATGATGTTAGCATGAAAAACGTAGTTAAACGTTTATATGATGGAAATAAATGATAACCGGGAGAAAATGCCTCTACGTGATTACATTATATCAAATGCATGTGTAAAATATGTTTGAATAGCATAGATACATGTGAAATATTCATTTGATGAATATATATGTGGAAATGTGTGTTTAGATAGTTATACATGTAAAAAAATGCATGCTTAATAGTTAACAAGAAAAGAGAAGGGTAGAAAGTGTAAATTATGTAATATACATATATATATGTGTATATATATTATTATATATGACCCGAACCTTCGAGAATGTTAGAAACATGTTTAGGAAGGTTATAAGATGTAAAATGATAATTACATCAAAAGATTAGGGTTTAATATGCATAAGATAAAAGTTAAAGGGCTAAAAGTGTAATTTATTTAAAGTTATGAATACTTATGGATATTATACGTATCTATAACTTTTATAAGTACCCCGAGGCTTATAATATATTATAATAATATCCTAAAATGATTCGGAACATATATGGATAAGTATTATAAAGTTTGAGGGGCCAAATGTGTAAATAATGAAAAATATATATAAAAATATATACGTATGTATACGTATATCATCGAGAATGTCCCGAGCCTTAGAAACTTTATTAAACATGTTTTATAATGGTTTGGTGCATAAAATAATAGTTTGGTAGAAGTTAAGGGGCTAAAATGTAAATAAAAGGTCGAGGGACCAAAACTGTCATTTGATGAAAGTTGCTAGGCGGTACGCGCGGGACTGCCTTTGGTCCGGCGCGATACGCGGCCCGCCCACGACGCAGATTCAGCCACGTTCGAACTTGCAGCCCAAGTTTGATCCGTATACGCGTCGTTTTCTTCGAATTAGTCACTGATATACGTGGAGGGACCTGGGGCGACCTCGACTGCTATAAAAGGCACCTTAGATCGGCCTTAATCATTCGCCAATTCACTCAAACAAGTCCGAAAAACCCTAAAACGAACCCAGTTCCTTCTTCTGCAAAATTCGAGCAATCGGTGAGGAGTTGGAAGGCTATCTTCTGCAGTTCTACATACTTTGGTATGATCTACAATAGCCCTCAATCAATTTCAGTTAATATTGTTGTTATGATCAAGTTCTAAATCTAGGTTAAAATTAGGGTTCTTGGATATAAATCATCAAATTCGGGTGATCGGGTGGGAGTTAGGCTCTGAATTTTTGTAGGTACTCTTAAAATGATGTTATATAAGAAAGCCCTAAGCTTTTTTCACAATTGGTAAAGGTTTGGTATGGGTTTTGTAAACGGGTCAAAAATTAGGGTTTTCATGTCGTTATTCTGCCCAAATCGAGCAAACGGTTTTGAATTAAGCTTTGCCATTTTAAAGGATATTATATAATGTTATAATGGATAATACCCTAAGACGGTTTTGAATAAAAATGAGTTTTGATAATAAAATGGGAATTTTGTGAAATTAGGGTTTCGGAATAAGGTTATTTAATATAAAATGATCCGGAGGGTATGGGGACTTGAATTTTGGTATGGTAACATGTTTATATATATAATAAACATATATGGGTTTAATATGGAGAAATAATAAAGTATTAAAGATACCGAGTTAATCGGATATTTAGAAGTTCGTGCGGACCGGAAGGGTAAGCGCCTGTACTCTGGGGTTTCTGGCAAAAGCGGGGGTGTCGCCATCCCATCTGGGCAATGGCATCCCAACACTGGGCGATCCCGGAGTGAGCGTTTACTTATAGGAATGCGCGTCTTCATATTATCAATTAAAGAAAAGGATAACTGCCTAAAGGGCATTTTGGTCATTTTGACCTTTAAAAAGGGATAAACTTAATAATTGAATATTATTAAGATAATAAGATGTTAAAATAAACATAGGAAGTGTTTATTGTATAAAACCTTGCGTTAACGCCATACGATACGCAAATTAGGTTAAATCGGGAATCGTTGCGGAAGTTCCGTTCGTGTAACAAGTTAAAGAGATAAGGTGAGTTCTATGAGCCCACTCTTAAATATGTTAAATGTTTTAAACGTTTTCGGGCTGATATACATACAAATGTTATAAAATGCATTTAAATGATTTATAACTGAAATGTTGCATATCCGAACTATTGAATTACCTTTGAGTAAATATATATCAGATTGCTAAGGTGCTAATTGATAAATGGATATATTGAACTGTTAAATTATTGTTGGATTGATATATATATGTGAACTGATATGGAAATGCATATACGTGAAGTATCTTGAATTGATAAACTGTTAAAAGGCTTTTGGGATAATATATATAGAAATATATATATGATATGTTATGAAAATGATATTAAATCATTGTACGTGTTATAACATAATTATAATGACTGTGATATGATATGTGTTATATTTGCTTTGAAATTAAATAGTCAAGTGATAAAGGAATCTATTAGTAAACGTTATAGTGAATATGTATGATTATATGAGAACAGGTGATGCATTCACTTTATTATTATGTGGTGGATACGCCGCTGGTACTTCCTATATATAAGCATAATAATATTAGTTACCCGGTATATCAGAAGTGTGGAGGATACGCCCTGTATACATACACTAACGGTAAATTGGGGGATGTCCACTTGTTGCAGTATATAAAGACCTTATCACTGTTTACTAATAATCTTAAGTCTCTTGGGTATTTAACTAGGGGCGGGTAGTAGTACAGAGGGAGTTAGGAGGTAGTGTTGCTCAATGGGATTAGAGACCACTACAAATAGAAAAAGGGAAAAAGCTACTGTCCGTTATAGGGAATGCTCTAGAAGGGTAAACTCGGCAGTTAGCAAATAGGGGAAGGCGGTGCAACTGTCCGTTACAGGGAATGCCCTAGAAGGGTAAACTCGGCAGTTAGCAAATAAGGGAAAGCGAGACAACTGACCGTTATAGGGAATACCCTAAAGGGGTAAACTCGGCAGTCCGCAAAGATGGTTTCTCTGCTTATGTGGTAGCAGGGTTTACACTGGTAATAGGTGTTGGGGTTATAGAAAAGGGATAGTGGGATAAATGGTTTTATAGGGGGTGTTTCCTGTTAAGGAATATTACGTGTTTTATAATTGTGATATATATATTATACTTGATAAATGTTTGTGAAAATGGGATCTTGCAGGTCCAAGGGTTTTAAACCTCATGCCGAGGTAAAACTTTTAAAATATAGAACTCACCAGCGTAAGCTGACCTTTTCCAAAAATGTATGTATGTCAGGTCAGGGTGAGGCTTACGAGAAGGCCCTGGTGATAAGGGATTAGACGGGCAAGCTATCGGACGGAAGGAGGGTGTTGGCAAGCTGGCATAGTTATAGCAATAAAACGTAATGATAGTTAGTATTTCCTTATGTAAATTATCTCTTACTTTGTAGTACTTGGCAATTAAATAAAAGTTTAAAATTTCCGCTGCTTAGTAATCTCTGTTGATACCTTGTGTTCATGAGTAAATCCGATTCGTGACCCCTTCTAGAGCCAAGTCTGGGAGTGGGCGTCACAAGTTGGTATCAGAGCCTTGGTTTAAGAGATTTAGGTACTAATGCAGTATCTAGACTTAAACTAGGACTCTGGGAAAACAAAGTAGGATGAGATAAGGAATGTAAATGCCAGCCAGGATAGCTTGTGCCCGTAGAAATGAGAATGCATTAGGGACATAGTAAATAGCATCTAGAGTATGTGAAGTGTGGAAAAGACCGGATTGCAATTAGCTACTGCAATTTGGTATTAGCCACATAAACAAACCCTAGGTCCTAACTATTGTATGTCCAAGTGCAGAGAAAATATGAGACGGTATAATTAGGGAGCGAGATGACTTGAAGAACCGGTTTTAACTTAGAGTTACCGGTAGAAGGATAAAGAGAAGAATGGACATTTAGAAGGATTGTGATATAAGTAACTGGGTTTTTGAACACATCATAACTATATAATTGCTTTGGTACCGGTACTTATCTGGTTATCATGTATTCAAAAGTTCAAGGACTTTACGTCACATAAATTCTGAAATGTCACTCACCTGGAATGTAGGATGATGATAAGAGGCGGACGTGGTAGAGGTAGGGGTGCCGGTAGAGCAACCGGTACAGGAAGACGTACGCGTGCGAATCCCGAACGAGAGAATAACGCGAGAGCTAACATCTTTACGAACGAGCAAAGGGAAGCTATGGCGGCAGAGGTAAATCAAATGTTCCAGGCGGCCTTACCTAATCTAATCGCTCAACTTCATGGAGCTGCTGGTGGAGGTGCAAATGGAGCTGGAGTCGGAGGAGCTGCTGGTGATGCTGCTGGGGATGCGGGAAATGCCGATCGCGGATGTTCCTTCAAATCCTTTAGTGGATGTAAGCCTCCGACATTCGAAGGGCAGAGAAATGCAGGTTCGACTGTTCGTTGGATTCGAGAGATGGAAGCTGTGATAGGTATTAGTGAGTGTCGTCCTGATCAAGCGGTGAAGTACGCAGCCCATTCCTTCAAAGGAGAAGCATTATTTTGGTGGGACTCAATTTTACAATCCCGAGACGAGCAAGCTATTGCTGCTATGAAGTGGAATGACTTAAAGACGCTAGTGATGAACAAGTTTTGCCCGAGACACGAGCTGGAGAGGATCGAGGTTAACTTTCTGAAGTTAGAAGCGGGTACTATGACCCATCAGGAGTTCACAAGCAAGTTTGACGAGATGGCAAGATTAGTGCCAAGGTTGGTGACACCCGAGGAAGAAAAAGTGAAGAGATACGTTCAGGCCCTTCCTGCTGCTGTAAGGAAGATAGTTAGGCCTCATGTTCCAAAGACGTACCAGGAAGCAATCGACATCAGTGCTATGGTTTACGAAGAAGAATATGGCGACAACGAGAGACCGGGAGAAGTTAAAAGGAAGATATCTGAGACTGGAGAAAGTTTAAAGAAGAATGACCGAGATTTTCACAAAAAGCAGAAGAAAGATTCCAAAGACGACAAGCCTAAGTGTCGTAAGTGTGAAAAGTATCATCATGGAGAGTGTTGGGTCAAACCAACGAGTTGTTATAGGTGTGGAAAGGAAGGACACTACGCTAACAGTTGTCCGGAAGCTAAGAAGTGTTACGAGTGTGGGAGCCCGGGGCACGTTAAAGCAAATTGCCCTAAGATAGTAAGGAACCCGATGCCATTAAGATCAGTTCCAGCTTCAGGAGCCAAGAATAAAGTTTACAACCTAACTGCTATCGAAGGACCTGATGTGACCTCAGGTACATTTCTCGATAAATAGGTTGCTTGAACGCGTGTTATGACTTTAACGTTATTATGAGTTCTATCGATTAGTTTTGTGAATTGCTTGATAAACCGTTAGTTAGGATTAAGAATCCTTTAGATCGTAACTGCCTTAGAAGAATGAACGCTAAACGTTAGAAATCGCCCGAAGATTAAAGATTGCAGCAGTAATGTTTACACTGAGGAAAGGGGAGCATTAATCGAGATTATACACAGAATGTCCAACTAGCTCATTGAAAGTAAGTGATAAATGGTCATAAATTATACTGACTTTGTTGTGGTTAGAATAGTAATGTCATCCTACACTAGGCTAGGACTAGTACACCTCTGGTTGTATCAAAGGTGTGGTAGATACGCCGCTGGTACATCTTATATATATACACCTGAGATACAACGAGAAGTGGACTAGAGTTAGTCTTGTGTAAGTAGATAGTACGGGCCACTGTGGAAAACAAATCGGTAGAATTTATGGATATAAATCACTTATTAGTAAGCAAGTGAGGGATTGTTGGAATTCAAGAATGAAGATCAAGCCATGCAAAGTATAGTTAAACGTTCGACATATGCAAAGGGCGAGAATGGAGCATTAGAAAGACTCACGGAGACGCGTTCTTCCAAGGGATAGCTGAAGTGTCATCTGAAGAATCGTTACGGTTTTGAAGCAAACGAGTCAGAATTAACGTCTTTCGATAGAAGCGTTCTAAATGACGGGTTATCGTATATAGAAATGCGTGTTGCGGTTCTAAATCGCAATTAGAAGAAAGGGTTAGGAGCAGAATAGTTCCTATAGTAAAGTGTTATGAATGTCTAGGTTAGATTCTTAAATTAACCTAGAAAAGAAAAGGGTAAGTTAAGAATATCTCGCTGATGAGATATTCGTAAACGGAGCAGGTTTCGGGACGAAACCTTATTTAAGGGGGGTAGAGTTGTAACATCCCAAAATTTGATAGAATACGTAGCTACTATGATAAATACATGTGATATATGTATTAGGTAGCTAAACGTGTTAAAACGTTTGAAAAATGCATGTTTACCCATTACCGGGTAATAAACTGATAAATAACAGTATTGCATGAATGATTTATGTGTTAATTGATAACATGAGGAACTAAAATGAAATTATATGTGTTTTATATCAAAGATAATTGATATATATGATGTTAGCATGAAAAACGTAGTTAAACGTTTATATGATGGAAATAAATGATAACCGGGAGAAAATGCCTCTACGTGATTACATTATATCAAATGCATGTGTAAAATATGTTTGAATAGCATAGATACATGTGAAATATTCATTTGATGAATATATATGTGGAAATGTGTGTTTAGATAGTTATACATGTAAAAAAATGCATGCTTAATAGTTAACAAGAAAAGAGAAGGGTAGAAAGTGTAAATTATGTAATATACATATATATATGTGTATATATATTATTATATATGACCCGAACCTTCGAGAATGTTAGAAACATGTTTAGGAAGGTTATAAGATGTAAAATGATAATTACATCAAAAGATTAGGGTTTAATATGCATAAGATAAAAGTTAAAGGGCTAAAAGTGTAATTTATTTAAAGTTATGAATACTTATGGATATTATACGTATCTATAACTTTTATAAGTACCCCGAGGCTTATAATATATTATAATAATATCCTAAAATGATTCGGAACATATATGGATAAGTATTATAAAGTTTGAGGGGCCAAATGTGTAAATAATGAAAAATATATATAAAAATATATACGTATGTATACGTATATCATCGAGAATGTCCCGAGCCTTAGAAACTTTATTAAACATGTTTTATAATGGTTTGGTGCATAAAATAATAGTTTGGTAGAAGTTTGTGGTTGAGATTTAGTTCTCAAAAGTTCTCAAAAGAAAAAGTTCTCATTTGAACCTAACCCTATATATATATACATATATATATATATATACTAGTGTAGTGCCCGCGCATTGCAGCGACGGCAGTTCATAGGGCATTATTTGTCTTTTGTTCACGCGTTATTGCAGCGCGACAATTTAAATCGCGGTATACGTTTCTATTAGCGCGATGCGGCCTGGTGAAAATTGATAATACGCTACATGTGTGTTTCACGGCAGCAACAACCAATACGTTACTTGTATATTTTCCATTGTACATCGGTTGTGAATTGTGATATACTTTGCAATGTGGCGGGTGACAAGTTATATCGCATTCGGCGACGATGGTAATTTAAGACGCGATATTTGTTTATGTTAGCGCGATGTGGTGCGACGGTTAAATAAAAAGATGTGTGAAAAGATAAATACAATACATTATTAAACTTTATTGTCATGTGACATCATTGTGACATTAGAATTAAAATGTTGCGGTCGGCGACACCTTTAACACGTTGTTTGTCTTCTGTTGATGCGTTCGGTAGCGATGAAATTTTACAACGCAATAATTGTTAGTGTTAGCACAATGTGGTGCAGTGACAATTTATGAGGTACATGTGTGTTCGACGGTGACGACAATCAATCAAAACAATAGTTGTTTTTTATTTGTTTATCAATCGTGATAGATTGTTGTAAATTTACAAGTGTATTTCTTAGGCATTCTCAACAATAAGTTGTTCTCTTTATATTAAGTTACAAGTGTATTTCTTAGGCATTCTCAATGATAAGCTGTTCTCTTTGTATTGCCTAAAGCATTAGCATTCTCAACAAGTGTATTTAGTTGACGCCACTCATGAGTATCTGATTTTCAGAGATTCAACCACCATCTCCACAATCTCTCGTTGCAGCTACTATAAACAACAATCAGAACACAATAATGCCCCGCTACATATTTACATTGTAAATTTGGTTGTACCATTTTCTCAATCAGCAGGCAAGAAAGAAGCTAGATTCCCATTTTTGCACAACTTCCATTTGTGTAATACTTGTACCACGATTGGAAACGACTCTGAAGTTGGTTTTATCTCAGAGATCATGCGTGAGGTTGCTGCATAATGACAAATGCGATGAAGAACACATGACAAAAGCGTCATACTTTCTCTTTAGAGGGCGTTTACTAAAATCCATATTAACGCAAGATAACAAAGAAGTAAATGCAGATTGCTAATGGTACGTAATCAAAGAACAAACATGAATGACATTCTCAATCTGAAAACAACCTAATAAGGAAATTGCAATAAGAAAAAAAATGAAGAGACAACTAATAACTTACACAGGTTGAGATGAAGCCATTTGTACCACGCGAAAACAAAAGTATTTAGTCAAACATCCACTATTATGTCATTCGTCATAGTTACACGTTGCAAGATATAGAGAAAAAATTACTAAAAACACAAATTCTTACAAAAACAAAGCTGAGTATAACATAAAATATAAGATAATAAGAGCTAATCGAAGTACCATCTACCGTATCTATCAAAGCACACCAGAAAAATAAGACACCTATTACAATAGGAAAAAAGTCATTAAAAAGTGTAGAAGTAAAAATGGTTAAGACCTATCTAAATATATATGAACAATGAGCTGCTGATTTTTACTGTAAGAATGCAACATCAAAGAATTTAGAATGGAACAATGTAAGTAGTAAGTAGCTTAGTAAATTAAAATTAGCAATAGCCCATAGTTGCGTGAGGTTTAAACCTGACATTTAGTTATTCAAATTAAAGAGGCAGACCAATGAAGACAGAGATGTTGGTTGGTCGGCAGATGCTATGCATTTTGTTTCTTCTCCATGTATCCATCCCTTTATAGTTTGAAAATAAACATAAATGACAACAAGCGATCATTTTATGAAGCCAATAAGTCTCTAAGTTGAAGTCTAATTGTTCATATGACATGTGAAACTTCCTGAGATCAAACTAAAAGAATCACACAGTTGATTAATAGGTTAATTGAATATCCGAGTTGAATAGAAAAATATAACTTTGTTGTGATCCGATTTAGACATAGATGAGATTGGAACTAATTAGGAACAATGAGTCAAATGTTTTACTAATATGAGTAGGGAATTACAGCCAATCTGATAACCAAAGAGAAAGAGATGGGAAAACAGAGATACAGAGGTTGGGGGTGAGAAGAAGACCACTAAGCAATCACAATATTTTTCTATGCCCTAAACGAATCACGCTTTCTGTTTATATATGGATTTGGAGTTTTCCTTTCCATTGGGTTGGGTTGCATACTTAGGTCATTAGATATTGGGCCATTCATAACAAACTTGTACCCGAACTTAAATTAGAATCAATAAATTGATCGAATCCTCGCCTATGGTCCAAAATCAAAATTGATTATGGTCTGAATTGATGATCTCCTGCGGAAAATTTAGGGTTTTATCATCAAGTTCTTCTATTGAGATGGTAGTGAAGATGAACCATAGAACATATGCCCTCCATTATCTCATCGTGGAGGTAACTATATATATTATATTGTATGCTGAAATTTTGATCGATAAACCATGTTAAGGAATATTTGTTTTCACATAAAAAAGTATATGCTAAAAGTTAAATGTAATAAATACATACATCGATTGGTGCACCATTTTCCCTGAAAGCAATAAACTTCCTTCCAAACTTTGTTTTTAACAGATCTAGAGAGTTACGCTTAACTGCACACAGCAGCCAAACTGGTGGGGAACATATGGTGGTGTTTCAGGTAGTACCAAAGATAGTTTCTCCACGCAATGAGATGTATTTGCACTGGTGTTACTGCATCAGGAGTGCACAAATCAGATTGGTAAACATCTATGAAAGACTAACTATGACAAAAGAGGGAAATTAGAAATTATAGAGTTAGCGGGAAATAAACCTACCTTGAACAATTCTACAAACATCCATTGGAAATGATTTTTACAGCATACTCCATAAAAAATTTCCCCAATGCCTTCTAACAATTGCACCCAATAATTTTACAATCATGTGGAATGCTGATAAAAAAAAATCATGTGGGGTGAGTGGCTAAATAAGATCTCGTTGAACATAAGATCTCGTTCAATACTTGAGCTGAACTTTTTTTTAAATATATTGAATAATTGGAAGACATCTCTCATTAGCCTGAGATGAGAATGTTTTAAAATTTTCGTTTGCTTCATTCACTGTCAAGAAAATAATTAAATACAATAAATTAGGAAATCAACATGATGTATATAATTAAAACTCTGTTGAGTTTGATTGAGCAATGATCTCCCATGTTGGTGTTAATGAGTGATTTTCCCTGTCATAACATCTTGCAAATTCAAAAATTGAATATTTAAGTATAGCTACAACTACTATTAATCTATAATTATAGACAAAATGTAAACCAAAGTTTCATTTATTACTGATTTTATCATCTTCTGTGAATCCCAATATCACAAAACAGTAGACAAAATGTAAACCAAAATACAAACTAAAGGTGAATCAAATTGATGTAGAAGTTGTGAATCACAAAATCACAGAAATCGAAAATGTTCCCCCTTTTAAAACAAAATAGGAACATTATCAGATTAATAAACACCAAATCCTTAAATCAGATTAATAAACACCAAACAAAATACTCAAATAACAAACTAAAACCTGTGAAGGCGAATTAGAAATACATATATGTATACCAGTAACACAAACCAACAATCTTAAATCGATAATATATGAAAACTCCTAAATGCAAGTTGTGGATATATAAACCTCCACCAACATGAATCACAAAATAAAATTCAACGTATGCTTGTCCTAAAAGTTCAGTGCCATAAGCTTTTAACTGTTATATGAAAAGTCTAAGCAAAACTTCAAAATCAAGAAAAAAACCCAAATACAACATGCCAAACTACAAAGCTGAACCTGCAGATGTGAATTATAAATACATACATTTACAACAAGAAGATAAAGTAGCAAATCTGAACCTGTAAAATTTCTAACCTTTACACCAATAACTATGTAAGAATTAATTACCTGAAACTAAATCACATGAAAAACAGCTACAGAGCCATAAAATCAGCAGTTAATCGTAATCTGAAAAACATCAACAGAGGCACAAAATGAAAATTGACTAAATGATTCA
>JBCNJP010000017.1:69651262-69697230 GCA_039602395.1 Deinandra increscens subsp. villosa | reverse complement strand
TTTGCCTTTGCAACACACTCATTACATGTATTGTTAAGATGATCCAACTTTGCTTTTCACTTAGAAAATAAAGCATTAAAATCTTCAATAACTTCCTTTTCATTAACTCTAGCTTTATTGCATTCTTCAATCAACATATTCTTCTCTTTCAACCATTCTTCCTTGATACTAGCAAATTCCAAACAATTTGAACATGATGCAGACACATCTTTTTGAATTTTTGCAGCTAAATCATCACAAACTTTATTTTTCCATTTCTCCGCTTCTTTTGCCAGACAAATATTTTCTAGAGTCAACTTTCCCACCTTACTCTCTAACTCCATAAATCTTACATTGAAACTTCAAACTCTGATCAACAGTGTCTATTTTCTAAAAAGTATTAGACATATGTTTACTCACATTGTCGCTTTACAATATCCCATATCTGCTTTGCTTTGCGACAATAATTGATTTGACTTACAAGAGTTGTAGGCAATGCTATCATAAGAAGTGCAACAACCTTTTCATGTTGATCATACAAGTGTCTTTCTTCAATTGAAAAATCCCGTCTCTCTTTAAAATCACCACCATAAGTTGGATACTTATATTCATTAGTAACCGATAACCACAATGTTTTATCCAAATCAACAATATAGGCTCTAAAATTTGTTGCCCAACTATGATAATCTCCAAGATTTATCAACTTCGGCATATTCTGATGATGACCCATAACAAATGCATCAATTTCATATATTTTGAAAATTGTGAAATTGGATATCAAAACTTCAAACTCGAAAATGGAGGTCTTAGAGAGGGATTTTGGGGGTCAAACCGGAGGATCTTAGCTCCCGTAACTCTTAACGGTTCTCAAGTTATGTTAGTTTTAGTGAGCACCACTTTTTTGTCAGCGTACCAAAACCACTTTCAGCGTGCCAAACCTTTGACCAACATACCAAAACTTTGACCGGACCAAGCTCTCGGCGTACCAAAAATCTCGGCGTACCAACTCAATTGCATACCAGTGAACTCAGCATACCAATCAGCGGACCAAATGGTATGTTGTAACTGCTCCGTACCACTGTTGAAGATAGCCTTACGTACCTGTAGCGTACCAGTCAGCGTACCAATAGTTCATCCAGTGTACCACGACATTCAATCAGCGTACCAACACATTTCAACTGATTTTTAAGAGTTTAGATGTTTTAGATTGTAATTTGCAGCAGTAGGCAACAAAAACACCTTAAGAATGTTTTAAAATCAAATTTGACATTAGAATCACTCGGAATTGAGAAACTGATGAAAAACCAATGAAACCCAAACTTTCTCTATCTAGAACACACACACACAAAGTGTAGAATGACTGTAGTGATAGATCTCTCTAACACAAAGTATTTATAGTAATAACTTATTAGCTGGCGTACCAACTGACGGACCAATTGGTACAGCGGACCATATAGCATACCAATGGTAAGCTATCCTTGGTAAGTTGACACTAAGACTCACAAACACACGCTCACTAAGATACAATACACGAGACACTTTGTAGCATAGGAATATGCTCTAACAATAGGGTTGAAGTTGTCATCCCTGAACTTGGGTGGAATAGGTTTGGATAATTTTTGCCTTTTGGTGGGTGGTTGTTTTGGTTGTGATCTACTGGCTCTTGGTGGGTTTCTTTTGGGTAGAGTGATAGAGGTTTGTGTGGTATAGGGTAAAGTAGATGGTGTATTTCCAAGAAGAGAGACAATGAGACTCCTAGGTTTGGGAGGAAGAGATTGCATACCTGAGAATGCAACAGGAGGTCTAGGAACTCCAGTTCTTGCAGAGATCCTTGATTGCTCTTGTCTGATCTCAGTGTACTTCTTTCTCAGTGTTGTTGCAGAACAAGGATTTATTGTTTTCTTGTCTTCTCCCAAAATCTCTATGAATTAGCGTTTAAGAGCTCTGGTTTTCTTAGGTTTTGTTAGAGGAGTTTGGATTATTCTTTGAGTCTCTTCTACTTTCATCTTCTCATGATTAGCATTGTCATCTTCAAGTTTCTTTCTTAACTTGAGATCTCCATCTTCTTGTACTACAATTGACATTAAACCACATAAATCATTTACAGAGGATAAGTTAAGGTCTTCATTGGTGGCCCATCTTCTTTCTATGATTATGTTTCTCCATTGCTTTTAAGTTCCCAATTGGCATCAGTTGCAGCAACTCTGGTCCTTTCTTTTTCTTTGTTTGTTTCAATATCACCTTCTCTTGCCACTTTCTGTTGCCTTTTATCTTTAGCCTGATCTAATTTCTTCATTATCTGATCAATAGACCTTCTATTGGCTTCTTTGATTATGTCAAGAACAAATTAACTGTCTTGATACAGCTCCATCTCATCTTGAAGCTTAAAAGCTTCAGCCATTTCTTTATCCATTCTTTCATGTTCCATATTCTCAAGCATGTCATTTGCCAATGTTGTATTTATCATCACAACATCATCAGTAGGGAGTGTAGATTCTTCTCCACTTAGATGCTTGACAACATGTACTGTCTTCTCAGCTGCAAAGACTTTTTCAAGAATAACTACACCTTCTATGCTTCTTCTTCTCATCGCTTTGATGTCTTTGAGTTATTTAGCATGGCTGATCATTCTTTTGTTGATCTCTCTACTCAACTCTTTGTCACATTCTCCCCTGCCATTAAGGTCTTCTCCATATCTATCAAGAATAGGAATAAATAGAGTTCTAGAATAGTCTACCCTGTATGCAGGGGTCTCCACATTATTAAATTCTGGCTTGAACCTCAATTCATACTCTGCCTGAAGAACTTCATCACTAGAAATTTTCTTCTTCCCTTTCCCAAGATTGGGATCATATGCGGGGTAAGTGATCACCTTGTGACTAATTCCTGCTCTTTTGATGTTCTTTGTCAATGGTTGAATTGTTACCTCACCTGGTCCCGGTTTGTATTTGGCCTAGTAGTTGGCCAAAATATTATCTACAATTTCTATCACATGTAAAGTTCGAATCACAGGAGTAGTTTCTAGGTGATTCCTTACAGATGGGTAGTAGGGTCCAAAAACAATCAAATAGCCACTAACATCTCTCACTCCACCCAAATCAGATGGAGGAGCTTTAAAATGTGGAATTGGCTCTGAGATCACAAGAGGAAATGGAGCAGATGTCAACCAGGAGAAATTAATTCCCTGATGAATCTTTCTGGCTGATAACATGGCAAGAGTTTCAGCCTCATCCCATATACTTGCCCGTGTAAACTCATATATGATTTGTTCACTTTCTTGATGTGTTGCATCTACTAAGAAGTACATGACTGAATTAAGTTCATCCTGCGGAGTAACTATGAGTTCTGAGGTAAGTTGGTCTTCAACATCAACTATGGCTTGTTCCAAGGTAATATGCTCTTTTGAGGCAACCATTACTTCCGGGGTAATTTGTTCGCCCGGAGTAATATTGATTCTTGAGGTAACTTCACTCGGTGCGACTACATCCTCATCATCCGTGGTAATAACATCTCTAGTTACCTCGGGCGAGATCGAATCTCTGTAGTCTTTCAACACAACATCTATTCGATCATCAACAATGTCCATATCCACTTTATATACATCATTAGCGGAAGTAAGCAGATCTTGGACATTCTGAACATTATCAGCAACATCTTCTTTCAAAACACTCTCAACCTATTCTTCTTCTTCTTCTTCTTTATTTTCATCACCTTCTCCTTTCTTTTCCTCATCCTCATCCTCATCTTCATCTACACATGCAGTATCAACATCCAAATCAACTCCTCTTCTTCTGCTATTGCCCTCATCTCAAGAGTGATGAAGTCTCTTTCAATAATCTTATGAATTTCCCTGATAGAAGCAGGAAGAGCACCTACATCTATCATAGTAAATAAAAAAGTTCCTTTAGATTACCCTTATGTGGAGCTACTGCAAGAATGTCAGCTATGGATACATTCTTCCAAGCTTCTTCAACTGTAAATGGTTCTACCCCCATAGATTTAAACAATCCCATCCTGATCTCATTGGGCACTCTAGTATACTAATCATATTCAGTGAAGTTCTCTTTCTTATTATTACACCCTCCCATTTTGGTAGCATCATCTTTATTTGCACCAAGTTCTTGTGTTGGGCTGGTGGCATTCATCTTGGAACCTTCACTACTAGATACATGAGCTTTAGCGGGAGCTGATTGCTGATCATGCACCTTCTTCAGTTCTTCACCCTGAACTTTCACAGTATTAGAAAGCAAGGTTACTTGAGTTTGCAAAGATTGATATAGAACCGTCAAATCATTAAGTGATATCTTGCTCTCCACTGGTTTAATACCAGCATCCTTGAGCAAAGAAGAACCATCAAGCCTAGATTGATCAGGTCCTTCACCCTGGTTATCTTGGCACCTGGGATTCCCAAGCACATCTTCTTTTACCTTACGCACCAATAAAGGTTCATTTGGGTCACAAGATGGCTTAGTTGCCATGAATTGTGTCTTATCTATGATACCTCTGACCACTGGTTCTAGTAAGGAACCAAGTATAGTGGCAACCCTTTTCATATCAACAATTTCAACACTCCCATGGCTAACTCCTTTTCAAAGTGTGGTTGGGGTGAGTTTTTCTTAAAACTTTTCAACATATCTCCTGCAATTAAGGTGTCTGGAGATGGTGTATCGTAAGAGGTACAAAAATTATCACCACCTTCACTTTGAGGTGTATGTTAGCTTGGTTTTGTTGGAGCTCTGCTAGTGAATGAGGGATGTACATTTAGACCTACAAAATCATCTCCTTTGGGAGAATCATCTTTTGTGTGGCTATTCCTTATAGGTTTCTTCTGCCTAAGGACCTTGTCCTTGGCAGGGCCAAAATGCTGGGTGGCTTTGGGTTGCATAGGTGGAGTAGACCTTGTAACCTTTTTCACGGGTATTTCTAGAATGATAGGTTGGGATGAAATAGTAGAAATGTTGATGAATATATAGATTGTCTGTTCCTCTTTTTGAGTGGTAGCTTTTTGGAAGAGGAAGGTTTATTAGTTGTGGGTTCAACCTCCATTGGTACTATAGGGTTGTCAACTGAAGCAACAGGAGGCTCAGGATTTTCTTATGGTTGTACCAATGGTGCACCCACTGCAGATCTTGGCACAAGTATGGTATTGTCAGTATCCCTGTCTGCATAGCTTTGTTCATTTCATGACTTGACAGATATGAAATCAGTTTTTCATTTGATAACTTTAATTGGTACAACTTATCAGAAATATTTAAATTTGGAATTAATTGATTTAAAATGTGCTGCAAAAATCTTGGGTACTTGTGGAAAAAGTGAATGTTATTTGGTTTTAAATTATCCACATTGCCCTCCAGCACCATTCTAGAAATATTAAGATTTTGACCTTGTACCAAGCCATGAAAAGTTGAGGCTTGTACAGTTGAAATTCATCAACGCTCTTTTTCGATCAGAGATTGGCAATAATGATGTGAGCCAAGTATCTCCATTTGAATGGCAGTTGAGATATTTTCAATATCATTTCATTACCTCCATAACCTACTAACCTAAGAGTGGTAAGGTATTCAGAGGCAAGTACCTTCCTGAATCCATTTAGGTCATTGAAGTGCAGGTGTTTTCTTATGACATCTTCAGTAATGAGTACCTCGTGCTCTTGAACAGTTGAGTGTACTTCATACACTCCATCAGCATTCTTTAATCTTGATGCGTTTCTCTGGAATTCACTTACCAAATCTTCATATATGTTTGGGTAAACAATAAATGCGTAGCGAAGGTGTGATGCAGTAAAGAGGTCGATCATCTCATGGAATATTGTATTCTTCTCTATTACAGACAGGAGTGCCACCATATTGTGGCCGGCATGAAAGAGCGCATTTGTATCTGATGATGCTTCCGCTTTCTTAGCTTTAGGAGTCATTGTTGAATGATTGGAGAAATTATTGAAATTTTTTAGTGCGAATCAGAATAATGTGATAGTGATTTGCAGGAAAAGGTAAAAGTTGGCAGTTTGTGGAGAGAATATCGGAGAAAATGGGGTAAATGCTTCATGGTTTTGGGGGTTAGGTGAAACGGTTATTTTTTTTAAGTAAGAATCTCAAGGGGTGGTATCTCTAAAAAGTGCAAGTGGGGAGTGATAATAGCAAAAATCAACTCTGACATGGCGTTATATCCTTCGACCAACCCCTGTCACATCGCCCGGTTGGGCGGTGACTAATGATTCGAAGATAAAACCTTTCGAGTTAAGTTCCAAAAAAAATTATATTGACTTTGACGTAATGTTTGCAGTAAAATTTTTATCTCGGGTGAACTTACCTCGGAAGAGGTTTTCACAAGAGATTCCCCTATATAACAGTTATCTCAGGTGAACTTACCTTAGAGGAGTTCTTCACAAAGGATACCTAGTTAATGAACCGGACGAGGTTATCTCGGGTGAAATATCTTCATTTGGAGTAAACAGAATTATCTCGGGTGAGATATCTTCGACCTAAATAAGGGAACTTATTCCGGTTGAAGTTATCTCGAGTGAGACTACCTCGACAACACTTTTAACAAAAAATTTGTGGTTTAAAGACTTTTAAAAGGTTTTTACCCTAGATAAGTTATCTCGGGTAAGGTTTTTCAATGACATTTTCTGGCTGGACTTGTTCCGGAAGAAAGAAAATATTCTCTTTCTTTTTGTATCAAGAGATGGATCCCAAAAATCATTTAAATGTTTAATAAGAAATTTTTTTGATCAAAAGTCATCATTCAATGGCTGTGATGAGGTAGAAAAGTCTAGCCTCATCAAATAATTTGTGAACAAGTCAGCCAATTGATGGTCTATTGGGACATGATGAAATTTGATTAACTTCTTTTCAACACAATCACGAATGAAATGATACCTGATCTCATTGTGCTTTGTCTTTGAATGTTTCACTGGATTGTTGGTGATGCTGATGGAACTTGTGTATCAACATACATAGAAGTCACCATGAAGTTGATGCCATAATCCATCATCTGATTCTGAATCCACAGGACTTGACCACAACATGCTGAAACTGCAATGTTCTCTGCTTCTGCTGTAGAAGTTGAGACACATGTTTGCTTCTTGCATTGCCAAGAGATAAGTCTGTCACCAAGAAATTGGCAACCACCAGATGTTGACTTCTTATCAAGAGTGCATCCTCCATAGTCACTGTCTATGAAAGCCTTCAAGTTGAAGTCTTTATTTTTAGGGTACCACAACCCAAATTTTTGTTGTCCTTTGAGGTACCTAAAAGTTCTTTTCACAGCATTTAAGTGTGATTCCTTTGGTCCAGTTTGATATCTAGCATACAAGAAAATACTAAACATAATGTTAGGTCTACTAGCTGCTAGATACATAAGACACCCAATCATGGCTCTATATGTGTGCTCATTAACAGGTTCCCCAGTTACATCAGAAGTCAACTTGTGGGATGTTGATATAGAAGTTTTAGCAGTAGAGGACGACAACATGTCAAACCTCTTTAGCACGTACTGAATGTATTTTGACTAATTCATAAGTATGCCTTATTTTGATTGCTTTACTTGAAGTCCTAAAAAGAATGTGAATTCACCCATATAACTCATTTCAAATTTAGCTTCCTTCAAGGCTTCAAACTTCTTACAAAGAGCATCATTTGTTGAACCAAATATTATATCATCAACATAATGTGTACCATAAGGAGATCTTTACCAACTGTTTTGATGAAGAGAGTTTTGTCAATAACTCCTATTTTGTATCCAGGTTTAATTAGATAACAAGAGGGAATCTCATACCAGGTCCTTGGTGCATGTTTAAGACCATAAAGAGCTTTGATAAGTTTACACACCTTTTTCAGATGATGTGGATCTTTAAACCCAGGTGGCTGGCACACATAAACTTCTTAATTCAATAATCCATAGAGAAAAGCACCTTTGACATTCATCTGGTAGACATGAAAGTTCTTGTAAGAAGCATAGGCAAAAA
Organism: Deinandra increscens subsp. villosa; assembly: GCA_039602395.1. Taxonomy (NCBI): domain Eukaryota; kingdom Viridiplantae; phylum Streptophyta; class Magnoliopsida; order Asterales; family Asteraceae; genus Deinandra; species Deinandra increscens. The sequence continues at coordinate 69,689,285 of JBCNJP010000017.1, read as the reverse complement.
AAATCCTAATGGCTTCCAATCTTGCTACTGGTGCAAAATATTCATCATAGTCTATTCCTTCTTCTTGAGCAAAGCCTTCAACAACTAACCTTGCCTTATTTTTCACCACAACGCCTCTCTCATCCTTCTTATTTCTAAAAACCCATTTTGTTCCAATAGGTGGTGGTGCATTTTCTGGTAAATCTACCACTTCCCATACTCCTTGTTTGTTGATTTGAAGCAATTATTCTTCCATGGCTTAAATCCAACTGTTTTCTCTCAGTGCTTCAGTTACTTTATTTGGTTGTACCTGAGACAAGAAACCTGCATGTAGGCAAAATTTGCATTTGTAGATTTGCTTCTTATAAGCATAGGTTCTTCAGTTTCTCCAATTACATTCTCTAGAGGATGACTCTTCATCACTTTGGAGTTGTATGAAGGTGGGAATTCATGACTGAAATTAGGCTTAGGCAAGTTTAATGGAGTAAACTCATTCATAAGCACTAATTCTGGTTTATCAGTTGAAGATGGGGATTCTTGAGATAGTGATGCAATAGGCTCAAAGATTATTTCAAATGATTCAGTTTCATCAACAATAGTGGGTGAGCTCAGCTTCTCAGGTGAAAGAGAGAATGAGTCATCACTACCAGTTGGAGTTGAGACTAAATCCGCTGATTGATTATCTTGATTTCCTTGATCACTTTCATTGCTTGAGTTTCCAAGGCTATCAGCTGCACTTTTATACATTAGGAGATTGTTTTCAGCTGATCCATCTAATTCATTTACAAATTGAGTAATGTGAGTTCCGTAAGGGTTGAAGTGAATAACAGTGCCAGGAGTCAAGTCAAATCTTCTTGCTGGGATGAATGGCTTCGTGCTTACTCGGGAGAAGAATAGAGGATCAACACTTTTGAACCTACCAACATCATTAGTAACTTGAGGTACATATACCTGCACACTTTTACTAAGAGGCTTTTGAATCGTTATATTGAAAGCAGAGGTTAGTGAGTCAATATCAAATAACCATGAGGGCTCAGTTCTGAACTTGTTCTTTGATTTTTCATTAAAGAAAACATATATAGTTTCTTCAACAATTTTAGAACTTGTGTTGTATACTCTGTATGCTTTTGACACACTAGAGTATCGAACAAAATAGCCATCATAGATCTTGTAGTAGCTTACTTTTGACACAATCAAAATCCTGTTTTGCACATAGCATGTAGTATTTACTGTTTCTGCCCATAAAGTTACAGGCAATTTTGATTCAGCTAACATAGATCTTGCAGCCTCAGTTAGTGTTCTATTTCTCCTCTCAGCAACACCATTTTGCTGAGGGGTTCTTGCTACACTGAATTGTCTAAGAATTCCCTTTTCTTCACAAAATGAGTATAAAGCATAGGTTTTAAACTCAGTACCATTGTCACTTCTTATTGTTTTGATCTTTAATTTAGACTGATTTTCAAGTTGAATGATTAAGGCTTTTAAAATCTTAGATGCTTCATCTTTGGTTGCAAGAAAAAAAACCCAAGTGTATCTTGAAAAATCATCTGTAATTACAAAACAGTAAGATTTTATCCCTGAAGTCTTCACCCTTGTAGGACCAAATAAGTCCATATGCAATAGTTCTAAGGGCATTGAAATAGAGTTTTCAAGTTTGGGATTATGAGAAGATTTATGTTACTTCCCCTTTAGGCAAGAGACACATTGCTCAGCACATGTAAACATTTTATTAGGTAAACCTTTAACCAAACCACATTTTTTTACAAGTTTGTTCATTGTTTTAAAGTTTACATGTTCTAGCCTTCTGTGCCAAAGATCTGATTTATCAATAGAAGCCTTGGATATAAGGCAAGCGATACCATCCTTAGATGTAGTATGTGCCATATCCAGAATGTATAAACCTTCCTTCCTAGGTGATTTTGTTAAAATCATTTCATCTGGTATTTTGACACCAGGTTTACGGATGATAGCTTCTGATTCATTGAACATAACATTCAACTTCTTGTCACACTTTTATGAGACACTTAGAAGATTGAAGTTAAGTAGTTCAACAAAATTTACCTTATCGAAGGTAAGCTTCCCATTTGTGACCATTCCTTGTCCAGAAATTTTACCCTCAGTGCTTCCAAAAGCTACTGGACCTCCATTAAATATTTTTGTGTTTTTCAGTAAGTTTTAATTTCCTGTCATATGGCAGGAACATCCACTATCTATAACTCAGATGAGGTTCTGAGAATTATTGGATGTCTCCTGCATATAATAAGACAAATGAGTTAATCTTTGAGGGAGACCTAAGCCATTATGGTCTTGGGTCTGCCCATTGCATCATTATACTTATACTCCCTGAGTAGAAGTCTTTGAGTCACTTTTTTAGGCTTAGATGACTCAGACTTAGACTGATCATCAATTGAGAATTTTGACTCACTTTGGAGATAGGAAGAGAATTTTGTTCAGACTGAAAACTGATAAATTTTTTCTTTTCAGTTGACTTTCTCTGCCTGTACGCCCTCTGTCTTTTAGCCTTTGTTGATTCAGAGTATGTTGTTTCTAAATTTGAAGATTGATCATGAACTTTTGAAGGTTTATTTTGAAACAACATATTATTTTGGCTGTTGAAAACAGTTTCTTCTTGATTAGGATGAAAACCTCTTGTTTGAGGTGTAAATTTCCTTGCGGAGTAAAATTGGTCATCCGAGGTGAAATTTACCTCGGGACAGTAAAATATATCTTCCGATGTAATTTTTACCTTGGGAGCTCTTTTTCTCTCCCTGAGATGTCTTTCGGAGAATTTTCGTCCGTCCGATGTAACTTTTACCTCGGGATGGTAATTTTTCTCTTTCGAGCAAAATTTTACATCGGGATCAAATTTTCTTCCTCTAGGAGTATACACACTCCTAGGTTGATTGCCATGAGGTCTTTTTGAAAAGTTTTGTTCTAAGTCCTCATATTCATCATTAAAGTAAATTGGTCGTTGCTTGTTAGTAGATCCTGATGATCTATATTCTGAATGATAGTTTGAGCTCCCGGAGTAATGTTTTTTTGGGTGCTCAAGACTTCTTTCTAAATAAGTTTAATTCTGATGAATTGAATCTTTGACTCCAACAATCTTGTTAATGACATGTTTATCACCGATAGACCTTGCTTTTACGGAATTTTCAATTTTGTTAACTGTTTGACTTTTGACAGCTTGATTGATTTTAAAAAACGGATTATGGTGACAATTAATTGCAACATGACTAGTTTTTTCCACAAATTGTGTATTTCTTAGACAGTTTAGTCTTAGGAATTACATCAAGTTTATCAGAAAAAGTAGAAGATGAATTTTTGTTGTTATTTGAGAATTTTTGTGAATCATCCAATTCAGTCCTTTTAACTGTTTCAAATTTCTTAAGATTTTTGACAATAACACCAGTTTTAGTTGTTAGCTCAAATTTCTCAATAGAAATTTTTTGTTTCATCATCGGTTCAATGATGGGGTCAACAATGAGTTGAACATTGGATTCTTCATTTTCGAGTTTTTTAACACACTCAGCATAAGAGTCAGGATTAGTGACTTTGTTATACCTAATCCTACCATATTTGCTTCCTTTTGCTACACTGATTTGCCACAATTTGAGATGTTTTTCTTTACTAGCCAGGAGTTTTTCACAGACAGTAATAGCATCAGAAATTTTATTTCTGTGATATTTTGTTAATACATAGTTCCTGATCGTCATGTGAAGTATCAAATACAAGACAAGGTTGCAAGATTGCTTTGATCAGAACCTGAGGTGAACTCCAAGTTCGGACACATACGAACATGGTCCGAACCTGAAGTTCGGCTGATCGGGTTTTGGCTTGTGTAGTTTAACTATAAATAGTTTTGTCTTGTATAGATTTAGGAACTTGTTGGTCTGATCTTAAGTGTGTGTACTCTGTGGTTTCTCTGTGGTTATAATACAAAATCCTTTGTATTTACTCTTGTGTTCACTCGATTAACATTGATTTTGTTGATACCTGATATGTGCGTTGTGTGAAGTATCGAGCAAGGAACAAGTTAATGCCAAATTAGGTCTGGCCGAACCTGGTCCCGAACCTGAAGTTCGGACTGGCCGAACCTCAGGTTCGGAGGGAGTTCGGTCCAGCGGGCTATATATAGAAGTGTGTTCTTTGTATTGAGGGGGGCTGAGTGTGTTTTCCAGTGTGTAATCTCTGTGTCATTTCTGAGTGTTTAGATTGATTGTAATTGTTCGTTGTGATCAATAAAACAATCGGTTAATTACGTTTAGATGTCCGATTAGCTAGATCAAGTAGACGATCCGATGCTCACGCATTTTCAAGTGGTATCAGAGCTTTCTGGTTCACTCTACTGATCTGTGGTTGCTATTTTCGGATTTTTGAACGTTTTTAAAATTTTCTCGAGTTGGTTTACGTGATTTCAATCATATCTGTCGTGCATTTCGTGTCAAATTTGTTCCTAATTCGTTCCTAATCAGTTTTTTCTGCCCTAATGCTGCAAATCTCATCAAAATTCGTCCAAAATCGAACGTTTTTGAAAAATTATGTCGAGGTTCGGCGGGTTCTGGTCAGGTTCGGAGTAACTGCTACGAAGGATAAAGTTCGGAGCTTGTACTAGTTCGGTGTAGATTCGGAGTGTTGTTCGGACAAAGTTCGGTGCTTAGTGGTTCAGATAGAGTTCGGACTGCTGATTTAGGCTCAGACGAAGTTCGGAGGTCAGTGATAGGTTCGGAGCAAGTTCGGCCGACATAATTCAAATTTTTCAACGATGTATGAATTTCAAGCATTTGCGGCGATGCAGAATGCGATGCAAACTATGCTAAATTTTGATAATGAAATCGGAACAAGTCAGAAAGTTCCCAAATTGTTGAACCTAGAAGATTATCAAAATTGGAAGAAACGATTTTCCGCTAACATAAGTACAAATGATATCGATTTGTGGATCCCGCTTAAGAAACTTTATCAACATCTAACAGATGCGGGAGATTTCAAAGAGGTTCATACCTTTGATCTTGCTGAAAGAAAATCATACGAGCTTGAACAAAAAGCATACGGTTATCTTACAATGGCATTACGCACTGAGTTGCTTCATCAATTTAACACTTGCAAGAAATCTAAGCAATTGTGGGATGTTTTATCAGCGAGGTGCGAAGGTAATGATGACTCGGAAGAAAGTTCTAAACAAAGAGTTTGCTACTCACTCATGATAAGGATTATTCTACAATGACATTTCACGAGCTTACTGGAAAACATCATGCTCAGGAAATGGAAATGTTAAACTTAAAGAAGTCAATTGCTACTTTGCAGAATCCTGAATTGTATTGTGACACCCCCAAAATACCACTAACGGAGTTTATACCGTTAAGGGGCGCGACTAGACCAGGATCCACAACCATAGTTACAAATACTAAACGAATCGGGGTTAGTTCAAACACAAGTTATAAATCAAAGTCTTAAATTACATACGCAGCGGAAAAATATTTGTCCTTAGCACTAACCACGTGCTTTACATAAATGTTGTTTTAAATTCCCAATTTAGTTTAAATAAAAGTAAACGTCCTCTGTGCCATGCCAACCTCCAGCGGATACTCTTTAGCGATCTGCAAAAGTTTAAACCACGCAAGTGTCAACCTAACGGTTGGTGAGTTCACAGTGGGCTTGTCATGCATTGGCCCGGTCTCATAAACATAGTTCGTATCAAGGTATACTTACAAGTTATTTGTTTGTGAAAAGCAATGCTCGTAATTAAATCTCAATTTATAAATGGTTTGTCCGTGACCTACGTCATCGGGTATGTACTAGTTCCGTAAAGTTAAAGGACTCAACCGATATCGCGGGTAGCTAATCCGTTGTTCCATGCTCTAAGGAAGTTTGTACCAAAGCTGACTTATTTTGTGGGGGCCGAGCCATCCCGTACGGTGCGGACCTACGTCATCGCGGTTTTTGCCTCCCCCGTGTCCTCTCGGGACCACGGTCAAATAGGCTGATATTGTTCCTCCGTGCACTTCCCGTGCCACGGGGCGGAGTTTGTCAAACTCCAGTAGATCTACCCAACATCCCCTCGCTTTCACAAATTAATGGCACAATTAAGTTGAGGACTTTTAAGTTATAAGGCATCCTTAGAAAACATGTGATATCATGTGGTTCAGACTTTAACCTACACTAGCCATATTAAAACGTTTTCAGTTTTGTTTCAGAAAAATAGTTTGTTGTTTGTAGTCCACAAGTGTTTCCCATAAAACACTTCAGTTCATCAAGTGGGTGCCGAGCATCCCGAGTTCTCTTGTTCATTGGTAGGTGCCTAGCACTCTAGAGTTTATCAGCATTGTTTTTCGTTAAGTTATTCGGTGTGGCCCAAACGGACTCACAGTAAGCGGGTTAGTGACACTCACCTTTGGTTGCACTGCTACACTTCAAGTAATCCGAATATTGTTGTTTAACGAAGACCTAGAACACGTTTAGGTCTTAAGTATTAGTTTCGTGTCTAATCTTTACTTAACGTCACTATGGCCCATAACATAGCACGTTGCAACTATGACTCGACATACCGACACACGACACCAATGGTTGATCATAAACAAGGGTTCATATAAATCAGATATCAAGCATGTTTCATCATGGCATAATCATGTAAGTCATGGCATAACACTTAAGCAAATTTCACAAGTTTGGTTTTTTAGGTCAGGTCTTAGTTTTGCTAGCGTAGTTTCGCTAGGCAGTTTCGCTAGGTGCACGGGCAGCACTTTCGCTAGGCAATGCCCGGTGACACAGTTTCGCTAGGTTAGTTTCGCCCGAAACTGCTAACGCAGTTTCGCTAGCCTAGTTTCGCTGGGAAACTGGTTTGAACTTTCGTTCAGGTATTTCGCTCGGTAGTTTCGTTCGAGCTGGTCTGGTCAGGTTACCCGGCGACACTATAGTTTCGCTGGGCAGTGTCGCTGGAAGGAGATATAGTTTCGCTACTTAGTTTCGCCCAGAGAACACGCAGTTTCGTTGGTCGCGAAAAACATACGGATTTGCCTAAAAATCAACCTAACAGCTTCTGATCTTACATGCAATTCATTATTTAGCATTCATAGGCATTTACCAACATAAATCAAGCAGCTTTATCATGTTTAACATGCATTTTAATCATCAAATCTCTAAAAACACTTCTAAACCCTAAAATGACCAAAATTGCATAAATCATCATCATGGTTTGTTTTTACACGTAAAGTTTCTGACTTTATGGTAGATCTAGCATTCCTAAGCAACATATTAAGAGATCAAGTGATTTCATGTAGGTTTAGGCATGCTTTTAAGAGAAATACAAAGAAAACACATGAATGGTGGTTTTTTGGAGACTCACGGTTTGATCTTAGGATCCGGATGAATGATCTTCAAGGCTGAGATCTTGGTAATCCTTGGTGAATCCTCAGCTGACCAGAAATCTCGAGGTAGGAGAGTGTGTGTGTGTTTGTTGTGAAATGAGGCAAATGAGGCTACTAGGGTTTATTAAGTTTATTTATATCAGAGGCTAGTTTCGCTGGCAGTTTCGCTGGCCAGGCGAAACTAGCTCTGGTCTCGGGTACTTTGATCAGTCTAGCCTGCTACCGGGCGAATCTGTAGTTTCGCTCGGTAGTTTCGCTGACTACCAAATTTAGGCAATTTTCACATAATCAAGTATTTACAATTAATCATGCTATTCACAATAATAAGTCATGTATTTAAATCACATTGCACATAAAGACAATCAATGATGAACACATAACACATATGGACGGGTTCGGTGATCAACCAAAGGTCGTGGACGTATTCGGCCTAGTTAAGCATTAGTTACTTAAGTTAACACTTATAACGTAACTAACGGATTTGTCTAACGGAAGTTACCCTTGAAATTCTCGGGTGTCACATCATTCCCCTGAAATTGGAATTTTCGTCCCGAAAATTATTCTTGTGTCGTGGCGTTCGCAGCATCAGCTGTCGTCGTTGCTGTCGTCGCTGGGGAAAGAAAGCAAAAAGTTTTAGGGTTGTCACATCCTCCTCCTGTTAAGGAATTTTGGTCCCCAAAATTAAATTATACCTTGAGTTTCTGTGAACGTTTGCTTAAACAAGTGAGGATACTTTTTCTTTATCTGATCCTCACGTTCCCAAGTATATTCAGGTCCACGCCTTGAGTTCCATCGCACCTTGACGATCGGAATCTTGCTACGTTTGAGGGCTTTCTCCTCGCGTCCCATGATTTCTACTGGTTGCTCAATAAATCTCAAATGTTCGTCGATTTCCAATTCCTCCAGAGGAATTATTTCGATGTCTTCAGCCAGACATTTCTTTAGATTGGAAACGTGAAACACGTTGTGAACTCCATCGAGTTCAGCAGGGAGTTGCAATCGATAGGCCACCGGGCCTACTTCCCCAATAATTTCAAACGGACCGATGTAGCGAGGATTTAACTTTCCACGCTTCCCGAAGCGTATCACTCCCTTCCAGGGAGATACCTTCAACAATACTTTGTCACCCACCTCAAACTTTAGAGGTTTTCGGCGTTTGTCGGCATAACTCTTTTGTCGATCACGCGCTGCAGCTAGCCGTTGCCTGATTTGAAGAATTCGCTCGGTCATATCATGGATGACTTCCGGTCCAGTAAGTCCTTTCTCACCCGTTTCAGCCCAACACACGGGCGATCTACATTTTCTGCCATAAAGTGCTTCAAAAGGTGCAGCACCTATACTTGAATGATAACTATTGTTGTAAGAGAACTCCACCAGTGGAAGGTGAGTCTCCTAATCTTTCCCAAAGTCAAGGACGCAAGCTCGGAGCATATCTTCTAAGGTTTGAATCGTTCGTTCCGTTTGACCGTCAGTCTGCGGGTGATAAGCTGTACTCATGTCCAGTCGGGTTCCCAATGCTTCCTGCATTGATTGCCATAACCGGGAAGTAAATCGAGGATCTCGATCAGAAATGATAGTCTTAGGCACACCGTGAAGCTTCACAATTTTATCGATGTACAGCTTTGTTAATTTATCCATATTATCACTTTCCTTCATCGGGATAAAATGTGCAGATTTGGTTAACCGATCGATGACAACCCAAATCGCATCCGGTTGATTTGATCGATGAGGTAATCCCGTCACAAAATCCATGGAGATATCCTCCCATTTCCATTCTGGGATTTTTGGCTGCTGCAGTAAACCAGAAGGCTTTTGGTATTCAATCTTGACTCTTGAGCATGTAAGACACTTAGCCACATATCGCGCAATGTCGGCTTTCATGTTCGGCCACCAATAAAGATTTTTCAAGTCCTGATACATTTTATCTGATCCGGGGTGTACCGAGTATCTTGACTTGTGAGCCTCGTCCTTCACGAGCTCACGGAGATTTCCAAACAAAGGAATCCAGATTCTGTCATTATAGTACGTGAGTCCATCGGACTTAACTTCAGAATGGCCATCTACACCACGCAGTGCTTCAGCTGCGAAGTTTTCTGCTTTCAAAGCTTCTCGTTGGCAGTCACGGATTCGATCCGGCAATCCCGTGTGAATAGTAAGTTGTAGCGCTCGTACCCTTCGAGGCTTTTCGTGCTCTTTTCGACTCAAGGCATCAGCCACAACATTGGCTTTTCCAGGATGATACTTAATTGCCAAATCATAGTCATTCAGTAATTCAACCCACCTTCTTTGCCGCATGTTGAGGTCTTTCTGATCAAAGATGTGCTGTAAACTTTTATGATCGGTGAATATTGTGCACTTTGTTCCGTATAGGTAGTGTCTCCAAATCTTGAGTGCATGAATAACGGCTCCCAATTCCAAATCATGCGTTGTATAATTCTTTTCAGTATCCTTTAGTTTCCTGGACCCATAGGCAATCACTTTGTCTCGTTGCATCAACACGCAACCGAGTCCTTGGATTGATGCATCACAGTAAACCACAAAGTCGTCAATTCCATCGGGTAACGCGAGAATTGGAGCTGAACATAACATGTCTTTGAGCGTTTGGAACGCGCGCTCTTCTTTCTCACCCCATCTGTATTGCACTCCTTTGTGCGTTAAAGCTGTTAAGGGTTCGGCCAATTGAGAGAAACCCTTAATAAACCTTCGATAATATCCGGCAAGTCCTAAAAATTGTCGGATTTTTGTTGGCGCTCTTGGGGTAGACCAGTTCTTTATTGCTTCCACTTTGGCTGGATCGACATGAATTCCTTCCTTATTAACAATGTGTCTAAGAAACTGGACTTCGCGGATCCAAAAGTCGCACTTTGAAAACTTGGCGTAGAGCTGTTCCTTGCGAAGCAATTCCAAAATAAGACGCAGATGCTCCTCGTGTTCTTCCTTTGACTTGGAGTAGATCAGAATATCGTCGATGAAGACTATTACAAACTTATCGAGGTACGGCTTGCACACTCGATTCATCAGGTCCATAAACACGGCAGGTGCATTGGTTAGCCCAAACGGCATAACCAGGAACTCGTAGTGTCCATACCGAGTCCTAAAAGCAGTCTTAGGAACATCCTCCTCACGAACACGAAGTTGGTGATAACCAGACCGTAGATCGATCTTTGAGTAGTAGCTTGAACCTTGCAGTTGATCGAAGAGATCGTCGATTCGAGGAAGTGGATACCGATTCTTGATCGTAACTTTGTTGAGCTCTCGGTAGTCGATACACATTCGGAACGTTCCATCTTTCTTCTTAACAAACAATACCGGAGCTCCCCATGGAGACGAGCTGGGGCGGATAAACCCTCTGTCGAGTAGCTCTTGTAGTTGCGCGGAGAGTTCGTTGAGTTCGCTTACAGCCAAACGATACGGAGCGCGTGCAATCGGAGCGGCACCTGGAGCCAAATCAATCCCAAACTCAACTTGTCGAAATGGAGGCAAGCCAGGCAGATCTTCAGGAAATACATCTTGGAAGTCGCGAACTATCGGGTAATCATCAATTTTGCGCTCGGGATGTGTCGTGTCAGTGACGTTTGCAAGAATCGCGAAGTGACCCTTACGGAGGCATTTCTGAGCTTTAAGGAATGAAATAATGCCGGTGACTGTTCCACCTTTCTCACCTTGAACCGTTAATACTTTACCGTTTTCGAGTAGGATACGAACCACTTTTTCTTGGCATAAAATTTCAGCCCGGTTTTCGGATAACCATTCCATTCCTACTATGACGTCGAAACTACCAATCGGGAAAGGCATAAGGTCAATTCCTAGGGTACGGCCAGCTAGTTCTAACTTACAGCCCTTAACTATCTGGGTCGTATCATGAAGTTTACCATTTGCTAGTTCTACCACATATTTAGCATCTAAGGCAATAGGTCTAGCGTTAATTAGTCTAGCAAATTTAGTGGAAATAAAGCTTCTTTCAGCACCAGAATCAAATAAAACAGTAGCAAAGAAACCGTTCAAAATAAATTTACCATTAATCACGTTGGCGTCATTGCGAGCTTCACCCTGGCCCATGACGAAAGCTCGACCTCTACCATTTCCACCATTACCATTGCCATTCCCATTACCTCCGCCATTACCATTCCCACCGTTGTTTCCCTGATTGCCATTACCTTGTCTTCTTAACTGTGGGCAGTCTCTTTTAATGTGGCTTGGAGCACCACATTCATAACAATTCCCGTTACCGTTTCCCCTGGGCGCTTCAATGTTGCGGTTCTGACCATTGTTTCCATTGCCCCGATTGTTCCCATAGTTGTTCCCATGATTGTTGTTGTTCCTTCTGGGGCGGTTTTCTTGCTCAGGCAGAATCGCCCAACAGTCCTTCGCTTCGTGGCCTCCCTTACCACACCTTTCACAGCCCAGACTCTTTCTGCAAATCCCAGCATGATGTTTTCCGCATTTGTTGCACATGGGTAGGTTACCCTTGTAGTTGCTCTGACCATTTCCGCCCTGGCGGTAGTTACCACTGTTATTCCCGGACCTCTTGCTTTGGCTTTGGGAGTTGAAAGACCTCCCAGTGCTGTTACCCACACTCTGAACATTCATCGAGTTTTCAGGAGCTTCATCATCAGCTTTTCTCTTGCCACTCAAGGCAGTCTTTTCAGTGACTTTCGCAGGTAGAGTACCTTTCTCGACCTCTTGATCAGTGAGCTTGTGAGCCAAACGAATGGCTTGCTGTACGGTCGCGGGGTTGCTGGCAGTCACCAATCCTTTGATTTGAGGCGCGAGGCCTTCCAGATAACGCTCAATGCGTTTGAACTCAGCATCGACCATTGTGGGACATAGGACCTCATATTCATGATATCGGGCAGTGTACTGCTCGATTTCAGACCCAGACATCTTCAAATTCAGGAATTCACCCTCAAGCTTCTTTACTTGGTCACGTGGACAGTATTCTTCCATGATCAGCTCCTTAAATGCTGCCCACTGCATGTTATTAGCCGCGTCTAGCCCAACCATCTGAATTTCAGCGTTCCACCAGGAGAGAGCGGCTCCTTCGAAGGTACCAGTAGCAAACTTCACCTTGCTTTCAGCTGGGCAGTTACACATGGAGAAAACCTTTTCGGACTTCTCAATCCACCTGAGGAGTCCTACAGCTCCTTCTTCGCCGGAAAATGTCATCGGCTTACAGTCCATGAAGGACTTGAACGTGCAGTGATGGTGGTTTCCTGATGCATAAATAGTTCGGATTTTAAAATTAAACAGGTCATGATATAATTTCTTTGTGCCTTAACCGGCATAATAGTTACCCTGTGCGGCATATGCAGCTTGGACGGCTGCCACCGCGGCTTGCACATGTTCAGTTATCATTGCTTGCAGCTGTGCAGGCGTCATGTTTATGTTGCCTCTTCCGTTTCCTCTTCCAGACATCTTGCTGAACAGTTAAAGTAGCCAGTGTTCAGTCACAGTTATATTTTATACATATCCCATAATATGTATATTAGCCGGTTCCCGTTATCCCATTATTAGTCCAGAAAAATTTTCGTGCAAAATCGAGGCGTCGTCGAGGAACGTCGTGAGTGCTATCGTCGAAGGTCGGCTTCCCATAAAGTCACCGTTGGCGTAGTCATCGTAGTAGAAATCAGGACGTAGCATGTAGCATCGTTTCGTTGTCGCTTTCCCCAGAGTGGTGTGCGTATTCGCGGTCGCATTTCGTATTCGTGTGTGAAAATTTCCTAAGGTCTTTCCGTTAGACTACTTAGACACGGTCTATACATATATATTTATATATATATATATATATATATATATATATACATACGTATTAAGCCTTTACTTACACAGCAGAGCGAGTATCCCAGGTTGGCACGTAAAAATTTTGTCTTTGGGAATTTGTTTATTCGTTTTGTAACCAAGGTTTTCAAGTTGCAGTTTCCAAATCGTTTTCAAAAATGATTCCAGTTCTCTGCAACTTATGGCTCTGATACCAATCTGTGACACCCCCAAAATACCACTAACGGAGTTTATACCGTTAAGGGGCGCGACTAGACCAGGATCCACAACCATAGTTACAAATACTAAACGAATCGGGGTTAGTTCAAACACAAGTTATAAATCAAAGTCTTAAATTACATACGCAGCGGAAAAATATTTGTCCTTAGCACTAACCACGTGCTTTACATAAATGTTGTTTTAAATTCCCAATTTAGTTTAAATAAAAGTAAACGTCCTCTGTGCCATGCCAACCTCCAGCGGATACTCCTTAGCGATCTGCAAAAGTTTAAACCACGCAAGTGTCAACCTAACGGTTGGTGAGTTCACAGTGGGCTTGTCATGCATTGGCCCGGTCTCATAAACATAGTTTGTATCAAGGTATACTTACAAGTTATTTGTTTGTGAAAAGCAATGCTCGTAATTAAATCTCAATTTATAAATGGTTTGTCCGTGACCTACGTCATCGGGTATGTACTAGTTCCGTAAAGTTAAAGGACTCAACCGATATCGCGGGTAGCTAATCCGTTGTTCCATGCTCTAAGGAAGTTTGTACCAAAGCTGACTTATTTTGTGGGGGCCGAGCCATCCCGTACGGTGCAGACCTACGTCATCGCGGTTTTTGCCTCCCCCGTGTCCTCTCGGGACCACGGTCAAATAGGCTGATATTGTTCCTCCGTGCACTTCCCGTGCCACGGGGCGGAGTTTGTCAAACTCCAGTAGATCTACCCAACATCCCCTCGCTTTCACAAATTAATGGCACAATTAAGTTGAGGACTTTTAAGTTATAAGGCATCCTTAGAAAACATGTGATATCATGTGGTTCAGACTTTAACCTACACTAGCCATACTAAAACGTTTTCAGTTTTGTTTCAGAAAAATAGTTTGTTTGTAGTCCACAAGTGTTTCCCATAAAACACTTCAGTTCATCAAGTGGGTGCCGAGCATCCCGAGTTCTCTTGTTCATTGGTAGGTGCCTAGCACTCTAGAGTTTATCAGCATTGTTTTTCGTTAAGTTATTCGGTGTGGCCCAAACGGACTCACAGTAAGCGGGTTAGTGACACTCACCTTTGGTTGCACTGCTACACTTCAAGTAATCCGAATATTGTTGTTTAACGAAGACCTAGAACACGTTTAGGTCTTAAGTATTAGTTTCGTGTCTAATCTTTACTTAACGTCACTATGGCCCATAACATAGCACGTTGCAACTATGACTCGACATACCGACACACGACACCAATGGTTGATCATAAACAAGGGTTCATATAAATCAGATATCAAGCATGTTTCATCATGGCATAATCATGTAAGTCATGGCATAACACTTAAGCAAATTTCACAAGTTTGGTTTTTTAGGTCAGGTCTTAGTTTTGCTAGCGCAGTTTCGCTAGGCAGTTTCGCTAGGTGCACGGGCAGCACTTTCGCTAGGCAATGCCCGGTGACACAGTTTCGCTAGGTTAGTTTCGCCCGAAACTGCTGACGCAGTTTCGCTAGCTTAGTTTCGCTGGGAAACTGGTTTGAACTTTCGTTCAGGTATTTCGCTCGGTAGTTTCGTTCGAGCTGGTCTGGTCAGGTTACCCGGCGACACTATAGTTTCGCTGGGCAGTGTCGCTGGAAGGAGATATAGTTTCGCTACTTAGTTTCGCCCAGAGAACACGCAGTTTCGCTGGTCGCGAAAAACATACGGATTTGCCTAAAAATCAACCTAACAGCTTCTGATCTTACATGCAATTCATTATTTAGCATTCATAGGCATTTACCAACATAAATCAAGCAGCTTTATCATGTTTAACATGCATTTTAATCATCAAATCTCTAAAAACACTTCTAAACCCTAAAATGACCAAAATTGCATAAATCATCATCATGGTTTGTTTTTACACGTAAAGTTTCTGACTTTATGGTAGATCTAGCATTCCTAAGCAACATATTAAGAGATCAAGTGATTTCATGTAGGTTTAGGCATGCTTTTAAGAGAAATACAAAGAAAACACATGAATGGTGGTTTTTTGGAGACTCACGGTTTGATCTTAGGATCCGGATGAATGATCTTCAAGGCTGAGATCTTGGTAATCCTTGGTGAATCCTCAGCTGACCAGAAATCTCGAGGTAGGAGAGTGTGTGTGTGTTTGTTGTGAAATGAGGCAATTGAGGCTACTAGGGTTTATTAAGTTTATTTATATCAGAGGCTAGTTTCGCTGGCAGTTTCGCTGGCCAGGCGAAACTAGCTCTGGTCTCGGGTACTTTGATCAGTCTAGCCTGCTACCGGGCGACATCTGTAGTTTCGCTCGGTAGTTTCGCTGACTACCAAATTTAGGCAATTTTCACATAATCAAGTATTTACAATTAATCATGCTATTCACAATAATAAGTCATGTATTTAAATCACATTGCACATAAAGACAATCAATGATGAACACATAACACATATGGACGGGTTCGGTGATCAACCAAAGGTCGTGGACGTATTCGGCCTAGTTAAGCATTAGTTACTTAAGTTAACACTTATAACGTAACTAACGGATTTTTCTAACGGAAGTTACCCTTGAAATTCTCGGGTGTCACATGTATCATGGTGAGAATAGTGCAAGCATGAATGCAAAATCTAAGCCTAATTTGAGTTATGCACCAAGTGTTGCTTTCTTGTCAGGAAGTTCAGGAAATTCTGATAAAAATTCTTCACGGGGTTGTAGTTTTACAATGCCAATTCCTCAAATCAAAATGCTTTTTCTGCTGAATCAATGGATGATTGTGCCAAAATGATTGCTGCTTTAATTTCATCATCATTTGGCTTGGTTATAAAAAATGTTGCTAATGCAAAATTAGTCAGAGATGATCTTGATGCTCTTGATGATGATTAACTGACTGAATTGGATTTATCTTGGCAATATGCTATGCTGAGTCATCGTTCCAAAAGATTTTCGAGAAGCATGGCAAATCTACTGCTAAGTTTAGTGAGAAATTAGGTTTTGATAAGTCAAAGTTGAAATGTTATAAATGTTCAAAGCTTGGACATTTTGCCAAAGAATGTCAACAGAAGTCTGGTTTTCATTTATAACCTAAGCCTGGTGTTACTTCACCATCTTCTAGTAATTCAGACAAGCCAATAGCTTTAACAGCTCAACATGATGGTGTTTATGATTGGGGTCAACGATTTAGATATGTTTCATCAGTTTTGATTGTTACTCATGTTCAATTAGATGATTCTTATTCAGATATTAGTTCCGATACAGATTCCACACCAAGTTCTTATGACTCTGCTGAAAATTTGAAGAGTTTGATGAAAGAAAATGCTTCGTTGTTGAATAAAGTTCAAAAGCTGTCTGAGGAATTTGATGTGATTAATTCAAGTTTGAAGATTTCTAAGGAAATTGAAAAAGAGTTGGTTTTGAAGAATGAATGTTTAAAGACTGAGATCAAATTGCTGAATGAAGTTTTAGAAGTGTCCAAACAAGATAAGAAGGATGTTGAAGCTGCCAGAGCAAAGGTTTGTGAAGAACGGGATGAGTTGGTAAAAGAGGTTGAAAAATGGAAGTTTAATGCTGAAGATACTGCTACTGACTTCAAGAATTTATTTGAAAAGTCCAAAATCAAACTTGATTTGCTTACACGGAATGTTGAAGAATCTGCTAGTAAAATTGAAGCATATCAAGTGGATATGGAAAAGCTTTTGGATGAGAAGCAGGAGTTCATTAGTGTTAATAAGGTTCAAGCTGCCAACCTGGAAATTTAAAAGAGAAATGAAGATAAATTGAAGAAGGAATTGTTTGGAGGATTAGATAATCTTCGCATGCAAAAGTTTGAAACTCACAAGGTTGCAAAGCAGTTGATAGCTAAAGAAAACGACTTCGCTGAGGCTCAACAAAAAATTTCTGATCTCAAAATTCAAGTTCTTGATGCTAACAGATTGCTCAACAATGTTTCCAATTCTCAAGTTTTCACAAGCTTTTTAGCTAATGATGCAAATTTTGAGAAAATGTTTGATAAAACTGCTTCACCCCTGCTCAAATCAAAGAAGTCTTTAAAGAAGTGAAAGAGCAAGTTCCTGACTTTGATTATTCAAAGGTCTCATCATCTACTTTTGAGGAAGTAAAAGTTGTGAAAAACAAGAAGAACAAGAAGAATAAGAAGCAGAAGGCAAAGAAATCTGATGTTCTTCCAGCTCCAAAGTTTGTATCTCGTTCCTCTTCTGCTGATAATGAGATATTCGTTACGTTAAGTGATAAGATTCAATCTCAACCTACGTTTGATGATAAAATCTTTTATGATCAGAAAAATGTGACTGAAGTGAAAGCTGAATTTTTTCGGTTAGCAAAGAATGGGCATTCTACATCTGAGGAGAAGGTTGCTGCAAAGAGAGTTGGATTGGGTTTTCAAGAAATGAAAGGTAAAGCTGAGGAAATTCCAGCATCCACATCACATGGTTTGAAGAACATTAAAATGAAACAAGTGAAGAAGGACATATTCAAAGCTAAAAAAGTTCAATCCGAGCAATTTTACAAGCTCAAAGGTTCAGATGAACTCTTTTCTGATAAGGAATTTCCTCTTCATTGTGTTGATGCTCGAAAGATTTCTGAAGTTTTTGTAAAAGCTCAAGTTTCTTCTGAAAGTTTTCAATCTCGAAGCCCAACATCTAAATGGGTCCATGATCGCCAACATCAGGTATATGATTCTCATTCTGATCATGTTCGAGATATTCCTATGTGTAATTCATCGCAGGTACATCACAAGTGGGACACGACAAATCGAATTTGTTATATTTGCCGCCAAACAGGGCATATGGCAAAATATTGTCCACTACCTGCTGATTCCCCACAACGGTTTCATAAGAAACCAGTTTTTGGTAAACTTGTCCAACATAAATTCTTTGATGAAGGACGCAGAGTTTTTAATGAAGTTGAACCTACATTCTTTCAAAAACAAAAACGTTTTGTTCCAATGTTTTGACAAATTCAAAATGTAGGTATATCCTCACAGTCACCTGTGATAAGTTCATCACAAACTGACTTACCAAAATCACAACAATGGAAACCTAAGGTGGTTTCTAAGCAAAACCAGGACACTGGTCAACCAGAAGCAATCCGCTCCGGGTCATTTATGAACTTATCAGTTTAACCAGTGTGCAGGTACTTCTAGAAGACCTATCGACGATTGCAAAGTTGTTGATGTAGGAGTATTCTGCTTAATTTAAATTTCATGATTAAATTTTCTAAAATCTGCATTATTTCTGAAAGTCTACAACTGCAAAATATCCATGTTGATTGATCAATTTTTCTTTGCTTACATATTTTTTTTCCTTTCTCAAAAAGCCAAAAATATATTCTTGTTTTTGAGTAAAATGAAAATCCTAAAATAGAGTTTTAATTTTAAGGGGGAGAATTGTAAGTAAGGGGGAGTATTGAGAAAAAAGCAGGTTATAGGGAGAAGGTGTATACATGCCAAATATATAAGGAAGGTGAATACATGCAAAATATAAAATTATGAGATATTGATCATTGGGAAATGATAGTCATTGGCTTACTTATCTGAATCATGGGTAGAGTAGATGAAAGGGCCATAAGATCATTGTTTGATATGCTTGGTAGGCTTGGCAAATCAGAAAGTATTCAGATGTGATATACACTAAATACCAATGCTTGACCATGTGGACAACATCTTGATGCTTATTTCATGACACAAAAAGAAAAATAAGTGTGAAAATAGTAATGAGAAGTCACTGTGTATACATGCGTTCATTTTGTAAATATTTAAACTTGTTTGATTGTCTTTATTTTGTCAAACGATCGGACTTTCTCTGCGTATCGAAAGATTGACCTGATCGTTGTTCGTTTGACGTTCTGCTTTATTTTCTTTGGTGTTTCGTATAACTCATCGGACTTTCTCTGCATGTACGGGAGTACCGACCTGATTGTTGTTGGGTTATACAATTTCAACTTGTTTATTTTCTTATTTTGTTAAATCCGAGGTCTTATCTGCGTATCGAAAGATCGACCTTAAGGTAGATGATTTAACATTCTTATTTCTTTTTGCATGGTACACAGTTGACAATATCATGAAAAATACTATGCATTATGAAAAATCACAAGTGCTATCACACAAAAGGAAAAAGAAAGTCAAACAGAAAATGTCTGAGTATGTCTGATAGTGTGGGGTACACTGATCAAAGCAAATCTAATCAATACCTTAACATATCTAGATGTTATGAGTACGATTCTGTCTGAGTTTAAATATGGACAAATTATACCGGCAATCAGCATGACTTATGTGTTTCAATTAATTGAAATTGAAGTGTAGTTCAGTGCGTTATGACCAATATGATCCCATATAATCTTTCTCATACCAAAAATAGTGTTTGTTTCTGTACTGCAATTTCTTTTCATATCAAGAAAAGCAGAAAAAGATTTTCGGTGTGTTTTATCATAAACTTTGAAAAACCAAAAATATTTTAGGCTTGTTTTGATATAAATTTTCTAAAAAGCCAAAAGATTTTAATTCTGCTTTAGTTTCGATCTGATCAACACGTGATACAAAATCAAATTTTCATAATCATATCTTGGAGTCTCGAAGAGACGTTTTGCGCCGAGATTATTTAAATATTGATGTAGGAGGCTGAGGTGCTAGTGATCACAACTTCAAGTCTTCTGAAGCTGTTGATAAAGACCAGAGATACACCAGACATTGTCAAGTATTCAAGATCAAGCTACGATCAAGTTGAGGAGGAGTTTGTTTGAAGATTCATTTCATTGGACGAACAGATTCTACACTTGAGGGGGAGCTTGATTGAAGATACATATTTGATGATGTAGAAGATTCATTTCATCGGACGAACAGATTCTACACTTTAGGAACTTCTTGGTCTGATCTTAAGTGTGTGTACTCTGTGGTTTCTTTGTGGTGATAATACAAAATCCTTTGTATTTACTCTTGTGTTTGTAGGTCCAGAACAAACAACTAATCACGATATTCTATCAATCACGAGTGTGGAATCCAAGTGATTGATTGATTCAAGATAAGAAAGTAGAAGAAAGAGATTTGATTAGATGATAAACAACAAAGATCAAATCTTGAATGATGAACAAACTACTTTGATTGATGATTCCGATCGTAAATAACAAGAGAGGAGCACAAATCGTAATCAAGCCAAGCCTACAATGGAGAACCACATGGGGTTTATATAGGATCCCTAATGGACCTTAAACCCTAATAGTAAACCCAATGGTAAACCCCAAGCCCAATAGTAAACCCAACCAAACTAGTCTACTAATCTAAATAAACCCTCTAAGCCCAGCCCACTAATTTAATATTACAAGCCTCATAATCTAGCCTCAACAATCTTCCCCTAGGCTTGTGATATTAAATGTCTTCAATCTTTGAAATTCTTCTTCTTGACTGGCTGGTATAGATGTTGATGAAGATTCTTTCCGCAGAAATCTTCATTGTGTTTCATAACGGGCACTTGAGACTTCCTCTTGATCAGCATCAGCTTGAACTTCTTGAAATGAACAAGTTAAAGAAAGGAGGATTCTCATTGACTTGCTTCTCATGAATGAATTGGTTCTTGCTGAATCTTCGGTAACTGTCTTGAATCTTCAAAAATTAGAGGGTAAAAATTTTGAACACCTCTAACTTTGAAGAACTTGATTGTTGATCTTCAAACTTCATGATCTCTAACTGCTCTCTGCATCATTTTCTTCATCAAAGATCGACTTGAAATCTTCAGCTTCCCCTAAACATGTGTACATCTTCTTTGAAGTTCTTTTGAAGCTTTTGAAAACTTGTAAAGACACCAACAACTTCCCCTGAACAGTTGCTTTTCCAGATGGAAGACTTGTCCGGCTGGTTCTTTAACTTTGAGCAGCAGCAACATCAGCAGCATCTTTCTATCATCAACCTGTCTGACACACATTTGAAAAAATATACTCCACCAGACATTTGATGACTGGTCTTTGGGTCAGAAGGTAATTATCATCTGTTCAGTTGATTCAAATTAACATAATTTTAACTAAAAACCCTAATATAGATTACGGGTTTTCTATAAAACTTCCCCTAAACCCAAGACCTCTAAAGACTTCCCCTCAGCTAAGGACTTCCCCTGAGATAATACATATTATCCTCGAGTTCCCTTCGGATACTATGTATTATGGAAGTCTTTTCGGATAATACTTATTATCCTCCCTCCTTCCCCTAAAAATTTGTCAAGATCTGACGGAGGAAGTCTTTTCCTTTAGATAATAAGTATCATCCTCGAGTTCCCTTCGGATAATACTTATTATCCCATACTGCTTCCCCTAAAAATTTGGCAAGATCTGTCGGGGGCATATTGTCATGCATTAAAACCCATGAAAAACACATTTTGACTTCTCAAATCAACCTGGCCAAGACGAAAACACACCAAAAAGAACTTCACGACTCACACACGAAAGATAAAAACAAACAGATACTTACCAATATCAAACACGAGAAAGTTTACAAGGGATCAAACCGTATGAATCTGACTGAGGAACCTTTTTCAGCTTCAGTTACTCAACAAGTCCAGGTGATTGCCGGTATGTTTGTCCGCTTTAAACTCAAACCCGTTTAATCCCAACCGCATGCGTCATGTTTATTTAGTACAATATTACCATCATGTTTAATTGTCCCCACACCCAAGCGTACACAGCAAAACCTACCTCACTCGATTAACATTGATTTTTTTGATACTTGATATGTGTGTCATGTGAAGTATCGAGCAAGGAACAAGTTCATGCCAAATTAGGTCGGGCCGAACCTGAAGTTCGGACTGGCCGAACCTCATGTTCGGAGGGAGTTCGGTCCAGCGGGCTATATATAGAAGTGTGTTCTTTGTATTGAGGGGGGCTGAGTGTGTGAGATCTGTTAAATGTGTGTTTTCCAGTGTGTATTCTCTGTGTCATTTCTGAGTGTTTAGACTGATTGTAATTGTTCGTTGTGATCAATAAAACAATCGGTTAATTACGTTTAGATGTCCGATTAGATAGATCAAGTAGACGATCCGATGCTCACGCATTTTCAGATTTCATCATGACCGAGTAGACGATCCACCGCTCACGCACTTTCAAGTGGTATCAGAGCTTTCGATTTGCTCTACTGGTATGAGATCTGTGTTTTTCGGAGTTTTGAGTCAAAAACCCTAAGTTTTTGAAAAATCTGAACACTTTTGAGTTCGTTTGATCATTTCAAGTATCCTTTCCATGAAAAATCTTCTTCTAAAACATTTCTACTGAGTTTATCTGAGTTCTTGTAAAAAATCTCGTTCAAAATATCTAAAAGACGGCAAAAATTGAGTAAAAAATGGTTTGTTTCGTTTTCAGTTCGGATGAGGATTAAGGTTCGGCTAAAATAACTGCTCCGATCAAACATGTCAGGACAAGTGGAGAAGTCATGTTGTCTGAGATAACTGGCCTTACTGAGGTAACTTGAGTTATCTCAGGCACATCCACTGCCCGAGATAAAATATTGCTTTCGAGATAAAGTTATCTTACCAGGTAAATTAAGTTACATCGGACAGTTTGCTCTTCCGAGATAACTAGTTACCTCGGGTCTTCTTATCCTTCCGGGATAACTTTAATTTGCCGATAAAATATCTTTCTTATGAGAAATAATTCCTTACATTACTATTATGTTTTTTTGCATTCGACACCCGACAGGACTGTAGGTCCAGAACAAACAACTAATCACGATATTCTATCAATCACGAGTGCGGAATCCAAGTGATTGATTGATTCAAGATAAGAAAGTAGTAGATGATAAACAACAAAGATCAAATCTTGAATGATGAACAAACTACTTTGATTGATGATTCCGATCGTAAATAACAAGAGATGAGCACAAATCGTAATCAAGCAAAGCCTACAATGGAGAAGCACATGGGGTTTATATAGGATCCCTGATGGACCTTAGACCCTAATAGTAAACCCAATGGTAAACCCAACCAAACTAGTCTACTAATCTAAATAAACCCTCTAAGCCCAGCCCACTAATTTAATATTACAAGCCTCATAATCTAGCCTCAACAATCTTCCCCTAGGCTTGTGATATTAAATGTCTTCAATCTTTGAAATTCTTCTTCTTGACTGGCTGGCATAGATGTTGATGAAGATTCTTTCCGCATAAATCTTCATTGTGTTTCATAACGGGCACTTGAGACTTCCTCTTGATCAGCATCAGCTTGAACTTCTTGAAATGAACAAGTTAATGAAAGGAGGATTCTCATTGACTTGCTTCTCATGAATGAATTGGTTCTTGCTGAATCTTCGGTAACTGTCTTGAATCTTCAAAAATTAGAGGGTAAAAATTTTGAACACCTCTAACTTTGAAGAACTTGATTGTTGATCTTCAAACTTCATGATCTCTAACTGCTCTCTGCATCATTTTCTTCATCAAAGATCGACTTGAAATCTTCAGCTTCCCCTAAACATGTGAACATCTTCTTTGAAGTTCTTTTGAAGCTTTTGAAAACTTGTAAAGACACCAACAACTTCCCCTGAACAGTTGCTTTTCCAGATGGAAGTCTTGTCCGGCTGGTTCTTTAACTTTGAGCAGCAGCAACATCAGCAGCATCTTTCTATCATCCTCGAGTTACCTTCGGATAATACTTATTATCCCATACTCTTTCCCCTAAAAATTTGGCAAGATCTGTCGGGTGCATACTGTCATGCATAAAAACCCATGAAAAACACATTTTGACTTCTCAAATCAACCTGGCCAAGACGAAAACACACCAAAAAGAACTTAACGACTCACACACGAAAGATAAAAACAAACAGATACTTACCAATATCAAACACGAGAAAGTTTACAAGGGATTAAACCGTATGAATCTGACTGAGGAACCTTTTTCAGCTTCAGTTACTCAACAAGTCCAGGTGATTGCCGGTATGTTTGTCCGCTTTAAACTCAAACCCATTTAATCCCAACCGCATGTGTCATGTTTATTTAGTACAATATTACCATCATGTTTAATTGTCCCCACACCCAAGCGTACACAGCAAAACCTACCCAACCTCAGAGTTTATTGAGGATTCACAAACCCCCAGCTTGAGGAACCATGCAACACCGTTATGACTACCACTTATTTCATTAACCATCAGTTGGTGATCAGGTCGGCCGCTAAGCACGCAAAGAATACCAACTAAGTGATTATTTATTCTCTTTTCATTTTCATTTTTTTTATTTCTTTTTCATTTCTTTTATTTATTTATTTATTATGTGGTGTAGTCATAACAGCAGAAACATGGCGTGTGAGATAGTGAATACTAGGTATAATTACCACTTTCAACCCGTTTTTACTGGGACTCAGTTTTTTAAACCATGTAGACTAGGATGGGAATCTAACCATTATATCTTTTAAGTTCACAGCACTTTCATTGGAGGTCATAAGTTTAGGTCGAGCCTACCGAGCATATCACCGTGGAGCTTGCCTTTCACTTCTGCCTTACGCGTGTCAGCCATCTCCAACCCGGACATTCATTTTACTTCCCCTAAACTTCTCAAAAACAAGACACAAACAATTAAAAATTGAAAAGCACACTATTTTTGAGGGGTCAACTTTTTCTTCATCTTTACATTTCTTCCCCTTGCTTCTTGATTTTTAATGTCACAATCTTGTGAACATCAATTTTTTTTTTTTAAATAAAAAATAAAACACACAAACACACTTAAAAGAACAAAACACAAAATTTTGCAGACATCTGACCAAGCTAACTTTCAAAGTATTGATTTGAAAAATTTGAGAAAATTGGGTTTCATGACCTGCACACTTCATTGCATTTGAAGTCAAACACATAATCAATCAACAGCTTAATTGAAACTTTAATGAAATAGGTTTGACTCAAAAGACCCTTTGTTGCCTCAACCGAGTTAGGAACAGTACCTTTCATGCTGATTTTGACCTTTTACCTCTCAATGAGACATACCTTCCATTTATAGATTACTTGACATGACATGAAGATACGTCTCCTAAACTGTGCCTGGAACAATCACTTATCAACAAACAAATTAGTAATTAAAAACGTTAGTGATAATCCTCCATGATCGTTCCAGCACAGAGTGAGAGATTAGTTAGCCATTGGTACCCAGGCCATTGTTTTTCTGGGTACACCTGAGGTATCAATAAAGGATACTTATTGTAAGAACATCCCCTTTGAAACATCAGGAAGTTGGGATGGAACTA
This sequence comes from Deinandra increscens subsp. villosa, assembly GCA_039602395.1. Classification (NCBI taxonomy): domain Eukaryota; kingdom Viridiplantae; phylum Streptophyta; class Magnoliopsida; order Asterales; family Asteraceae; genus Deinandra; species Deinandra increscens. The sequence goes on along the minus strand of JBCNJP010000017.1, from coordinate 69,663,776 downwards.
CCTTTATTTTTGGTTTCCAAGTTCCAGGTGATTTAACATGTGATTTAACATTTGTTTTAGTCACCTTTGGAGTTGTGACCTTAGGTATTTCAACCTTCTTCGTTTTAGATTCACTTTTCAAAACAGTTTTTGTTTTAGTCACCTTTTGAGTTGTGACTTTAGGTATTTCAACCTTCTGTATTTTAGAATTATTTTTTAAAACAGTTTTAGTTACCTTGGGAGGGGTAACCTTGGGTTTTTCAGACTTTGTTTGTTTTGAAAATGGTTTCTTCACCTGTTTTTGGAAATTTTGGTAACTTGGAAAGCTATTGTTTTGATTTATAGATTTTCTTTCAGCTTTGGCAGCACCCCAATGTTGATCAGAGGGTTTAACCTTAGGAGCAACAGTCTTCCTTGCCTTAGGTGTTTGCACCATCATTGGCTTAGACTTTACAGACTCCTGAGATGAAACCCTTTGACTTTTCGGAAAATAGGGTTCATAGGGGCGACAAAGACAGTTCCTAGCAATATGACCAGCGATGCCACAATTAAAGCAAGTCTGCTTCTTTAGATAGAAGTCAGACGTGTACCCATTTGTCTTTGGTGGCTGATATGGAGCTGGTTTGCCTTGTGTCTGCTTCATTGGTTTGACTGCAGCTTCAGATTTGACTTTCTGCTGGTTTGTCGAAGCCTGTGTCGAACCTGTCTTTACTGTCTTTGTGCTTCCTTGATTATTTGACGTTGAAGCACCATTCTTGCAATTACAACAACAACTGCATGATCCAACTGAAGAAATGGGAGACACAGCTACTCCCTTGAGCTTTTCATTCTTCACTCCATCCGTTGGTTTCATACTCGGATGCTTGATGGTGATCTTTGGCCTCTCAACTTTAGGTTCACTTATCACTCCATCCGTTATACCCTTGAACTTGGAGGAGAATGATGGTAATTCATATCCTACATCTGGTTCTTGATCAAACATTGATCCAGATGTCATAAAGATCTTCCCCTCAGGCCGTGTCGTCAAGATCACCTTTTCCCTTTCAACTTTGTCAATTACCTTGAAGTATAGGTTTTCAATTTCAGAATATGGTTTCAACTCTATCCCAGCCTCATCAGACTTAGAGTTGTGACATCTGTTATACTCCTGGCACTCAGCATCATCTCTTGATACGTCCTCTATTCTCCCTTCACCATAAGTCATTTTTGTCTCATTGTCAATTTCTTCTTGAGTCATTGGTGTAGTTCCAACCAAGACACTATCAATAGGAGGAGCGGCTTCTTTATAATCAGATTTGGTTCGTTCAACTTGATCCTCACTAAGAAGTATTCCTATAATGTCTCTGGGAACTGGTGGAGGAATAATGCTGTTTGCAGCTAAGGACTTATCAGATTTCTCTGACCCGAACCCAGTTGTGTCTTTCCCAATTTGACCCTTCACAACAACATGTGACAATTCCTTTCCAGCATTTAACATTCGCTTATTTCTTTCCTGATTGCAATCATACTTGACCTGCAGTTCGTTATATTTTTGTTGCAGTTCATCCAGTTGCTTCTTTAGCTCACCAATCTCAATCTTAGCCTGATCATATAAAATAGTCTTCTCTGTTGCTAGCTTTTGATATTTCACAATGTCTAGTTTCTGAGCTTTTACTTTCTCCTCATTCTTTTGCCATCTACCCTTAAACGAACTCCTCTCGCATTTTATCTCAAATAATTCTATCTGATAGTTTTTACAAATTTGCCTAAGTCCAGGAATTATACGAGCACAACTAGGATTGGGGCATATCTCAGTTTTGTCAACTTCATCTGCGAAAGCATCCTTTTCCTCAACCACTGAACTCATTTTCTTTCTTTAGATATGCAGCTCCTGAAAATTTAGAAAAATCAGCAAAAATGGCAAAATCACTATTCAAAGAATAGTGTCAAAAACTTAAAACTGAAAAATGGAGGCCTTCGGAGTGGAATTTGGGGGTCCAAACGAGCTCCCCTGGACATTAGTCAGGGGTAATTCTGGGGCTCGGCGTCACGAACGTCGTGTTCAAATTTGAGCTTCTAACTCCAAACGAGTCAAAAGTTACGCCCGTTTCCGTGAAAGTGTGAAAAAGAGACTTTTTGCCGCAAAAAGTGTTTCCGATCGTAAACCCTGTTTCCGATCGGTAACACTTGATTCCGACTGAGGCACTCGATTACGATCGAGGACACAGTTTACGAATGAGACACGGAGCAAGTCGTAAACGTGAGCTCGTAAACACCGATTACGATTGAGGTTAATCGTAAACGTTGATTTCGACAGAGAGAATCGTAAACGTCGATTACGATTGATGATTCCGGTAACACAAAATCGTAAATACCAATTTACGATCAAGTACGATCGTAAACTCTAATTTCCGGATCGTAAACACGATAAAGATGGTTGCTTGAAGTCGTAAACTTGTTTTTGATGAAGATCTTCAAGCGGAGCGGTCGTAAACACCAAGAAAACCCAGAAAAGCGATCGGAAACGTGAAGAACAGCAGCAGCAGAACTCGTAAACTCAAACCCAGCCTTCATGTGACATCCGAGAATTTCAAGGTTTACTTACGTTAGACAATTCCGTTAGTTACGTTATAAGTGTTAACTTAGTAACAAATGCATAACTAGGCCGAATACGTCCACGACCTTTGGTTGATCACCGAACCCGTCCATATGTGTTATGTGTTTGTTTATTTATTGTTATTATGTGCAATGTGATTTAAACGCATGACTTAGTGTAAATTTGCCTTTTTGGCTTCCAGCGAAACTACTGGGCGAAATTGTAGTGTCGCCCGGTAGCCAGCTAAGCCAATCGATTAACACGTGACCAGAGCCAGTTTCGCCTGGCCAGCGAAACTAGCCAGCGAAACTAGCTTCTGATATAAAACCCATAAAACCCTAGTTGCCTCATTTGTTGCACCATACTCTCCAAAACACACATACACTTCTGGAATTTTGGTCAGACGAGAAAACACAACAAAACACCAAGACCTCAGCCTCAAGACCATCATCTCATCTCATCCATCGATTCTAGAATCAACCGTGAGTCCCATGAACCATTCCTATGTGTTATCTATGTATTTTCTTCATAAAGCATGCCTAGATGTCTGTGTAATCGTTAGATCTTTTGTAAGAATACTTAGGAATGCTAGATCTACAATAAAGTTGGTAACTTTACGTGTGGAATCCACCCATAATGAAGATTTATGCTATTTAGGTCATTTTAGGGTTTTAAATGTATTTTGGTAATTTGATGATGAAAATGCATGAATAAGGTGTTAAAACTGCTTGTTTGATGTTGGTAAATGTCTATGCATGCTAGATAATGAGTTATGTGAAATATGGAAGCTGTTAGAGTGATTTTTAGGCTGATCCGTAAGTTTTTCGCGACCAGCGAAACTGACATGTTCTTTGGGCGAAACTATACAGCGAAACTGTATAGATCTCCCTCCAGCGAAACTGTGCTGGCGAAACTATAGTGTCGCCCGCGAAACTGACTAGACCTGCTCGAACGAAACTATCGAGCGAACCAACCTGAACGAAAGTTCAAACCAGTTTCATGCGAAACTAGGCTAGCGAAACTGCGTCAGCAGTTTCGGGCGAAACTAGCCTAGCGAAACTGTGTCATCGGGTACTGCCTAGCGAAAGTGCTGCCCGTGCACACAGCGAAACTGCCTAGCGAATCTATGCTAGCGAAACTGTGACCAAACCCAAGCTTGTGCAATTTGCTTGAATGTTATACCATGACTTACATGATTATGCCATGATGAAACATGCTATGATTTCTGTAATATGTGGACCCTTGTTTATGATCAACCATCGGTGTCGTGTGTCGGTATGTCGTGTCATAGTTCCAACGTGCTATGTTATGGGCCATAGTGACGTTAAGTAAAGATTAGAAACAAAACTAATACTTAAGACCTAAACGTGTTCATAGGTCTTCGTTAAGCAAACTTGGATTATTAAGCAAGTGTAGCAGTGCAACCCAAGGTGAGTGTCACTAACCCAATTACCGCGAACCCGTTTGTGTCACACCGAATAACTAAAAGTAAAACAATGCTGACAAACTCGAGAGTGCTATGCACCTCCCTGATGAACGTGAAAACTTGGAGTGCTCGGCACCCACTTGATGAACTTGAAGTGCTTTATGGGAAGCACTTGCGAATTTCTTAAACGACTATTTCTAAAACGAAACTGAAAACACTTTTGAGATTCATGAGAATCCGGTAACCCGTTTTAATATGGCTAGTGTAGGTTAAAGTCTAAACCACATGATATCACATGACTTCTAAGGATGCCTTGAAACTTAAAAGTCCTCAACTAAATTGTACCATTAATTGTAAAGCGAGGGGATGTTGGGTAGATCTACTGGAGTTTGACAAACTCCGCCCCGTGGCACGGGGAGTGCACGGAGGTACAATATCAGCCTATCTGACCGTGATCCCGAGAGGACACGGGGGAGGCAAAACCGCGATGACGTAGGTCCGCAGAACTGATGGCACGGCCACTACAATAATTTATGGTCAGTGATGGTACGAACTTCCTTAGTGCATGGAACAACGGATTAGCTACCCGCGATATCGGTTGAGCACTTTAACTATACAAAACTAGTACATACCCGATAACGTAGGTTACGGACAATACTTTTACTAAACCACGATACTATGATTTTGGTTATCACAAGCATTGCTTTTCACAAATAAATTGTACGAAAGAATACGTTTACACGATTATGATTTATGAGACCGGGCCACTGCATGACAAGCCCACTGTGAACTCACCAACCGTTAGGTTGACACTTGCGTGGTTTAAACTTTTGCAGATCGCTAAGGAGTATCCGCTGGAGGTTGGCATGGCACTTGAAGATTTCTTATTTTAAACTCAAACTTGGAAATTTAATAACAATTCATGTTTTGTAATTTAAGCACGTGGTTAGTGCTAAGATACTTATGTTTATTTTCCGCTGCGTACTTGTAAAAACAACTGTTTTGATTATGAACATTTGGACTTTACTCTGATTTGTTTAGTATTTGTAACTAATGGTTGTGGTCCTGGTTTGCTCGCACCCCTTAGCGGTATAAACTCCGTTAGTGGTTAGTTTGGGGGTGTGACAGATTGGTATCAGAGTCATAAGTTGCAGAGAACTGGAATCATTTTGAAAAACGATTTGGAAACTGCAACTTGAAAACCTTAGTACAAACGAACAAACAAATTCCCAAAACCAAAATAATTACGTGCCAACCTGGGATACTCGCTCTACTGTGTAAGTAAAAGCTTAGTACGTATGTATATATATATATATATATATATATATAAATATATATATAGACCGTGTCTAGGAAGTCTAACGGAAAACCTTAGGGAAAATTTTCACATACGAAACGCGAACGCGAATACGCACACTATCCGGGGGAAAGCGACAACGAAACGATGCTACACGCTACGTCCTGATTTCTACTACGATGACTACGCCGACGGTGACTTTTATGGGAAAGCCGACTTTCGACGATAGCTACTTACGACTTACGACGTTCTCCGACGACGCCTCCATTTTGCACGAAAATTTTTCTGGACTAATAGTGGGATAACGGGAAATTGTTATTATACATATTATGGGATATGTATAAAGTATAATTGTGACTGAACACTGGCTACTTTAACTGTCCAGCAAGATGTCTGGAAGAGGACACGGAAGGAACAACATCAACATGACACCTGCACAGCTACAAGCAATGATTAATGAACACGTGCAAGCCGCGGTGGCAGCCGTCCAAGCTGCATACGCCGCACAGGGTAACTATTATGCCGGTTAAGGCACAAAGCGAATTATATTTGACCTGTTTAAATTTGAAACCCGAACTATTATTGTATCAGGAAACCAGCATCACTGTACGTTTAAGTCCTTCATGGACTGCAAGCCGATAACGTTTTCCGGCGAAGAAGGAGCGGTAGGACTCCTCAGGTGGATCGAGAAGTCTGAAAAGGTTTTCTCCATGTGTAATTGCCCGGCTGAAAGCAAGGTGAAGTTTGCTACTGGTACCTTTGAGGGAGCTGCACTCTCCTGGTGGAATGCCGAAATCCAGATGATTGGGATTGATGCGGCTAATAACATGCAATGGGAAGCATTCAAGGAACTGATTATGGAGGAGTATTGTCCTCGTGACCAAGTGAAGAAGTTAGAGGGCGAATTCTTGAATTTGAAAATGATTGGGTCTGAAATTGAGCAATATACTGCGCGTTACCATGAGTACGCGGTCTTGTGCCCCACAATGGTTGATGCTGAGTTCAAACGCATTGAGCGTTATCTGGAAGGCCTCGCGCCTCAAATCAAAGGATTAGTGACTGCCAGCAACCCCGCAACCATGCAGCAAGCCATCCGTTTGGCTCACAAGCTTACTGATCAGGAGGTTGAGAAGGGTACACTTCCTGCAAAGGCCACTGAGAAGACTGCCCTTAGTGGCAAGAGAAACGCTGATGATGAAGCTCCTGAAAACTCCATCAACAATCAGAGTGTGGGGAACAGCACTGGGAGGTCCTATAACTCCCAAGGTCAAAGCAAAAGGTCTGGGAACAACAATGGTAACTACCGCCAGGGCGGTAATGGGCAAAGCAACTACAAAGGTAACCTGCCTCTGTGCAACAAGTGTGGGAAACATCATGCTGGTGTTTGTAGAAAGAATCTGAGCTGTGAAAGGTGTGGAAAGAAAGGCCACGAAGCAAAAGACTGTTGGGCAACTCTACCTGAGCAGCAAAACCGCCAAAGGCAAAACAACAATAACAATCATGGCAACAACTACGGGAACAACCGTAACGGGCAGGGAAATAATCAGAACAACAATGGTGGAGCCCGTGGTTGTTTTGAATGTGGTGCCCAAGGCCACATTAAGAGGGACTGCCCACAGCTGAGAAGACAGGGAAACGGTAACCAAGGAAACAACGGTGGGAATGGTAATGGTGGAGGAAATAGTAACGGGAATGGCAACGGGAATGGTAGAAATGGAAGGGGAAGAGCTTTTGTTATGGGTCAAGGTGAAGCTCGCAATGATGCCAACGTGATTAACGGTAAATTCATCCTTAATGGTTTCTTTGCTACTGTATTGTTTGATTCTGGTGCTGAAAGAAGCTTTATTTCCACTAAATTTGCTAAGTTGATTAATGCTAAACCTATTGCCCTAGACGCTAAGTATGTGGTAGAGCTAGCAAATGGTAAACTTCATGATACGACTCAGATAGTTAAGGACTGTAAGTTAGAACTAGTTGGCCATACGTTAGGAATCGACCTTATGCCTTTCCCGATTGGTAGTTTTGATGTTATAGTAGGAATGGATTGGTTATCTGAGAATCGAGCTGAAATTTTATGTCAAGAAAAAGTGGTTTGTATTCCACTCAAGGACGGTGAAGTGCTAACAGTTCAAGGTGAAAAAGGTGGAACAGTAACCGGTATAATTTCGTTTCTCAAAGCTCAAAAGTGCCTTCGTAAAGGTCACTTCGCGATTCTTGCAAACGTCACCGATTCGACACTTCCCGAGCGCAGAATCGACGACTACCCGATAGTCCGCGACTTCCAAGATGTATTTCCTGAAGATCTGCCTGGGTTGCCTCCAGTTCGACAAGTAGAGTTTGGGATCGACCTAGCTCCTGGAGCCGCTCCGATTGCACGCGCACCGTACCGTTTGGCAGTAAGTGAACTCAACGAACTCTCCTCACAACTTCAAGAGCTACTTGACAAAGGGTTTATTCGTCCAAGTTCGTCTCCATGGGGAGCACCAGTATTATTTGTTAAGAAGAAGGATGGAATGTTCCGAATGTGTATTGACTATAGAGAGCTTAACAAGGTTACGATCAAGAATTGGTATCCACTTCCTCGAATCAACGACCTCTTCGACCAGCTGCAAGGTTCGAGCTACTTCTCAAAGATTGATCTACGGTCTGGATATCACCAACTTCGTGTATGTGATGAGGATGTACCCAAGACTGCTTTCAGAACTCGCTATGGTCATTACGAGTTTTTGGTTATGCCGTTTGGGCTAACTAATGCGCCTGCTGTATTTATGGATCTGATGAATCGAGTGTGCAAGCCGTACCTCGATAAGTTTGTGATCGTTTTCATTGATGACATTTTGATCTACTCCAAGACGAAGGAAGAACACGAGGAGCACCTACGACTTATTTTGGAATTACTTCGCAAGGAACAGCTTTATGCTAAGTTTTCGAAATGCGATTTTTGGATTCGCGAAGTCCAGTTCCTTGGACACATTATCGATCAGAATGGAATTCATGTCGACCCAGCTAAAGTGGAAGCTATCAAGAATTGGTCTACTCCAAGAGCGCCGACCGAAATCCGACAATTTTTGGGACTTGCCGGATATTACCGAAGGTTCATTAAGGGTTTCTCGCAATTGGCTCAACCCTTAACAGCTTTAACGCATAAAGGAGTGCAATATAGATGGGGTGAAAAAGAAGAACGCGCGTTTCAAACTCTTAAAGATATGCTATGCTCAGCTCCAATTCTCACGTTACCCGATGGGATTGACGACTTTGTAGTTTACTATGATGCATCCATTCAAGGACTCGGTTGCGTGTTGATGCAACGGGATAAAGTGATTGCCTATGGGTCCAGGCAACTGAAGGGCATGATTTGGAATTGGGAGCCGTTATTCATGCACTCAAGATTTGGAGACATTACCTCTACGGAACAAAGTGCACAATATTCACCGACCACAAAAGCTTACAGCACATATTTGAACAGAAGGATCTCAACATGCGACAACGAAGGTGGGTCGAGCTATTGAATGATTATGACTTAGCAATTAAGTATCACCCGGGAAAAGCCAATGTTGTGGCTGATGCATTAAGTCGGAAAGAGTATGAAAAGCCTCGACGGGTACGAGCGCTGCAACTTACCATCCACACGGGATTGCCGGATCGGATCCGCGATGCCCAACAAGAAGCTTTAAAGGAGGAAAACTTCGCAGCTGAAGCACTGCGAGGGGTGGATGGAAATTCTGAAGTTAAGTCCGACGGACTCAGGTATTACAATGACAGAATTTGGGTTCCTCTACTTGGAAATCTCCGTGAACTCGTGATGGACGAGGCTCACAAGTCAAGGTATTCGGTGCACCCTGGATCGGATAAAATGTACCAAGATTTGAAGAACTTGTATTGGTGGCCGAATATGAAAGTCGACATTGCTCGATATGAGGCTAAATGTTTAACATGCTCAAGAGTTAAGATTGAGTACCAAAAGCCTTCTGGGCTATTGCAACAACCAAAGATCCCAGAATGGAAATGGGAGGATATCTCCATGGATTTTGTAACGGGACTACCACATCGACCGAATCGACCGGATGCGATTTGGGTTATCATTGATCGATTAACCAAATCTGCACACTTCATTCCAATGAAAGAAACTGATAATATGGATAAGTTAACTAAGCTGTACATTGACCGAATTGTGGCACGTCATGGAGTGCCTAAGACTATTATCTCTGATCGAGATCCTCGATTTACTTCCCGATTGTGGCAATCTATGCAAGAAGCACTGGGAACCAGACTGGATATGAGTACAGCCTATCACCCACAGACCGACGGTCAGACGGAACGAACTATTCAGACTTTAGAAGACATGCTCCGAGCTTGCGTTCTCGACTTTGGTAAAGACTGGGAGGCTCATCTTCCATTGGTGGAGTTCTCCTACAACAACAGTTATCATTCAAGTATCGGTGCTGCACCTTTTGAAGCTCTTTATGGCAGAAAGTGTAGATCGCCCGTGTGTTGGGCTGAAACGGGTGAGAAAGGACTCACTGGACCGGAAATCATTCATGATACAACTGAACGCATTATTCAAATCAGAAAGCGGATAGCTGCAGCACGAGATAGACAAAAGAGCTATGCCGACAAACGCCGTAAACCTTTGAAGTTCGAGGTAGGCGACAAGGTGCTATTGAAGGTATCTCCATGGAAGGGAGTGATACGCTTTGGAAAGCGTGGAAAGTTGAATCCTCGCTACATCGGACCGTTTGAAATCGTTGGGGAAGTAGGCCCGGTGGCCTACCGTTTACAACTCCCTGTCGAACTCGATGGAGTTCTCAACGTGTTTCACGTCTCTAACTTGAAGAAATGTCTGGCTAACAACACTGAAATAATCCCTTTGGAGGAATTGGAAATCGACGAACATCTGAGATTTATCGAGCAACCGGTAGAAATCATGGGACGCGAGGAGAAAACCCTCAAACGTAGCAAGATTCCGATCGTCAAGGTTCGATGGAACTCAAGACGTGGACCAGAATATACTTGGGAACGAGAGGATCAAATGAAGAAAAAGTATCCTCACCTGTTCGAGCAAACGTCCACGGAAACTCAAGGTATGATTTAATTTTGGGGACCAAAATTCCTTTAACAGGAGGAGGATGTGGCGACCCTAAAACTTTTGCTTTCTTTCCCCAGCGACGACAGTCGATGCTACGAATGCTACGACACAAGAATAATTTTCGGGACGAAAATTCCAATTACAAGGGGATGATGTGACATCCGAGAATTTCAAGGTTTACTTCCGTTAGACAATTCCGTTAGTTACGTTATAAGTGTTAACTTAGTAACTAATGCATAACTAGGCCGAATACGTCCACGACCTTTGGTTGATCACCGAACCCGTCCATATGTGTTATGTGTTTGTTTATGTATTGTTATTATGTGCAATGTGATTTAAACGCATGACTTAGTGTAAAATTTGCCTTTTTGGCTTCCAGCGAAACTACTGGGCGAAATTGTAGTGTCGCCCGGTAGCCAGCTAAGCCAATCGATTAACACGTGACCAGAGCCAGTTTCGCCTGGCCAGCGAAACTAGCCAGCGAAACTAGCTTCTGATATAAAACCCATAAAACCCTAGTTGCCTCATTTGTTGCACCATACTCTCCAAAACACACACACACTTCTGGAATTTTGGTCAGACGAGAAAACACAACAAAACACCAAGACCTCAGCCTCAAGACCATCATCTCATCTCATCCATCGATTCTAGAATCAACCGTGAGTCCCATGAACCATTCCTATGTGTTATCTATGTATTTTCTTCATAAAGCATGCCTAGATGTCTGTGTAATCGTTAGATCTTTTGTAAGAATACTTAGGAATGCTATATCTACCATAAAGTTGGTAACTTTACGTGTGGAATCCACCCATAATGAAGATTTATGCTATTTAGGTCATTTTAGGGTTTTAAATGTATTTTGGTGATTTGATGATGAAAATGCATGAATAAGGTGTTAAAACTGCTTGTTTGATGTTGGTAAATGTCTATGCATGCTAGATAATGAGTTATGTGAAATATGGAAGCTGTTAGAGTGATTTTTAGGCTGATCCGTAAGTTTTTCGCGACCAGCGAAACTGACATGTTCTTTGGGCGAAACTATACAGCGAAACTATATAGATCTCCCTCCAGCGAAACTGTGCTGGCGAAACTATAGTGTCGCCCGCGAAACTGACTAGACCTGCTCGAACGAAACTATCGAGCGAACCAACCTGAACGAAAGTTCAAACCAGTTTCATGCGAAACTAGGCTAGCGAAACTGCGTCAGCAGTTTCGGGCAAAACTAGCCTAACGAAACTGTGTCATCGGGTACTGCCTAGCGAAAGTGCTGCCCGTGCACACAGCGAAACTGCCTAGCGAATCTATGCTAGCGAAACTGTGACCAAACCCAAGCTTGTGCAATTTGCTTGAATGTTATACCATGACTTACATGATTATGCCATGATGAAACATGCTATGATTTCTGTAATATGTGGACCCTTGTTTATGATCAACCATCGGTGTCGTGTGTCGGTATGTCGTGTCATAGTTCCAACGTGCTATGTTATGGGCCATAGTGACGTTAAGTAAAGATTAGAAACAAAACTAATACTTAAGACCTAAACGTGTTCATAGGTCTTCGTTAAGCAAACTTGGATTATTAAGCAAGTGTAGCAGTGCAACCCAAGGTGAGTGTCACTAACCCAATTACCGCGAACCCGTTTGGGTCACACCGAATAACTAAAAGTAAAACAATGCTGACAAACTCGAGAGTGCTATGCACCTCCCTGATGAACGTGAAAACTTGGAGTGCTCGGCACCCACTTGATGAACTTGAAGTGCTTTATGGGAAGCACTTGCGAATTTCTTAAACGACTATTTCTAAAACGAAACTGAAAACACTTTTGAGATTCATGAGAATCCGGTAAACCGTTTTAATATGGCTAGTGTAGGTTAAAGTCTAAACCACATGATATCACATGACTTCTAAGGATACCTTGAAACTTAAAAGTCCTCAACTAAATTGTACCATTAATTGTAAAGCGAGGGGATGTTGGGTAGATCTACTGGAGTTTGACAAACTCCGCCCCGTGGCACGGGGAGTGCACGGAGGTACAATATCAGCCTATCTGACCGTGATCCCGAGAGGACACGGGGGAGGCAAAACCGCGATGACGTAGGTCCGCAGAACTGATGGCACGGCCACTACAATAATTTATGGTCAGCTTTGGT
>JBCNJP010000017.1:69596159-69650762 GCA_039602395.1 Deinandra increscens subsp. villosa | reverse complement strand
AGGTTCCTGATTCGACTAATCTCCGAATTCATTCTATTCATCCTCAAGAGAATATTATTGGAGATTTGACTTCTGGGGTGCGCACACGCCATCAGTTATCTGATAATGTCGATGCTTTGATTGCTGAAATTTGAGATTCGGGTGTTCAGAATGATATGTTTCATTCTTGTTTTCTGTCTCAAGTTGAGCCGACCAATGTTGAACAAGCGTCGGAAGATTCTTCTTGGGTTGAGGCTATGCAGGAGGAGTTGCAACAATTCCAGAAGTTGGGTGTTTGGCATTTGGTTGATCTTCCGAAAAATGCTAAGAAAGCATGTGGTACTAGATGGGTATTCAAGTGTAAGAAGGATGATCGAGGCATCATTGTTCGTAACAAAGCTCGATTAGTGGTTCAAGGATTTTCTCAAATTGAGGGTATTGATTTTAATGAGGTTTATGCTCCAGTTGCGCGGATTGAAGCTATTCGAATCTTTTTAGCTTTCGCAGCATTTCATGGATTTAAAGTATATCAAATGGATGTTAAAAGTGCTTTTCTCAACGGGAAGATTCGTGAAGAGGTTTACGTGATGCAGCCACCTGGATACTATGATCCCGACTTTCCTGACCGTGTGTACAAACTCGACAAAGCGTTATATGGTCTCCATCAGGCCCCGAGAGCCTGGTATGAGACGCTTTCTACACATTTGCTCGACAACGGTTTTCGTCGTGGCACTGTAGATTGCACACTATCGTCGAAGCGGTTTGGGAAAGATTTATTGCTTGTTCAGGTGTATGTGGATGATATCATATTTGGGAGCACAAATGACGCGTTGTGTAAAGAATTTGAGCGTGTCATGCAAACGAAATTTGAAATGAGTTCAATGGGCGAGATGGGATTCTTTTTAGGTCTTCAAGTCCACCAATCGGCCAAAGGCATCTTTCTACATCAATCGAAATATGTTACTGACATTTTGGCTCGGTTTAAGATTGGTGATGTTCGGATTCCAAGCACACCGCTACAGGTTTCTTATGGTCTTGGACCAGATGAGTCTGGTGCCACAGTGGATCCAACATTGTTTAGGGCTAAGATCGGTTCTTTAATGTATTTAACTGCTTCTCGTCCTGACATCATGTTTGCTGTGTGTTTATGTGCTAGATATCAAGTTGCTCCGAAGGTTTCTCACATGATGGCAGTGGACAGAATTTTTGCTTATTTGAAGGGTAACCAGGATCTGGGTATCTGGTATCCTAATGATAATAAGTTTGATTTTACTGCATATTCTGATTCCGATTATGGTGGATGTAAGATAAATTTCAAATCTACAACCGCCGGGTGTCAATTTTTGGGAGAACGACTCGTGTCGTGGCAGTGCAAAAAGCAAACCTCGGTTGTAACGTCGACTGCGGAGGCTGAGTACGTGGCGGCTTCCAGTTGCTGTTCACAGGTTTTGTGGATCCAACAGCAGTTGCGCGATTATGGTTTGACATTTCTAACTACTCCCATTTTTATTGATAATTCAGCTGCCATCTCTATCACGAAAAACCCCGTGCAACATTCCAAAACTAAGCACATTGATATCCGTTATCACTTTATTCGTGATTGCTACGAAAAGAAATTGATCGATTTGCAAAAGATTCACACTGATTTTCAAAGAGCTGACTTGTTTACAAAAGCGTTTGATAAAGTTCGCTTTCAATTTTTGTTGAAAATCAATGGGGTTACTCGGTTAACTGCTATTTGATCTGGTTCAGTTGATCATTTTTTTTGTTTTTGTTATTTCTTTTGTTTTTCTGCTTTTTAGGGGGAGTAATTGGAAAATACAAAAATAGTGTATTTTCTGTTTTAAAAAAAGAAAAAAAGCATAAAAAAGTTGAAAAAGCTAAAACATATAAAAATTGAAAAATTAAAATTGAGAAATTTTGATCCGACCTTGTGAGAAATGATGGTACATCAGCATACGTTATCTGCCATGGATAGAGTAGAAAGAAAGGCTGTAGGTACTTGTTTGTTTTGATTGAATGTGCTGAATAGTCTGATATATGTGAGTATGATATAAAGATAATGCCTGCTTGATAATTGTGGTTACACACTGTGATGGGTACTGTGTAAATCTGGCATAATGAGAGATGAAAATACCAAAAACAGAATAAAGAGATGTTCTGATGTATGCTTGCTTTATTTTGAAAGATTTAAACTTGTTTGATTTTCTTTATTTTGTCAAACGATCGGACTTTCTCTGCGTATCGAAAGATCGACCTGATTGTTGTTCGTTTGACGTTCTGCTTTATTTTCTTGGTGTTTCGTATAATCCATCGGACTTTCTCTGCGTGTACGTGAGTACCGACCTGATTGTTGTTGGATTATACAACTTCTGCTTTATTTTATATTTCTTATTTTCCTAAACAATCGGACTTTCTCTGCGTGCCTACCGGCCGACCTGATTGTTGTTTGTTTAGGGTTCTGATTTCTTTTTGCAAGAAACATCATGAGCAAGATATCTCTGTGAAAATTTGTTCTGTATAAGCAAGTTTACATTATCAGTATGAGAAATCTGCTGCAAGTAACTTGGCTTGAATAAAAGAAAATATAAAAATGAAATAAGCAGTTTGCCAGTATTCCTGATCGTGTGGGTACCATGTTATTAATGCTTGATAAATACACTTAATTTCATATCAGAAAGCTATAAATATGACTTGCTTTAGCTGAAATAAACCAAATGGTTGTATTCTCAGACAACTTGGCTTGCATGCTTAGTATTTTGAAATTGAAGTGTGTATGATGCGTTATGTCTGATATGATCTCACGTTGTGATCTTTCTCACAAAAATATAACTTATTGCATTTTGATTTCCTGATTTCTGTTGGTTTGCTGTTTTTGCTTATTTTAGAAAATCCAAAAAGATTTTAGGTGTGTTTTAGCATAAGTTCGAAAAATCAAAAAGATTTTAGTGTGTTTTGATATAAATTTGATAAAAATCAAAAAGATTTTCATTCTGGTTTATTTTTGGTCAACTGAATTCAGTGATGAAAAATTCTTGTTTAAAATGAATCACAATCGATGCTAAATCAGTTCATCATGTTTGAAATTGAAGAAATTGAATGTTTTTGATAAAAAAAAATGAGAAATTTGATGATCGGGGGCAAAGTGGTCATTTTCTGATCCGGCGGACCAGCTGGTCCGCTGGCGGACCACATTGGGTATAAATGGGAAATCTGGTCCGTGAGAACTCATATTTTGCGGACCACATAATTGAACACAGAAAGAAACCCTAAATCCTCCCATCCGTATTTCCCTGATTTTTCATCCGATAACGAAGTGCTGCTCAAAATTTTTGTTGCTACAGGTAGATTGACTGAATGCGCACAGATTCATGGTCTTGATTTCTGCAATGGTTGTCTATTTCAGTTTAAAATTGAGATTTAAGTTTCGGTTTTTAAGTGAAACCGACTTGATGTGTGTTTAACAGGTTTTACTCAATGTTCGTGTGTATGAAACACATTATTAGAGTCGAAATATACTCTAGAGTGAACCCTTGGTCTTTGATTCCAAAACAAACACTTCAAAAATGCATGTAATTCGAATTGACTGTTCGATAAACTGATCGTCCGCCGGACCACATTTGGTCAATGTTTTCAAACTGATCCGGAGATGATCCGTTTGACCAAACTGATCCGCAGTCAACGAACTCTGATCCGCCGGACCAAGTGATCCGCATGATAAAGTGATCTGCAACTGGTCCGCCGGACCAGATGATCCGGATGCACAAAATTGATCCGTGGTTTGGTCCGCTCATCAAATTTTCAAAAAGTTATTCGTTTGAGTGGTTTACTTAACATCAGAGTTAGTCATTGAGAATTATGATTATATTGACTGATTTTAATGATGTTTTGTTTTGATGATATGTACAGCAATGGCAGATTTCAAATCAATTGGCGAACACAATGTCTGTGCTTTCCTAGATGCTGCAGAAAAGTGGAAGCCACAATTTCTTAACATCTTTGATTTCATTAGACGATCAAGGATATTCTTTGCTGCCACTCATGAGTGTCCTCCATATAAAGATTTGCTGGTAATGTTCTGGAATTCAGCACAAGTGGATTGCTCAGTGACGCCATCAGTAATTCGTGCAAAAATACTAGAGACTGATGTGATTATATCTGAAGCTGATGTGCGAAGAGTTTTAAGACTGAATGATCAAGCTGATTACCCAACTGAGTTTCATGAAGCAGATTTGATAGCTCTATTAAGAAGGATAAAGTACGATGGACAATTGTATGTTCCATGGTATCTCAAAGCTAATCTGAGTCCTCCATATAAATATTTGATGCATGTTATCATTAAGTGTTTTGGAAATCGAACAAGGGGTCAGGAAGAATTTGATCTGAGGGTGTTATCTTTTTTCTGTGCATTGGTGCTAAATCGAGAATTCAATTTCTCTGGATGGATTTTTAACTACATGAGGGAGAATATCTTGGTGAAACAAGTGCGAAGTATCATGTATCCAAGGTTTATACAAATGATTCTGAATGATATGCATCCAAATCTTCCAAAGAATGCTGCTGCAATTATAGATATGAAGCATATGAACAGGGTGGCTGTTGGAAAGATTCCTGTATATTACAAGCAAAAAGGAAACTCAGCTGCTCCACCGAATAAGCGTTTGATTGGTCATCTTGTGAATCCTGATTATGTAGCTCCGGCTAATGGTGCTGCTAAACATCCAGATAGTTCTGATGATGAATTACATTATGATGATAATGGGTATCCAACTGAGATTGTAGAAGATGATGAAGTTGAGCAACCAGCAAATCAAGAACCAATTGTGCAAGAACCTGTTGTGCAACAACCAGTAGTTCAAGAACCTGTTCAGCAACAACAGAATACCGAGCAAGTTACTTCTGAAAATGTAAATGATCCTGACCCGGTGAATGTTTAGGATGATGATATGATGGGTGATGATGGTGGTAGTTCGTCTGAGACAGAGTCAGATTCTGGTAGTTACACGTCAATTACTATAAATGCCAGAAATGTCTCTGTGAGGAAAGGTTCAAGGCAGCATATTGAATACTTGAAGTCCAGAAACTTGGATACTTCTAAGTATGAAGTTAGAACCAAATAGACTGAGGACAGAAGTGATCCTGCTTATTCTCCTAGTTTGGCGGAGTCTGTTAGAAAATCGGCTGCAGACAAAGGCAAAGCTCCTGAGGTTGTTACTGGTAGGCGTATGAAGCGTATGGATGTTAAATATAAAGGAGTGAAGCAAGGTTCTTTTCTTGCTGATGCCAGAAAGTCTGGGCAAAGTCCACCAAGTAAGAAGCAAAAAGTGACTACTCCGTCTTCAATCCCAATTCAGCCAACCACCAAAGCTGCAGATGTTCAAAGTTCAAAACTGAAAGTGCCTGGATACGGATCGGTTTGGACGAATTTATCGAATACAAAACGTAATCAAATGAGAATCAACACACAAAACGTAAATAAACTCAATCTCTTATTGATAGAGAATCAGAGTTACAGATAATTACACAGAGACAACTCACAGACAAGTTCGCTCAAACTCTCTCAGAAACTTACAAAATACAAAGACACAAATCTATTTATAGACCTACGGACGTCCGAACTCCCTAGCATGTCTGAACCCCAGGTTCGGCCAAGGCTCGGCCAGGGTTCGGCCAGAGTTCGGCCTACAGACCTAATTCAAAACATTGTGTCTTCGATCGATCCAGCTCATTGCCATTTCGTGTATCAACAAACTCCCCCTTGGCAACAGCTGGACCGTTCTTCATCAGCCTCGAGCATCTGAAGTAGCCTTATCACCTTTCCTAACCAAATCATGATTGTTTCCGGCAAAAATGTTGAATGCAAAACAAACCCTTATCACCCTCTGGAACTTCAGCGCTTGATCCATAAAATCAGGATGATACAGGATAGGATTGTAATACAACTCAGCAATATCAGCCTTCGACAAGTTAATCAGCCACATAGGATCGTAGATCTTCACAACCCGATTCTCTTCTTCCAAAACAATAACTGCTTCACCCGTCTTTTCATTGTAATACCACCACCTCAGATCCTTGATAAAGTCTTGTTGCATCTTCATCAGTGGTATCTTTTTCATAACATCAGGCTTCTTTGGAAAAACTAGAATTATCAGCTTTTTACCAGTCAATGCATGAACTCTTGTCGTAGATCGACGTCGTTTAGGTCTTTGAGGATCTAGAAATTGAAAACCTTCACGACACTCTTTCTCGAGAATCTTTTTAAAATGCATTCCTACCGCATCATTGCCATAACAACAAAAAGGTTTTCTCGTCAGCTCACGAACATCCCAAACCGGTAAACTACTGAAATCCTTGGCTCGCTTGAAATATTGGATTCTGTTTTCACGTTTAATTCTATAGCACCCCAAACTCGAAGCATACATCCAGCTGATAATTTCTCCTGACACCCGACCCTTAAACTTAAAAGACGATCTTTGCTTAACTGGTTTCGGAGGCGGCACATAGTTTGCATGAAAAGCTTTCATAAATTCTTTAAACGTCTGATTATGTTTTTGAACCTGTGCCTCCTTAACCACCGGGTCTTCAGGTTTCTCAGCTTCTTTCTTTTTCAAAACCTCTTCAATTTCAGCATCTTTATCTTTAGGAAACACTTCAAACTCATCACCAGTTTGGTTGTTATTGAAGTTGGAGTACAGATCTGGATACTCTTCCTCTGTAATATCCTCCACTTCAACTTCTTCTTCAAAAATACCATCAATGTCTTCATCCGACTCTGGTTCTGGTTCATTGTATTTCTCTGGTTCTTTCTCAGCTGTCTTTCTCAGCTCTTCTTCATTTAATTCAAAAACTCGTTTTAACTCCTCCACCGTCAACTCACCAACAAATTCCCCCTCTTCAAGCGTCTGTAGCATTTCAGCAAATTCATTCAGACTTTTAGCTGCTTGACTAGATGGAATTACTGAAATTGGCACTGCTTCTCTCGAATCCTTCTCCCCCTGGGATGATGATGCACCAGCAC
Source organism: Deinandra increscens subsp. villosa (assembly GCA_039602395.1). Classification (NCBI taxonomy): domain Eukaryota; kingdom Viridiplantae; phylum Streptophyta; class Magnoliopsida; order Asterales; family Asteraceae; genus Deinandra; species Deinandra increscens. The sequence goes on along the minus strand of JBCNJP010000017.1, from coordinate 69,643,765 downwards.
CCGAACCCGTAGTTCCAGATGGGCCTGGACCGCCACCAACATTCCCTTGGTCATCTTGGTCAGGATCATCGTTCAAGAAACGCATTGGGTCTTCATTACACCCTGAACCGTCTCCTAACTCCCCCTGAGCTTTAAATTTCTCCACTAAGAACTTTAATTGCTCATTCATCTCAAGAAGCATTTTTGACTGATTCTGACTAACTTGCTTCAATCTTAAAATCTCCTGATCCTTAATATCATCACGACATTGCAAAGAAACAACCCGCTGAGTCAAATCTTCATTATCAAAACGCAGCATTGTAATCATCTTCTCTTGAGCTTCAGTTTTAGCCTTCAAGGCATCAATCTGTGATTGTTGATCAGATAGTGCGCTTTGTAAGATACTCGCCTGAGAGAAAGACACTGAACCTTCTTCAAAATTGAAATTTACATCTGGTGTAGACTGGGTAGATGCAGTTTCTGTTGTGAAAATCGGTGTCGAAGATCCCATAGACTGACTAACAAACAGCACACCAGCACTTGCTGAAGGTGCTGTGCCAGCAGTTGTCGATTGACTAGCATTCATCAAATTTCTCAGAAATTCAGCTTGAGTATCAGACACTGAAGTCTGAACTGTTGAAGCAGCTGCAGTAGACGTAGAAACACTGGTACGAGGTTGCAAAACAAACTGCTGCACACCAACGCCTTTTCTCTTCTTCATTCTGCCCCCAACTACTGATTTCTTCCTCCCTTTGGATTGAGTAACAGATGAGCCGACCACTGGCTGTTTACCTTTACCAAAAATCTCCTCGGTTTCCGGATTGTAATCTTCATCGGATTCAGAAGCCACCACATCATATACTCGATTCTGATAACGGTCGATGCTTTTCTTCTGACTGACTCTGTAAGCAATATGTGCATCACTACCCTTCAGCAGCTTCACATACTTAGAGTTTATCAGAACACGGACAAACGGATCATTAGGTTCCGACAAGTCCTCAGAGTCAGACCCAGTATCCATGAAATCATCATCAGACTCAGATTCATCAACAAGGGTATTAACCGCTGGTGTCTCAGACACAGTAGCATGTGCTGAGACCACCGGCTCAGACATTGGCAGTTGTGAAACAGGTTCCGGTTGTGGATCTTGATGTACTTGTTCTTGAACAATTGGTATCTGCCTCTTAGGCCTTTTCACCCTTCCTTGCTGAGGTATTTGATTTTGCTCTTCGATCCAACTATAATCGAGTTCCTCTGAATCGCTTCCATCATCATGACGAGGTGCACCCAACATTGGTGCTATATAATTGACATTGGCTAGATGACCAATCAATCTTTTCAATTTAGGCTGAAACTCTGGTGCTTTCTTTTGGTAAGACGCCAGAGCCCCAACACTCGCCTCCGTCATATGCTTTAACTCCATTCTGTGTGCTGCATTCTTTGTCAAGTCTGGATATAAATCATTCAGCACCAATTGAATAAATCTGGGATATATTGCAGCCTTCTTCTGAAGTTGTGTCAGATTATCTCTCATATAGTGAAAAATCATCCCAGACACATTATACGGTCTATTCAACACTAATGCATTCATCAAGGACAAAGGAATTTGTTGAACTTCATCATGCCCTGAAATCCTATGTCCTAAACAAACCAGTAAGACATGCGCCAGATACTTGTACGGGACACTCAGAGACGATTTATACACCCACTCCTTGCTTGGATCGTCAGTATACCAAATACGCTTCAAGAATGCCACGTTGTCTTCATGCGGAAACTCATTTCTGGCATTTGGTGAATCAGATTCTAGCTGCAACACCCTTCGAATATCATCTTCTGTGATCTGAACTGGTCGGCCTTGTACTGTAGCAGCAATTCTGATTGGTGGAACAGAAATTGTATGAGCCGTACTCCAGAATTCTAGAATAATGTCTCTATATACATCACAATGTTGAGTAATAGCATGATGTATTCTAGAACGTCTCAGAAAATCGAAGATTCCCGGTCCTCCAAATTTATCAAGTTTGCCTCTTGTGACCCCGATGTGAGCACATATATTATGTTTATCACCGATCTTTAAATCGTTGGCCAAATCTGAAAAACACATAAAAGAAAACTTTCATTAAATTCAATGTGATTAACAAATATCATCATCAATTTTGTCAAATCATTGTCGTTTGCGTAAACGAACAACATTTTAACAAAATTTTGATATCCACCGAACTCTGTCCGATCCTCCTCCGAATCCGAGATTCGGAGCTTCCGAACCCCAGGTTCGGAGCCTGAAGAACTCCGACAATTTTGAATTTCAAACTCGATGAAATCGACCAAATCAACCACTTTCAATCCGCACCCACAGTCGGAATATGATAAGCAACACACAGGAGTTAATTTTAATTGATAAAAGCACAGTTTTAATAACCTATTTTCAGATCTAGAACTGTTATAGGTCCGAACGAGTTTTTTAGTCAAAAACCTCTCAAAACAAGGGTGAAAATTCAATCTAAGACCATCAATACACTCGGAAATTCAAGATGTACCTAGAACCAGTCGCTAAATCGCCAAAATCACACTGAAACGAAAATTGAAAAATTGGGCAAAGGTTCGGTATGCGTTCGGAGATATACAGTAACAATGACCTCCGAACCTCACGTTTTGCGAATTTATAGCCAGCCACGTTCGGACCTCCGATTCTCACATTCGGTCGTCCGATCTTCACGTTCGGACCTCCGAACTTCAAGTTTGGAGATATGCACAAATTTCAAAAAATACCCCTGATTTTGATGAATTTCTCAAATTGAACCTCAAAAGTTTTCAAATTTATCAATAAACCTCAAACTTCGTTCAATTTTCTGATGAAATTTCTGGAATCAAGTCCATTTGGTTGTTTCCGGCATAATTTGTAATTTTTCACTAACGGTTGATCGAAAATAAAGCAGAATCAAAATCTTTTTGAATTTTTCAAAATTATGCTAAACACACCTAAAATCTTTTTGGATTTTTCCTGATAATCAAAGAAACACACCAAACAGAAATGAAATGAAATAACTAGAACTGATATAACTTAAGTATTTTTTTGTGAGAAAGATCCAGACGCGAGATCATATCGTCAACATGTATCAGACACACTTCAATTTCATTTTTAATCAGCATGCAAGTCTAGTTGGCAGCAAATACAATTTTTCAATTTATTTCAGCTTGGGTAGATCAATTTTTTATAGCTTTCTGATATGTTAAGATATATTTAGCAAGCATTGATAATGTGAAAACCCACACAGTCAGAAATACCGGTAATCTGGCTTATTCTTACTATTTTTGTATTTTTCACAGAATTTAATTTTCACAGAGATTTATCGTTCATGGTGTTTCATGCAAAAATAACGCAGAACCCTAAACAAACAACAATCAGGTCGGCTGGTAGGCACGCAGAGAAAGTCCGATTGTTTAGGAAAATAAGAAATGTAAAATAAAGCAGAAGTTGTATAATCCAACAACAATCAGGTCGGTACTCACGTACACGCAGAGAAAGTCCGATGGATTATACGAAACACCAAAGAAAATAAAGCAGAACGTCAAACGAACAGCAATCAGGTCGATCTTTCGATACGCAGAGAAAGTCCGATCGTTTGACAAAATAAAGAAAATCAAACAAGTTTAAATCTTTGCAAAATGAAAACATGCGTACACCAGAACATCTCTTATTCTGTTTTTGCTTTTTCATTTTATTTAATGCCAAAATCACACAGTAATCATCATGATGTGTCTCACTATTAATCAAGCATCATTTTTATGTTTATATCATACTAGCATATATCAGATTTACCCTTACACATTTAACTAACCAAACAAGAACCTACAGCCTTTAATTTTACTTTATCCGTGGTTGATAACACATGGCGATGTATTATCATTTCTCGCTTGGTCGGATCAATTTCTCAATTTTATTTTTCTCAAAAACATTTTTATGCTTTTTGCATTTTTCCATTTTTTTTTTTATCTTTTCTGAGTTTCCCTCCTAAAATACAAAACTCTATTTTTGGATTTTCTATAAGAAGGAAAGAAACAAACACAAGAAAAATAAAAGGAAAAATGATCAACCGAAAGTTACTCAACTTGGTAACTTTTGAATGCCGTTGATTTGCAAAAGATAACGGAAGCGGGTTTTATCAAACGCTTTTGTGAAAAGATCCGCTTTTTGAAAATTAGTGTGAATCTTTTGCAAATCAATCAAGTGTTTTTCAAAACAATCACGGATAAAATGATAACGGATTTCAATGTGTTTTGTTTTAGAGTGATGAAGGGGTTTTTGGTTATGCAAATCGCCGCCGAATTATCTATATAAATTGGTGTAGTAAGAAACTTCAAACCGTAATCCCGCATTTGCTGTTGGATCCATAGAACCTGTGAGCAGCAACTAGCAGCCGCTATATATTCAGCTTCAGCCGTGGATGTAGCAACAGAAGTTTGCTTCTTACACTGCCAAGACACCAACCTATCGCCAAGAAACTGACATCCAGCCGTGGATGACTTGAAGTTAATCTTACAACCGCCGTAGTCAGAATCTGTATACGCCGATAGGTCGAACTTATCATCATGAGGGTACCAGATCCCGAGATCTGAATTACCCTTCAGATAAGCTAGAATCCGCAACACTGCATTCATATGCAAAACCCGAGGAGCTGCCTGATACCTGGAACACAAACAAACATCAAACATTATGTCAGGTCGACTCGCTGTCAAATACATCAATGAACCTATTATCGCCCTATAACGCGTGACATCAACTTTATCACCGTCTTCATCAGGACATAAGCCATGTGACAACTGAATCGGAGTTCCCGGAATGTGAACATCTTCCACTTTGAACCGAGTCAGGACATCTTTCACATACTTCGTCTGATGTATGAAGATACCCTGATCTGATTGTTGAACTTGCAGACCTAGGAAGAACGACATTTCACCCATCAAACTCATTTCAAACTTTGTTTGCATCAACTTCTCGAAATCTCTCAAAAGTTGTTCGTTTGAACATCCAAAAATAATATCATCAACGTAGATCTGTACCAGCAGCAAATCCTTCCCCGTTTTTCGACAGAAAAGAGTAGGATCAACCAACCCACGCTTAAACCCGTTGTCAAGTAAATAAGTAGACAATGTCTCGTACCAAGCTCGAGGAGCCTGATGGAGACCGTATAAAGCTTTGTCTAACTTATAAACCTTCTCCGGATAATCAGGATCGAAGAATCCCGGAGGTTGTTTGACATACACCTCTTCTTTAACTTTTCCGTACAAAAATGCACTCTTGACATCCATTTGAAAAACTTTAAATCCACGATGTGCAGCAAACGCCAAAAATATTCTGATAGCTTCAATTCTGGCTACAGGTGCATACACTTCGTTGAAATCTATCCCTTCCTCTTGCGAAAAACCTTGAACAACCAAACGGGCCTTATTTCGGACAATGACTCCGCGATCATCCCGTTTACACTTGTAAACCCACCGTGTTCCACACGGTTCTTTACTACCTTCAGGTAAATCTTCTAGATGCCACACACCTAACTTCTTGAATTGTAACAATTCTTCTTGCATTGCTTCAATCCATGAACCGTCTAACAATGCTTCATTAACATTCTTCGGCTCAGTTTGTGAAATAAAGCATGAATGAAATGCTTCTTCTTGAACTCCAGATTCCAAAATTGAAAGCAAAGCACTACTCTCAATTTGATGTCGGGTACGAACTCTTTCATGTAAATCACCAATGATATTTTCTTGTGGATGAATGGTGTTTATCCGGAGCGTTTGATTAATAGGAACTACCACCGTTTCAGGAAAATCAGGAACAGGATCTTCCTCAACCACCACATTCTCAGTTGCAATAACATCAGCTTTATTGGAAGTAGATTCAACTTGTGGATCAGGTTGCTGAACAGGAATTTCCACCTGATGTGACACGGCTTCGTGAAATTCACTCTCATCTTCAGAAGACATCTCATCAGCAGCAATAGTCGTATCATTTGATGTCTCAGTCAAATATTCGTCAGTGACAGGCACTATCGGAGTTGGCAGAGTTTGAATGTTTAGAACCGGTGTATCATCTTGCAGTTCAATGAAAACTCTTGTAAGTTGTTCATCAGATACTTCTGGTATCGATTCAAGATTTTCAAACAAAGACTTGTTGATGTGTTGCAAACACATCCCATTTCCGGTGTCTTTTATGGTTATATTTGAGTCAATTTGAGTCGGTTTGCGTTTGTTTTAATTGTTTTTAGTTAAGTTTGAGTCTTTGGGTCGTTTTTATTTCTTTTATATGTTTTGTAGGAGCTTAATGAAAACCCGAGGCCATGAGGGAAAGTTGGAAAGAAAAGAAGAAAACAAAGGACAAGTGCTGAACAAGAAGTCCCAGGCGTATCGCCTGGGACTGGACTGTGTCTAAGCGAGACGCGCGGAGTGGCTGGTCAAAGAAAGTTAAAGTCGGTGAAAACCGACTAAACTGTCGCGTAGCAAGTCCCAGGCGTATCGCCTGGGAGAATGGAGGCAGTAGGCGATACGCCTACAGCCTCAGAACCCGCAAATCTTGCTTAATTGATATAAATTCGATTTTAGGGTTTCAATTGGTCATACACGACTGGTATTCGATCAGAGAGCTTCTGGAGAGCGATTTTCGAAGACCAGGAAGGAAGGAACCAAGGGAATTCAACCGGAATCATAAACCACACTCAATTCCATCATCCGGTTTAGTTTCTATCTTTGATTTCTTGTATTCGATTAGTTCTAAAACCATGTTTAGGGTTAAAGATTCTGTCTTTATGGTTTCTTGTGCTTTGATTATGGTGGTTGGCTAATTCTATACCACCACCTAGACCGAATGATGAACTTTTAATATTTATAATTGTTCTTGACCTTTGGCAATTTGATTGATGTTTGCTTTCTATTAAATCCCATTAATTTTCTGTGATGATGCATGAATATACTTGAATTAGATTGCTAGTTATTGATTATATCTTGCTTTGCTTGCGGATGTCTTCCGGTTTGGGTAAAGTAGTTAACTTGTAGATTAAACTTGCATGTTGATGTGATTGCTTTATTGTAGTCATAGGTTTAGTTAATAATTGGTTATTTGAATCTTGTGTGTTGCTAGCTAAATAGACTTAAAAGGGTGATAGCTATTGGGTAGTCGGGTTGGTTAATTGCTTAGGATCGAGTTGTCTCAAAAGGAAATTCCCTAGGTTAATTGTCTAGCTTGCTATTCCGAGTCATTATCGTTGGTTAGTGGTAGCTCCTGTTAGGTCTAAGGTGCCCGAGATTAAGTTCAGAGGTGGTTAGGACTAATTGAGGTAGGAAGTACTTAAAAGGTGAACTCCTGTTCGAGCGTTAGAAGCAATTACTAGGAAGGACTTAAAAGGTGAACTAGGCTCCATTAGAATTGTCAAGGTCAGGTTCGGTTATAGGTATTATTAGGGATTCCAGGTCTAGGTGGTGTCTTCTCTCTTTTGGTAGTTTTCTCAAGGTTTGCTTTGCTGTCGTTCGTTAGTGTTAGTTAAGTAAGTTAAATCTTAATTCAATCCAAAACCAAACCCAAATTACTCAGTATTTCCATTTCTAGGTCTAGGTTAATTTCGTCTATAGAGTGTCTCTAGGGTTCGATATTCCCGGTCTTGCCTTAGGTTTACTATAATCCGACAGGTACACTTGCCTTAGAGTTCGGTTTAGTTTAGGTATTTTCGGTAAAATTAGGTGTGTCTAGGTCTAGGTTTAGGTCTAGGTTTTTATAGTATTTTAGAGTCGTTCCGAGCACATCAAGTTTTTGGCGCCGTTGCCGGGGACACTTGGCAATAGCAAGATTAACTAGGTCGTTGTTAGGAAATTTTGAGTCTTTTAGGGTTTTTCCGCGTCTAGAGTTTAAGGTTAGTTTTTGAGTCTAATTTTTATTTATTTATTTTGTTTTGTGTTTTGTTTTGTGTTTTTCGCCATGGCCACTATCGATCTACAAAGCTTCATCGTAAATACCCGACAGTTCGCGGAGGAGATGGCCACATGGAGTAGATATGACCCGCGATTACCTTAGGGCTTGGAGGTTGTAGAGAATGCTCTTAGCCTGATAAAACGGCTTCATGAAGAAAACATGCCACGCTGTATGAGCTGCGGTGGACCACATAACTCCCATGATATTTGTCCGGTTCGGGTTGGTATTTGTAGAGAAATTTGTCAAAGGATCTTCCGAGAGCGAGAGGAAAGAGAGAGGCGAACGGGGGAGTCATCAAGGATGGTGTTTGAGGAAATCCGATATCAGGAGACGTTAATGGACGCTGAAGTCCCACCTCCGGTTACTCAGGGTATCCAATGTATTTGGGGCGACGATGACTATGATCTAAATCAATGGACGAACAACATCACTTCGATAGACGCCACGGAGATCGTAGAGGAGGAAGTTGCGAATGAAGGAGATGATGATTCAGATGGTATTAATGAGGAGTCTCCCACGGATGAGGACATGTCTGAAGATGATGCATACACTTCGGAGCCAATCTGGGATTGGTCGGAGGAAGAGGACGACATTGTGTGGGATGAGGAGTGTGAGGATGAGATCGCAGCGAGTACAACAACAAATAAGGAAGCTGGGGATGTATTTGAGGAGGTGCTTCACGACATTGATTCAGATGATTTATTTGAAGCGCAAATGGTAGAGATGTTTGGTGAGGAGTGGACGACGATGTCACCAGGAGCGGTAGATGAGGATCGGTTTGACCCGGAAGGTGATTTGCAAAAGCTAGAAGAGATGTTGTACGGGGAGCCGACCGTTGAGAGTGAACACGTCCCAATCGAGGGAGAGTTTTGTGAGGTTAGTGAGGCTCAAGCACCAAAGCATGAACCGTACTCAATCTCCATTCGGGACGTGCTAAGGTGTGAGGACCCGATAGTGAAGGCAGGTGATGAGGTTCTAGATGACGTCCCACTTGGTAGGTTAACTAGTGATAAGGATGACCATGTGTTTAGTCCAAGTGTGGGGACGTTTGAGGATGCTAGTTGTAAGAATGACCCGAGGTTGAGCTTTATTGTAGTTATTAAGTTAATTCCGGGTAGGTTTAAGCATTGGTGGGTTGACTCGTTGTTAGGTATGATTTTTGAGGATTTGTTAGTCAACACCATTGGATTTCTAAGCAGTTTGATGGTTAGGGCATTAGTTATTAAGAACATTAAGGAGAAGCCACCAAATTGAGTTGGTTGAACACTCGGGAAAAGCCCGAGTTGTAAATTTTTTGTAACTTACTCGTTTAAATTTTTCTTTGTGTGCTTTTGTTTTCGGTTTTCGTGTTTTGTGTTTTTTGGTGTTTGCAGGAAATTCGGGCGATTCAAGATGATGAAAATTGTGTTGGTAGAGTCCAAGTTCCAAGTGACACGTTTCAACTTGCTTTATTATTTTTTTTATTCTTATTTATTTTTCGTGATTAATCGTGGTTTCGTCGAGTCTTTGTGTTTTGTTTTGTTGCAGGTTCGATGAAATTCGCATTGGGAGGCTCATGGATTACACAGGAGAACCTGCGGACCAAGCTCGCCTGTCATTCATCCAAATCACAAATCATGGGAGTTTGTTCCATTCGTTTTTTTATTATTATATTTTTTCTTTTGCATTCTTATTTTCCTCTTTATCGTTTGTGTGCTTTTATTTTTAGTTTTTTTTTTAATTTTATTCTCATCACACATTGGGGCAATGTGTCGTTTAAGTGTGGGGATGTGAAACTTGCGTCTTGAGTCTTTATTTTATTTGTAGTGTGTCTGAAAAAAAAAACTTGAAAAAATTGTTCGAAAATGTCCAAGATTTTGGCTGCAACATAATGGAAAATGATAGGTAAAACTGGGAATTGGTTTTCTAATTTTGTGCTTAAATGTTAAAATAATGAATAAAAGTCAATAATATGGTAATGTGGTAAAGTATGGTGAGAATGGAAAGCATTACTAAACTATGATGTGTCAGTAGGCCCAGCTGATCTAGGAGTAGCTTAAATAGCCTGTGTGTTTATTGTTGTATAAATATGTTAATCAGTCTGTTAGTGGGTTCCCATTTTAGGGGTGATAGGAATGCTGAAACTGATGATTAGGAGGAAAGAGACCGCTTTAGGCTAGATACTCATATGTCCTTAGAATTTCCAATGAGTATGTAGTTAATAATTCGGTTAATGAATTAGAGTGAAGGGGCATAATACTCATGTACAAACTAAGGATAGTATCCCGTGGTAAGTACCTCTGATGATGTTCCGGATCTCGGGGGCAAAATACTCATGTATGATTTCGGGGGTAAGACCTTGTAAAAAAGTACCTCTGATGATGTCTGTTGGTAATTTTAGGTAAAAGTGACCAATTATAAAAAAATAATGAAAAAAAAAATTATAAAAAAAAGAAAAAAAAATGAAAAAAAAGAAGAAAAAGAGAGAGAAATGTTAGTTAGAGAATAAATGCTCAAGAAGTTACATTCCAATAAATAGTTATTCTTCGGACATCCTAGTATCTGGTTTAAGGGGGTTGGAGAAAATATAAAGTTTAAATCAGGTATACCCTTTGCTTTTATTGAATATGATTCGGTAGTAGGTTGAACTTGACCTTTCTTTAGTGGGATCCATATGCGACTGAATTTATATCTGGTAATTCATAAACACATGGGGGCGAAAGAAAGGTTGGTGGTTGGGTTTAATCGGATAGAAATATCGGCAATCGTAGTTAGTGTGTTAGTACGTTATGGATTGTGGAGTTGTGTGGTGGATGTTAATTTTGAAATGTTAAATGGTTTAGAAGTCAATTTCCTGGTTATGATTCCATTGCAGTATTTTTCGAGGACGAAAAAAGAGTCAGTGTGGGGATGTTTGATGTGTTGCAAACACATCCCATTTCCGGTGTCTTTTATGGTTATATTTGAGTCAATTTGAGTTGGTTTGCGTTTGTTTTAATTGTTTTTAGTTAAGTTTGAGTCTTTGGGTCGTTTTTATTTCTTTTATATGTTTTGTAGGAGCTTAATGAAAACCCGAGGCCATGAGGGAAAGTTGGAAAGAAAAGAAGAAAACAAAGGACAAGTGCTGAACAAGAAGTCCCAGGCGTATCGCCTGGGACTGGACTGTGTCTAAGCGATACGCGCGGAGTGGCTGGTCAAAGAAAGTCAAAGTCGGTGAAAACCGACTAAACTGTCGCGTAGCAAGTCCCAGGCGTATCGCCTGGGAGAATGGAGGCAGTAGGCGATACGCCTACAGCCTCAGAACCCGCAAATCTTGCTTAATTGATATAAATTTGATTTTAGGGTTTCAATTGGTCATACACGACTGGCATTCGATCAGAGAGCTTCTGGAGAACGATTTTCGAAGACGAAGAAGGAAGGAACCAAGGGAATTCAACCGGAATCATAAAACACACTCAATTCCATCATCCGGTTTAGTTTCTATCTTTGATTTCTTGTATTCGATTAGTTCTAAAACCATGTTTAGGGTTAAAGATTCTGTCTTTATGGTTTCTTGTGCTTTGATTATGGTGGTTGGCTAATTCTATACCGCCACCTAGACCGAATGATGAACTTTTAATATTTATAATTGTTCTTGACCTTTGGCAATTTGATTGATGTTTGCTTTCTATTAAATCCCATTAATTTTCTGTGATGATGCATGAATATACTTGAATTGGATTGCTAGTTATTGATTATATCTTGCTTTGCTTGCGGATGTCTTCCGGTTTGGGTAAAGTAGTTAACTTGTAGATTAAACTTGCATGTTGATGTGATTGCTTTATTTTAGTCATAGGTTTAGTTAATAATTGGTTATTTGAATCTTGTGTGTTACTAGCTAAATAGACTTAAAAGGGTGATAGCTATTGGGTAGTCGGGTTGGTTAATTGCTTAGGATCGAGTTGTCTCAAAAGGAAATTCCCTAGGTTAATTGTCTAGCTTGCTATTCCGAGTCATTATCGTTGGTTAGTGGTAGCTCCTGTTAGGTCTAAGGTGCCCGAGATTAAGTTCAGAGGTGGTTAGGACTAATTGAGGTAGGAAGTACTTAAAAGGTGAACTCCGGTTCGGTTATAGATATTATTAGGGATTCCAGGTCTTGGTGGTGTCTTCTCTCTTTTGGTAGTTTTCTCAAGATTTGCTTTGTTGTCGTTCGTTAGTGTTAGTTAAGTTAGTTAAATCTTAATTCAATCCAAAACCAAACCCAAATTACTCAGTATTTCCATTTCTAGGTCTAGGTTAATTTTGTCTATAGAGTGTCTCTAGTGTTCGATATTCCCGGTCTTGCCTTAGCTTTACTATAATCCGACAGGTACACTTGCCTTAGGGTTCGGTTTAGTTTAGGTATTTTCGGTAAAATTAGGTGTGTCTAGGTCTAGGTTTAGATCTAGGTTTTTATAGTATTTTAGAGTCGTTCCGAGCACATCACTTGTAATCAAACAACCAGTCCGGTCCAACGCCTCTGGGTGGTAAAGTATATGATTGAAAATCAACATGCAGATATTCCCCCACCATACCAGTCTGCTTATTGAAAACACGTTTCTTCTGATTTGAATAACCAACAAACAGTCCTTCAAAGACTTTGTCATCAAATTTTCCTGCAGCAGCCAACACGGTACAAGGACACCCAAACGGCTCTAAATAGTTGAGATTCGGCTTACGATTCTTCAGAAGCTCATAACATGTCTGACCAAGACGCTTCACAGTAAGCACTCGATTCAGCACATAACACGCAGTGTTGACAGCTTCTGTCCAAAAAGGAACAGGTAACTGAGCATCAGCCAACATAGTTCGTGCTGTTTCAATAATCGTGCGATTCTTTCTTTCTGCCACGCCGTTCTGCTGAGGTGTGTATGGTGTGCTGAATTCATGCACAATTCCTTTTTCCATACAAAACGTCCTCACGGCTACATTCTTAAACTCCGTGCCATTGTCACTCCGAATTCTCCTCACCTTCAATTTATACAGTGATTCAAGTGTGGTAATCAAATTGAGAAGAATTCTTGACGTTTCATCTTTGGAGACCAGAAAATCAACCCACGAATATCTTGAATATTCATCCGTAACCACCAGACAATACCAATTCCCCGAGATACTTTCACGATTTACGGGGCCAAACAAATCCATATGAAGTAACTCCAATGGTACATCAATTGAATGATGTTTCTTTAGAGGATGTGATTTTCTTTTCTGTTTACCCTTCTTGCAGCTCACGCACACATCATTAAACACAAACTGTTGCTTCGGAACCCCTTCAACAAGACCCCTCCGCACTAGTTCGTTCATCTTTCGGTAATGAATGTGACCCATGCGACGATGCCACAGAACGGAATCTCTTTCGGATGCCTTTGACAAGAAACATTGACCTGCGACCGTTGCTTTTGCTGAATTCATGTCAAGCATGTACAAATTTGAGAATCTTGGTGCCCGCATAATCACAAACTCATCAGGAATCTTGGATTCAGGCTTCAGAATTAAGCATTCACTCCCTGTGAAAGCCGTTGTGAACTGCTTATCACAAATCTGGGAGACGCTTAGAAGATTATATTCTAACTCTTGCACATATTCAACTTTGTCAAATGTGACAGAACCGTTCGAAAGTTTACCAATACCGGTTACCTGACCTCCTTTGTTTCCAGCAAACGTTACTTTACCTCCATCGAAATGTTTAACATCATGTAACAAAGAAATGTCTCCGGTCATGTGCCGAGATGCTCCGCTATCAACAACCCAGATGTTATTCATCAGTTGTCGCGAAGATCCCTGCATAAATTAAAACAAAAGATTAGTTTTGGGACGTACCCAAGCCTGAAGCTTTGGGTCGACCGTCATCTTCAACAAAATCTTTACTTGCCATGGACTTAGGTTTTTGTCCATCAGTTACAAAACCCTTGGAGCTTGAAGCAGAATTTTTCAAAATCGATTTTGTCTTAGAAAATTCTTTTTCCGATTTCTTTTCATTTTTGTGAAAATATGATGATTTTACATTAGAATGAATTCTGCCTTGCTCATCCACAAATCTGACCTTTTTCTTAGTGTCAATTTGATAACCTTTAGACATGTCGTCAGACTTTTCTGTGTCAGATTTAGTGGATTTGGGTTTCTTCAACGGGCAAGTCCGATATGTATGACCGCGAGTTTTGCATTTAAAACACTTTCGTTTATCAATAATGACCTTTTCACTCGCGTCATCATCCACCTCGGACTCAACAACCTGGTTTTGGAATTTGGGTTTAACACCCTTCTTTGTAACATAACGATGTCCAAATTCATCGTTACGTCCTGAATCATATCCAGACACATTCCCTGAAAACTCATCACAAAAACGATGATCTCTAAAATTCTGAGATCTGTTCCTATATCCACCAAACCTTGAATTATATTCACTCTGACCTTCAAAATCAACCCTTTTTGAACTTCTTCTAAAGCCAAATTGATTTGGTCCACAACCAAACTCATCATAAAACCCTTCATCATTATAGAATGGGGACCTTTTAACAAATGGACTAGGTTTTCTGAAATTTGATTATTTTTCATCATAAAAAACTTTCGGTGGTGGTGTTTGAACAATTGGTTTCGATGTTTTCTTGTTTTTCACTCTATTCACCAAACCAGACTCAGACTCAGATTGAAATGTGTCCATTACATTAGCACCACTGCTATTTCCCCTCCTAATGGGCACATTTCGCATTTTGGGATCATATGCTGGATCATATTTACATGAGAAAATTTGATCGATTAAATTCGGGTTCACCATATCCAACGGAAATTCTTTGTCACTATAAATCCTATTGGAACCCTTTAACCGATAAGTCACCCATGGTTCAACCTTACCATAGTCGGTGTCCAAAGTAGGATTGTGAGCCTTGGCATTTGTAGGTTTCAAAGTTTTCTGAGAAAAACCGTTTTCAACAGTTTTAGATTTAGCCGAGGACTCAAATCCGACTCCACCGTACTTAGACTTCTTACCTGCAACAGATTTGCTCCGAGCAATCTGCTTCTGTTCGTATGTACTCAGTTTGGAAAGCTCAGAATTAATTGTTGGAAAATCATGTTTGAAAATTAAATTTTTATGATCTGGCTTACCAACTTTAGACTGAGTATGAACCGAACTTTCAACATCAGTCACCAACACTAAGTCATCGACTTTGTCAAGATCAGAAACATCATAAAAAAGCTCATCACCTATTGAATCCAAAATGGATTTTTTAGTTGAAACTTTATCTACATTTTTTTGTTCAGCTTGATGCAAAACATCTACCTTATCCTCAGAGGAAGGACCCAGTGTGATATTCACCGGAGATGGGACTTTACTAAGTTTGCCAAAAACATCTTCTTTTTCAGTTTTATACAAAAAATTTGTTAAAGAAGATGACATTTGAAAAGAATCCAATTTTTGTTTTAACTCAAGAGCATTCTGTTGTGCTTTTTCATATCTCTCTTTCAGCGGAAGACTCTTCTGATAAAGATTTTCAAAATCATTTGCTGCATCAACTGCTTCGGCTTTCGCTGCATCACATTCTCGAATTAATGCCTCCTTCTCATCAGTCAGAAGTGTAATTTGCTTTTCTAACAAACGAATTGCATCAGATTCGATCTTTTCAGACACATCAGCCATAAATGCAAATTTTTCTTCAATCACAGACTTATGATCACCCCTTGAGTTCAATACTTCATTTTCATTATTCAATCCATCAAAAACTTCCTCAGTCTGCTCATCATGCACTTCTTCTTCATTGTCAGTTGATTCAGTCAAAGTTTCTTCATCCTGCACATGAGTAACAATTAAAGCAGAAGAATCAGCAAACTGATTTCCCCAATTATATGTTTTATCAACTTGAGAAACAAGAGCTTTTGTGGTTTCAGATTTAGAACTAGAAGTACTCCCTGAACTCGATGAAGTGTTAGATCCAGAAACATTTGATTTTGGAGTAAATTTCTGATATTCTTGCTTCTTTGGCTGCTGACATTCACGAGCAAAATGACCAAAGTTGGAACAATTGTAGCATCTGACTTTGGATTTATCAAATCCAATCCTGCCACCAGAATTCAAATCCTTCCTTCCAGTTTTCTTCAAAAATCTTTTTACTCGTCTCGCCAACATAGCAAATTGCCAGTTTATGTCCATCAACTCCAAATCATCAGGATCCACCTGATCATAGTCTTCTTCAGTCAACTCAGCATTACTGACATTTCCAGTTATCAACCCATAATATGATGACACTAATGCAGAAACAAGAGCCATGTAATCTTCAGTGGTAGATACCGACATAGCCATCTTTCCCGTGTTCACCAGATTACTTGCTGGCATTAACGTACCACTAATTCCAGAACTATAATTGTAATCAGCACTTTGTGATCCTGAACCAGTCCCCGAACTCGAAACATATCCCGGTAAATTTCCAGCCACAAATGTTGTAGCAGGTGCAGAACTGGTTATCTTAGCTGCTTTCCCAGAAATAGTTGCTGCATTTGACCCATAATAAACATCTGGATTCTGAACTACTGCTGGAGTAGTGTTAACATTTTTCATTTCTAAATCACGAGCTTGCAGTTTACCCAAAAGCTTCACAAAAGTCAAATCGGCATAGTCTTTGTCATTCATGATCATCAAAACATATGACTCCCATTTCGATGGCAAACCTTCCAACAATTTTCCTTCAGCTCTTCGTCATCTTTCTTAATTTGGACATTATCCATTTCAGACAATAAATGACAATATCTCGAAATTAGTTTAGGAACGCCCTCGCCATCAAAATGTTTGAAGTTGTCGAATTCTTTGTTAAGCACCTTCTTCTTGCTTTTCTTATATTGTTCATTGCCCTCACACCTCTCTTTCAGAGTTGTCCATAACTCATGAGAGTGTTTGCAACTTTTGAATTGATGTAATAATTCCTTTGGCAAAGCTTGAGTGATTAAACCGTACGCTTTCTGTTCACGAACTAAATCAGCTTTCTGTGTAAGATCCAAATTTCGTTGCATAATGGGAACATTATTAACGCCAACAGGATACACATATGGTGCATCCATAGCAATCCATAAATCTGGATCCGTTGTTCCGATATATGCCTCAAACCGTTTCTTCCAGTTTGCATAGTCTTCAAATTTAAGCAACTTTGGAACTTTCTGCGTTGTTCCAATTTCATTGTCGTAATTGAGTAAAGTTTGCATCTGCATTTGAATAGCAGCAAACGCGTTATAGTCCGACATGATTGAAATTGAAAAATTTGAATTCTGCTCCAAACTAGCTCCGAACTCGACACACCCTCCGAACTAGCTCCGAACCTTCACCGAACTGAAAGACAAAGTCCAAACTCTCAACGAACGTAACTCCGAACTCAGAAACTCCAATCTTACTCCGATCCTAGTCCGAACTCCCTCCGAGACAGAAAAACCTCCGAACTCTCACCGATAGGACTCCGAACTGTCACCGAATCAGAAAACTGACCGAACTTCACTCCGAACTTGGAATTCGGAGCGGTTTCACCGAACTTGGAGTTCGGCCGAACGTAAATTCGGAAAAATTTTGAATCTCAACAGAAATCACTCAGAACTAAACTTCTAACACTCAAACGAACACTAGAACTCAGAAACAACGAATTTAGACGCAAAACATAGTGTTTTTCACGTAAAATTCCAGAAAGCAACACGAAAACGAACTTTGATTCAACGTTTTGAAAACAATTCGAACCAAACAACACCAGAACTGCTCTGATACCACTTGAAAGAGCCTGGATACGGATCGATTTGGATGAATTGATCGAATACAAAACGTAATCAAATGAGAATCAACACACAAAACGTAAATAAACTCAATCTCTTATTGATAGAGAATCAGAGTTACAGAGAATTACACAGAGACAACTCACAGCCAAGTTCGCTCAAACTCTCTCAGAAACTTACAAAATACAAAGACACAAATCTATTTATAGACCTACAGACGTCCGAACTCCCTAGCATGTCCGAACCCCAGGTTCGGCCAAGGCTCGGCCAGGGTTCGGCCGGAGTTCGGCCTACAGACCTAATTCAAAACATTGTGTCTTCGATTGATCCAGCTCATTGCCATTTCGTGTATCAACAAAAACAACCACCGGTCAGAAAGTTGACTATTAAGAGACCGTCTGCTACTGGTCCTGCTTCCACATCTGCTCCTTCAACCACTTCAACAATTTCTGCTACTGATTTGAAGCTCGCGTTGTTTCAAGCCAGATTTGAAAAAGTAGAGCATACAAACAAGCTGCAAGCTGAAGAAATTTCTGGGTTAAGGAATTTATGTAAAGAGCTAGTATCCAGAGATCAGTCTCATACACGGGAAATTGCTAGATTGAAAGCTCAGGATGAAGCGAAGGATCGGTAAATTGATGAGTTGAAGCAATTGTCTCTTACTATGGGTGGGCAGCTTAAGCAGATGCTAACTGCTTTATCTGCTTAGGGGGAGAAAAGGACCAATCCCGAGGAAAGTTGCAGAGAAGAAGAGGAAGTCATGAAATTTTTGAATGATGACCCTGATAATCCAGAAGGTGGTGTTGGTGGTGCTGGTACTGGTACGGATGCAGCAGGAACATCATCTGCTACTGCTGGTACAGCCACAACATCTCAGGGGGAGTCTGCAGATAAGGAAGTTTATGAT
Organism: Deinandra increscens subsp. villosa; assembly: GCA_039602395.1. Lineage (NCBI taxonomy): Eukaryota > Viridiplantae > Streptophyta > Magnoliopsida > Asterales > Asteraceae > Deinandra > Deinandra increscens. The sequence continues at coordinate 69,625,181 of JBCNJP010000017.1, read as the reverse complement.
GTAACTCCGGTATCAAGGGTAGAAATGAAAGAAGGAGAGTTTGTTAATCTCTATACCAAGGAGCAGCTGGCTGCCATATTTGCTTTAAATGTAGATAATGTTGACAAGGTGCCAGTTGCTGATCCATATAAGGAGGATGATTCAGAAGAAGAAGTTGTGTATGAAGATGAGCAGGTGGAGGTAGAAGATATGACGGCTGAAGAATATCCCAATGATCCAAAGATGTATGGGAATTTTTCTGATAATGATTATTTTGAGGGTTTTGATTTCTTTGGTAAAGATAGTGAAGAAAAGGTTGAATCAGAGCAACAATCAACTCAACCTGAGGCATCTGAAAATGTTGATATGACTGAAGAAGAGGAGAAGAAGTTGTTGTTTGAAGCATGGCTAAAAGAGCAAAGGGAAAAGAAGCTTCCAGTTCAAGTTGAAAAGTCTTCAAAGATTGTTGATCAGAAAAGGTATTTTGACAGAAAAGGCAGACAAGCTTCTGAGAAAATTATTAGCTGGATGTATGATTCTGAACTCAAGTGTTATGCTATCAAAAAGGAGTTTGGGATTATATATTTGAAGAATGCTTCAAGATTGTAAGAGCATGTTCCTAGTGTGGTCGTTATTGTGCGAATATTTGTATAGATTGTAAACTAGGCTAGACTACCAGCGGACCAGTGGCGGACCAGATAGTACGCCGGACCATCTGGTACGTTGGTTAGTTGGTCCGCTGGGCAGAAGGTTGCCTATAAATAGGTAAAGTCTAGATTGAATGTTTAGATTTCTGGTCATTTGTATTTGTGTTAAGAGGAGAGGTCTGTCCAACCTCTCCCGAGCTTTAACGATGTAAACTCCTTCGGTGTAATCATTCGACACAATAAATGATTAGATTTCTCCGTCTCTATCATTCTATGATCTGGAAACGATCCTTATATGGTTTTTCAGTTGGTATCAGAGCCGTTGGCTCAATTTCCAGATCTCATTTTAGTTTTTGTTCATTTTTTAGACGTTAAATGGCTGATTAGGTGTGATTCAGTGTCGTTTTGCTTGATTTTGTTCAAACGAACCTTCCTGAGTCATTTTCGCACCTAACAGTGGTGTTTGATTGAAGAAATTCGACAACATTTTGAATCTGGAGTGAAATTTGAGAATTTTGCATTTTTGAGGTCTAGTCCGCTGCTGGTCCGCGGGTGGTACGCACGACAATCTTCAACCTCCATACCAGTGTGTTCTTCCGCAGTACCAACTGGTCCGGAAGACAATCTTCAACGTGGTCCGGAGCGGTTATTTTTTGGTCCGCCGTACCAAATGGTACGCTGAACCAAATGGTACGCCGTATCAAATGGTCCGCCGATGATATTGATCCGCTGGTTATTGGTCCGTCGAAGATTTTGGTACGTTGGAGCTTATGGTTCGCATGGCCCCAGCCAGGGGCTCTGCCCCGTGGACCCCGCCAGGGGCTGTCGCCCCTTGGACCCCGCTTCTCGGGGGCGCTGCCCCTGAACCCCCGTTAATCAGTAATAAACATCTGGGTGTTGTTTTCAAGAATGGGGAGAGGTCGTGAGAGTTTCAAGAATAAATCAGTTATCGGATTTACCCTTGATTCGGTAGCTGTGAATTTCAAGTGAAGAATTACCAGATTCCGGTGCTTGTCATGAATCAGTCGTCGAATTTATGAGATGTGTTTGTGGGTAGTCACGGTTTTTGATGATGGGCATGTATTCAAAAACAAGTTTCTGATGATGGACAGAGATTCAGAAACTAGGGTGTGATTACTTTGGAACATTTATCGGAGATGATCTTTCTACACAAACTGAAGATATAATGTGATTCCATTACAAGCTACCTGAAAAACATATTCCTTGCTGGGTTGGAATCGGGAATTGAATATATCACATGTTTAGGGGGAAAATTGAGACCCTTGAAAATTTCAAAGTTCTATTTGATGAAAAACGGAAAATGTGAATATTCAATAGCAATCAGTTCAGGGATGATGGTAATTTGTGATCTTCATGGAAAGGTGATGTATTCTGATGTTCGTGCAAACCGATATATCAAAGTTTTCAGTTATGGTTTGGAACTCTCTGTCATATGCCTGATACTTTCTTGAGTCGTGAGATTCTCGTGTTGATCTACCGAGAGCACTGACGTGATGTTCTTTGACTGCTGATATATTGGGAGAGACTTAATGCTGAGGGGGAATTTCTGTAACTGAAGATGCTGATCGTGTTGGTTTTCATAAAGATCGGAATGTGTTACAAGTTTGTGAAGATTATGAATTGTTGTCAACATGTAGTGATGTTCGTGGATGTCTTTACAAGTTTCCGGGTAACGACTGATGAAGTGAACCATTATCATATATGCCAGTTCCAATTGGATGTGCTATGCTTGAAGCTAGGGGGAACTTTGTTGGTTGTGGAGATTGTGCAAGATTCTAACTGTTTCCTGCATGTCTGATATTCAGTCCAAGGGAAGTTTGCTGAAGTTCAAGGTTTCAAGATGTAGCAGATTGACTGATGACGATTGCTGGAAAATGAAGACCTACATTCGACAGTAACGTCCAAGGGGGAATCTGTAAGAGCATGTTCCTAGTGTGGTCGTTACTGTGTGAATATTTGTATAGATTGTAAACTAGGCTAGACTACCAGCGGACCAGTGGCGGACCAGATGGTACGCCGGACCATCTGGTATGTTGGTTAGTTGGTCCGCTGGGCAGAAGGTTGCCTATAAATAGGTAAAGTCTAGATTGAATGTTTAGATTTCTGGTCATTTGTATTTGTGTTGAGAGGAGAGGTCTGTCCAACCTCTCCCGAGCTTCAACGATGTAAACTCCTTCGGTGTAATCATTCGACACAATAAATGATTAGATTTCTCTGTCTCTATCATTCTATGATCTGGAAACGATCCTTATATGGTTTTTCACAATTCCCGCTTCTCATCCAACAACTTTCCCATGTCAACTTGATACGCTTCAATCTTAGCAGTTGATTCTTCAACATTCTTTGTAAGCAGATCAAGCTTGACTTTTGATTTATCAAATAAATTTGTGAAATCAGAAGCAGTATCCTCCGGTTCATCCTTCCATTTCTTGACTGCTTTTATCAAGTCATCCCTTTCATCACAAATCTTAGGTTGCGTTTGGTTGTGGAAAACGTTTTCCAGTTTTCCATTTTCAGTTTTCTAGAAAATGAAATGGGTTTTCCATTTCTAGAAAACACTTGGAAAATTTTGAAAACGCGATCTAACCAAAAGATGTGTTTTCCATTTTCTGGAAAATAGAAAACGGAAATTGGAAAACAATGCAAAACTATTTTCCAAATTTAGTTAAAAGAATGGAAAACTGTATTTTCTGTTTTCTAGGAATTTTTTTTCAGAAAACTATCACTAGAACGCGTTTTCTGTTTTCCATGTTTTCTTAGAAAACAGAAATGGAAAACACCCCATGTTTTCCACAACCAAACGCGCCCTTAGCTTTTGCAGCTTCAACATCTTTTTTATCTTGTTTAGAAATTTCTAAAACTTCATTCAACAATTGTACCACTTTAAATAAACATGCATTCTTTATACCCAATTCCTTCTCATTATTTTTAGACACTTCTAACTCTGCCTTTACATCCTTGAATTCCTTAGAAAGCTTGTGAATTTTAAGCAATAACGAAGTATTTTCTTTCATCAGACTCTCCATATTTTTAGCCGATTCATAAGAACTTGGATTTGAACTAGTATCAGAACTAGTGTCTGAACAGAAATCCTCTTGGTGATCATGAGTAACTATCAAAGCAGATGAATCATACCCAAATTGTTGACCCCAATCATAAACACCATCATGTTAAGCCGTTAAAGCTGTTGTTTTGCTGGTGTTACTAGTAGATGGTTGAGTAAAACCAGGCTTGGGTGATTGAGTAAAACCAGGCTTGCTTGCATGTGCCTGTTGACAATCTTTGGCAAAATGTCCAAGCTGCGAACATTTATAACATTTCAACTTAGACTTATCAAAACCCAATTTATCACCAGAAAAATTTCTTCCATGTTTCTTGAAGAATCTTTTCGATTTTTGACATAACATAGCATACTGCCAAGATATATCCAATTCAGTTAGTTGATCATCATCAAGAGCATCAAGATCATCACTGGTTAACTTTGCATCAGCAACATTTTAATAATCGAACCAAAAGATGATGAAATCAAGGCCGAAATCATTTTAGCACAATCCTCTATTGATTCAGCAGAAAAGGCATTCTGATTTGAAAAATTTGGAATTGTAAAACTACAACCCCGTGAAGACTTGTTAGAATTATCAGAAATTCCAGTCAAGAAAGCTGTACTAGGTGCAGAACTCAGACTTGGTTTAGCTTTAGCATCCATGCTTGCCATATTCTCACCATAATACAATTCAGGATTTTGCAAAGTAGCAATTGACTTCTTTGAATTTAACATTTCCATTTCTCGAGCATGAAGTTTTCCAGTAAGCTCGTGAAACGTCATTGTAGAATAATCCTTGTCATGAGTGAGCAACAAAACATAATTCTCCCACTTCTCAGGTTAAGCTTCCATAATCTTCTCTTTCAAATCAGCATCAGATTTCTCAATACCAACTACCTTTAATTCACTCATTAGATGTGAAAACCGTGAAACGAGAGAAGTAATGTTCTCATTTTCATAGTTTTGAAAATTATCAAATTCTTTGTTCAAAACTTTCTTCCGACTTTTCTTGTAATCATCATTACCCTCACATCTTGCTGAGAGAGCATCCCACAATTGCTTTGATTTCTTACAAGTGCTGAATTGATGTAACAATTCAGTAGGTAAAGCCATTGTAAGATAACCATAAACTTTCTTTTCAAGCTCATAAGTTTTCCTTTCAGCAGCATCAAAATCTTGAAGTTCCTTATAATCTCCTTCTTCAGTTGGTCGTTCATACAATTTCCGATTCGGAATCCATAGATCAATATCGTTTGTGCTTATGTATGCAGAAAATCGTTTCTTCCAATTTTGATAATCTTTTAGTTTCAACAATTTGGGAACTTTCTGACTTGTTCCAATTTCATTATCAAAATTCAACATGGTTTGCATCGCACTTTGCATTGCAGCAAACGCTTGAAATTCCGACATCGTTTGAAAAATTGAGATTCTGCCGGCCGAACTCTCTCCGAACTTATTACTAAGCTCCGAACTCTGTCCGAACTTATATCCAAAGTCCGAACCCTATCCGAACTAGCTCCAAAACAAATTGAACTGTCCGAACTCTTCAAATACTCTGATCTAGCACCGAACTACCTCCGAACCTTGACCGAACGTAAATGAACTCCGAACTTGACCAAGATATACCGAACCCTGACCGAAACAGCTCCGAACCTTGACTGAAAATCGACCAAACTTCAAGTTCGGAGCAGTTACTCCGAACCTGATCAGGAGACTCCGAACTTCGAATCTATTTTTCAAAAACGCACGAAAAATGACTGATTTTGACGAAACTCGTTACTATGGATCAGTAAAACCGATAGAAAGTGATTTAGAAACAATTTCGACACCAAACACTCGATAGAATTGATGAACAACACGCAAACAATCTCGAGAAACACGAAAAACGCTTCAAAAATCCGAAAATAGCAACCACAGATCAGTAGAGTGAACCAAAAAGCTCTGATACCACTTGAAAATGCGTGAGCATCGGATCGTCTACTCGATCTAGCTAATTGGACATCGAAACGTAATTAACCGATTGTTTTATTGATCAATGAAGAACAACTACAACCAGTAAACACTCAGAAATAGACTCAGAGAAAACACACTCAGAAACACACACTTAACAGATCTCGCACGCTCAGAACTCTACAATTACAAAGACCAAACATCTATATATACTAGGTGGTCCGAGCTTCAGCCGAACCTCAGGTTCGGCCAGTCCGAACTTCAGGTTCGGCCAGTCCGAACTTCAGGTTCGGACCTAGTTCGGCCAGACCTAACTTGACTTGATCTTGTACTTTGTTTGATACTTCACACGACGCACATATCAGGTATCAACACTTGTGAAGCAAATGATGAAGAAGAAGCCATTTCGGGTGCCGCGTACCTAACCATTGCACCAATCCCAGGTTGATACCCACGTTGCCCACCTAAGACACGTCTCATACACTCCACCTAAATTGAAAACAATACGTATCATCAAATTATTCGAAAAAAATAGTTCAAAAATAGAAAACTGATATAACAAGTGTTAACAAATTTTCTAACATAATAAATATACATCATAAATTGAACCAATCCTCTCGCGCCTCATTTCCCTCATTGTATTCCTCATTTTCTGAAGCTTCTCCTATAAGAAAAGATAATTAAAGATTTTTACTAAATTTCAACAGCATTACTGCTGTAAATTGGATAACTAACCTATTAAAAAATACCTAATACCCTATAACAATTCTCAAATTCAATCTAACCTAAATATAATAGAAATTGATATTGACAAGGATATATTAATTAACTACATCACATGTATATATATATCTATATATATATATATATATATATATATATATATATATATATATTAAATGAAATATCGTTAAGTACCCAATCGGGTTGTGCCTTAGTGTTGTTTGCGTTTTTCTTCACACGGTTAATCAACCAGACTTGAAGGGGACCAGCATTCTCTGGTAGAACCGACTCATCATTTTTCTATGACCAAAATTAGAAAAAAAATAAATATGAACAAAACTAAATTAATAATAGTTTTAATAATGTAAAGAATCTTAATTAACTTACCAAAACATACAACTGTTACGCCTATGAGGAACTCCCATGCGAACTGGTATACTTTACTTTGGCCCTATTTTGTGCATTTGCTTCCCCTTGTCGGATTTTGATGTGCTTGTAATGAATTCGAATGATTATGAGGCTTAAATACTTAGAATGCTTAACTTTGTGTTTTTAGAAGCTTTGGTGAAGATTTGAAGGAAAACAAAGAAAAACACAGAAGATACGAAGAAATGAAGATAAAGGAAGACGGAAGTCAAAATTCTGGTCAACATATATACTTTGCGCATCGCGAAGGGCTAATGAAAAACCTTCGCGTATCGCTAAGACCTGATTTTCCTACTTTCTTCATACAACTTTGTTATCTTGTTGTCCAAGTCAAGGATTTACTAAAAGTGCCTCATAACGACCCGTTATGGTGTAACGGATCGTTACGCGTGTTCCGACAGAAAACTCTAATTTTCCCTATAAATATAATGTGATGTTCATTCGATTAGAGGTTGTTCAGATGGCAGGGGTTGGCGATTTGGCCCCAGTTATGACCAGTAGACTCTAGAGAAGAAGATTGGAGAGCTCAATAAGGGCTATAAGTTGAGGAATCATCACCCGGCCGATGCTACTACACATCGATCCATCGTTTGCAATTGTTTCATGTTTTTATTTATATTTCTAGTCATGAACGGATCTAGAACAATGTTTGTCATGGTTTAGTAGTGTCATTGTCATCTAGGTTTAGATGACTCTTGATCAATTCGATTATATGAATTGTTATTGCTTATGACACAATGATTTCAGGAGAACGTATGTGATTCCTACTACATATCAGATTGGAGTTATTGTTTGCATTTTTGATCCATTCCTAGTAGTTGTTGGTTATATGCATAGACCGATCACATGTTCATCTGATCGATCAGTATTTCTTAGTTGTTATCTGGCGATATCAATATGTGTTTAGGAAATTTAGCGATCGTAGATAGGAATTGGTGATGATGTTCGTTCAATAGTTAATTTCGATTGAAGTGTGTCTTTATATTTAGTCATGAATCTTAGCTTCTATGTCTTGGGTCAAAGGATTAGTGAGTGTCTAGATATATTACGCATGTGATGGTATGTAGTTTGGTCATATTTGTTAGCCTATCATTATTAGTCAGAATATGATTGGTCTATGATCCTAGGTATTAGGTCATGTATTTGGTGTCTTCTTACTAAGTCATCGAGTTAGTGGATACTTTGTTGTGGCTATGGTATTAATTGAAGATGCAGTCTCTAGCGATTCCGTATCCATAAGACAGTTTAGCATAAGCAACCATTCCATGTAGTTGATGAGGTTAAGATAATTCTATCCTAGATGATGCCTTTCTTTTATTTGAGTTTCCTTTATAGCGACCATTAGTAATTAAGTTTGATATTATTCATTATAACAATCATTTGATAAAGCAGGTTCTATTATAGTATAGTTAGTAAGTTAGTTTAGGTGACAGTTAGACTAACTAGATTAGATTAGGGTAGTTAGGCTGGAAATATGTTAGGTTGAGTAAGAGACACGTATCCACGGATCGACCCCTATACAACAATTAGAACCATACTACATAAGCGATAAGTACACTTACCTATATGCATGTCTAATTCCTTTAGGTTATCTTAGGGTTTATAAATATAAAACTTCTTTATGCAAAAGTACCTAGTAATTTATATACTATCCACGTACACGCATCAGATTGCCTTGGGATCCAACCACAAATCGTCAGTAATACGCTGCCATTTGGTTTCGTTCATCTCCTCATACACTGTTGTTCTTGATGTAGCAAGATCATCAAGATCTCCATTCGCTATAATCCATTGCTTCTTCATGTACTTATGGTCTTTGAAGGCACGTGCACATTCTTTATCTATGCGTTTCTTTATATATAGCCAATCAGAATCCCCTTGCATCCTTTGAATATGAAAGTAATGCTGAAAAACCAACTTATAAGTTAGAATACATATAAAAGTAGTTATGAACCTGAGATAAAAATAAACTAATACATTGTTTGTTGTATTGCCTGCAATGTGGTGTAAATTGAAAATTTTAACGGTTTCAGGGACATCGCGCCATCCGTAGTAGTGGAACTCAGCTCGTTCTAGGACCTCTTTTGAAAGTTTTCGAGTATACATATTGCTGAATTCTCCAACCACTTTAAATGTCTTACATGTTGCCTGGTAATAGATGGGTAGCAGCTTACTCTTGCTTTTCTTGTACGCCTTTTCTAGCTCTTTGTCAGAGTTCTTTCCATGACCGTGTTTTGCATCTATATTGATTTGATGTATTAGATTTAGAAGTTAGCACATAAAATAAATATATATAAATAATGAATATTTGGAAGGAAAAAACAGGTAACTAACCACCTGAATCCTCGCAATGAGAGGTAATTTTAGACCGCCTCCTGCCGGGATATCTCCCGTCGTCATCATTGTCTCCCCCGTGGTAAAATTGGGAAGAGACGACAGTCATCAAATAGGCCACAAGAGTAATAAGCATCACAATTGTCAACATGTTAACTAATTATCATTAAACATATATATGTTAGAAACTATATATTTCAATACATATAATTAATTTTAACAAATAAAACACAATAGCATATATACATACACATAAATTTAACAGACCTAAACACAATAGCATATACATACACTATCAACCGGAATCATCTAAATTATAATCGTTGTTAATCTCATCAGACTCGTTATCACTATCATCAATCTCTTCTTCATTATTATCAATCTCAACCTCTTCTTCATCATCAAAAATCTCAATCTCAATGTCATCATCATCAATGTTGACGCATCTGCAATCTCTTTATCCCAATCTGAACTTCCTATTGATTTACCAACTTCACACCGTTCCTCAATGGCCAACTGATAATCAGATGATTGGGTTTCATGCAATACATCTACCTCTTTTTCATTATTTATACTTGGTTGATCCATATTTTCTGATGGTGAACTTCATCAACAACCTTCCAATTTATCCCTCTAGTAGGATCTTGGATATAAAATACTTGTTTAGCTTGTGCAACTAAAATTAATCGATCACTATCGTACCAAGGTTTACCAACATACAATTCATGACTAACTTCGATGTATACGGTATTTTTTTCTTTACTAATCTCCCTTTACGTTGTGTGTCGAACATTTAGAACGATAGATTAGAACAGAGTAGTCTTAGAGATAGTTTAATAAAAAAAATCTTCAAGTTGACCATAAAATTGTGTATCACCCTCTCCTAATAAAACAACACCTCTATTTTGAGTAGTACGCTGGACATCACGATTGTATACCACAAATCTAACGCCATTAACTATGTAGGCACTATAAGAACTGACTCTCAAAATACCATGTGCTAAAGACTTTATTTCTTTTAAAGAGTTTGGAGACATAGCCACCTTGTCGGCAAACCATGAGGGAAAATTTGTTTTTTGTCCCTTCCAGGATGTGCAGATTCAAATGATCTACATGAGGGACAAACCATTATAGAATTCGTCTATAATGTTGTAGTTATAAATGAAATGAATCAAGTACAAAAGTTATAAAGAAACTTACGATATGTAATCTTTAACTTCATCACAGTTTTTCAATACAAACCATTGTAATGAGCTTTTAACTGGTCCTGAGGGGGAAATGAATGTGGTCACTAAGAGTGTTTTAAACGACGATGAAAACACATAAAATTGGGTATTTGAATCATCACCATCATCATTTTTGTCTGGACAGTTAAATTTTGTTTTCACACCTTCCAGATACATTGAACAAAATGTTAACGCTTCATCTGCAACATAACCTCATCTATGGATCCTCCGGGCTTTGTTTTGTTTCGGACGTAGGGTTTAATCTTCTTCATGTATCTTTCAAACGGATACATCTATCTCATATAAACAGGCCCACCAAGTATAGCTTCTTCAGGTATATGTACTACAAGATGAGCCATTATATAAAAAAAAAGCTGGAGGGAATATCAATTCCAAATTGCATAAAATCTTTACTACTTCGACATGTCTTTTACGCATGTCATCCGAATCTATTTTCCGTGCACAAATTTTTTTAAACAATGTGCAAAGATCAATGATTGCTCTCGATAGATTCTTTAGAAGACCTGCACGAACACCTATTGATAGCAATCGCTGCATAAGAATATGATGATTGTGAGACTTTTAACCCGAATATATTACTATAATTGGAATCCACTTTATTTTTAAAGTTTGATCCAAAAACCATCGGGTAGTCTCACTTCTTTGATGAACTCACAAAATTTTGCACGATCAACGAGTGTGAAAGAGTAAGAAGCATGTGGTTGGTAACCATGTTTTGCAAGTCTTTTCTTGCTTTTGATGTATTTCTGATTGATTATTCATAAGCAACGTACCTAACAGACTCTCACAAACATTTTTCTCGATGTGCATAACATCAAGATTGTGTTCTAGTTCATGAGAAGACCGGTATTTCAGCTCTAAGAAGATACTACGTTTCTTCCAGTTATGTTTAACTTCTGGAGTCTTTCTTTTTCTGGATCCATGGTTACAATGTTTTCCTGAAACAATATCAGGGAGCGTTGATAGTTGTTCTAATATTTATTTTTCATTTATCCTTTTAGGAGCTTTTCTGTCCTCTGTTTTTTCCATTAAACGAACAATTCTTCCTCAAGTTACTCTTTGGAGGCAGAAATATCCGGTTACCAATATAACCCATTTTACTGTCCAACCGAACACAAGGTGTGTATATCAAAGAAGTAGAACATGCTTTATAACCTTGACCACTCCATCCAGACAAGCTACTACGAGTAGGGTAATCATTTATTGTCCATAATAGTGTCGCACGCATCGTGAATATGGTGTTGGTCGTCACATCCCTAGTTTGGACTCCATCGTTCCATAACATTTTCTGGTCATTCACCAAAGGACGTAGGTAAACATCGATATCTTTTGCAGGAGATTTAGGAACTAGAATTAACAAAGTAAGCATGAAAGAAGATTCTTTCATAGATACCCACGGTGGTGTATTATATATTGTCAACACTACTGACCACATACTGTATTGTAACGACATGCTAGCGAACAAATTGAAGCCATCAGTAACCAAACCCAACCGAACATTCTTGGGTTCCAAGGAAAAATCCGGATCTCTGATCAAAATCGATCCATACTTCCCATCAACCAGATGTCGCAACATACCATCCGTTGAGCGGCCAGTATTGTGCCAAGTCATATTTTTTGCAGTGAATGTAGAGACGTGGAGCAATGGATCGATTGCTAATGTTGTGATTATGAGATGAATTCAATGACATGAAGAGTAAATACAATGAGACTGTATTGATTGAAACTTGAGAAGAACACACACATATTACACACATAGATTATAGATGAATGACCAAGACTTCTTTATATTCTAACCAAGTCAACCTATCTATAGGTGACACTAACTGCCCAACGAACCATCCAACGAACCAAATGGTTCGTTGGCTCCTAACCATTGGTTAGGACCATGGCTCGCTACTCTATGACTCACAAACACGCTCTCACATAGATACAATACATGAGACACTCTGTAGCATAGGATTATGCTCTAACAAACTCCCCCTTAACGTGTAGTGTATCTATCCTAACTAAATCTCTAGTCTTCAATCTTCAACATAACTGCATCCGATCTTCAACTTAAAATTTTGTCAGAAATAGAGCTTGCATGGCTGGATCAAAACTTGAATCATCCTTTGCACTTCAGGATCCACTTGTGAAAGATACTTCAAACTCCCCCTTTCACCATGCTTGAGTCTTGACACACAGAACTTGCAACTTCGGAAGATAAAAGTGCGGTTTTCTATTTTGATTTACCAAATATTAGTTTAATCTTGGCGCAGGACTTCTCTTTGAGAATCCAAGATATTGAGTTTGAAATTTTGATTTTGCTAAATCAGCATATCGTTGTTGTGAACACTTCAAATCAGCTTTCACAACTCTGAGTTCTTCAGTTATTAGACTGTTACCCATCAACAAAGATTCAATTTTTCTGTTCGTAACAACACAAGCTTAACACTTAACACACTCTCCCTCGTGCTCTTTCGTGATAGTTTCAGTAGCTTCTGGGACTACTATTTCACATGAACTTGTCTCAGAATCCGAAACAGTCATATTTTCATCAATGTGTACTATGTTGACAAAAAAAGCAGATTCATCTGAAATATTGTATCCCAATCTTAACATGTTACAACATCATTGGATGTTTGTGCTTTCTGCTCAACAGTAGAATTCATGGACCTCTGTACGGCAGTTAATACAATTTGATTATCTCCACTACCTTGTCCCCAATCATATCCTTTGCCAACTTAAGAAACCAAGGCTTTTGGATCAAAAGCATTAACTTCTTTTTAATTATTACATTCACGGGCAAAATGTCCAAATTTCGAACACCTGAAACACTTGACCTTTGATTTATCCAAGTCATGTTTTCCATTTGGATTAATTTACTTTTTGCCAGTTTTGTGGAAAAATCTTCCAGCCCTTTCAGTTAACATAGCCATCTGCCATCCTATATTTAATTTATTTAGATGATCCTCATCCAACTGTGTTAAATCATCTTTGAACAACTCAACATTCCTAATGTTACCATTTATTAAACCATAGGACGATGCTATTAAAGCAGATATTAATGCAACATGTTCTTTAGTTGCATTGGAATAAAATGTAGTCAGAGAGGATTGATTTGGAATTGTAAAATTGCACCCTCGAGAATAACCATAATTCTCAGATTTTTCAGCAGGAAAAGCAGTAGTAGGACCTTCACTGAAAATGTTTGACTTTTTAACATTAATGGTCGAATCATTTTCACCATGATATGCGGTAGGATTTTGTATTTGTGCAGGCATGGATTTGTTCACATTTAATTCCATATCTCTAGCTTATATCTTCTCAATCAAATTGTTGAATGATAACCCTGAATATTCTTTATCATTAGTAATTATCATTACATAATTTTCCCATTTTTCAGGTAATGCCTCTAGTAACTTCTCATTCAAATCAGCTTCTTCCTTTTTGATACTTACTAAAGTCATTTCACTCGGCAAATGTGAAAATCTAGTAATAAGCTTTGAAACATCTTCATTCGGATAATGCTTAAAATTGTCAAATTCTTTTATTCAAAAAATTTTGCTTACTTTTCTTAAACTGATCATTACCCTCACATCGTTTCTGTAATGCATCTCATAATTCTTTTGATGTAGCATAAGCAGAAAACTGATGTAACAAATCTTTTGGTAATGCCATGGTTAAAGTTCCGTAAGCTTTTTGTTCAGCTTGATATGCTTTCTTTTGTTCAGCACACAGACTTCCTTGCACAATTGGTCTTCCAGTGGAACCAGTTGGATATTCATATTGATCAGTATATGCTAACCAAAGATCGATATCATTTGTACCAGCGTATGCTTCGAATCGTTTCACCCAACTATGATAGTCTTCCAATTTGAGCAACTTAGGAACTTTCTGAATTGTTCCTATTTCATTATCATAGTTAATAAGAGTTTGCATCGTGTTTTCAATCGCGGAAAATGCTTGATAATCACTCATTTTGAAATTGCGATATCGGTAATGAAAACTTCAAGCTAAAAAACGGAGGTCTTAAAAGTCGAATTTGGGTATCGAATTGGAGGGTACTAGCCGTAAGGATAAAAGTGTAGATCCCATCGAGACGGTCGTTTTAGCTAGTATTGGGTTCTGTAACTCCAAATAGAACTCAAGTTACGTCTATTTTAATGAACCTTATTTTTTCTGCCCGACGAACCAAAAATTTCCAGCGAACCAAATTCTCAGCGAACCAACTCCGAACAAAATACAATTCAGCAAACCAAAAACCTCTTGTTATGACTAAAAACCCAGCGAACCAATGATTTGAACGAACCAAGAACCCCTGGCGAACTAATTGGTACGCTGTAACTGCTCCGAACCAATTTGAAGATTGCCTAGCGAGCCAACTTGAAGATTGCTTATCGAACCAAATGGTATGGCGAACCAACTAAGAAGATTGCCTAGAGAACCAATCACCAAACAAAAGGACTCATCTACCGAACCAACAAATTTAACTGGCGAACCAAACTGAAAATTTCGGATTTTCACGAATTTGGAGGTTTTGGGATGAAATTTGCAGCAGTAGGCAACGAAAATTTGATGAAAAATGATTAAAAAACCCACTTTCTCTCTCTAGAAATATCAAAAATCATAGAATTTGATCAGCAAATTAAACCAGAAAGCTCTGATACCACTTGTAGAGACGTGGAGCGACGGATCGGTTGCTAATCTAGTGATATCGAGATTGAGACGAGTTCAAAGGTAAATACAAATGTGATTTGTATTGTTTGAAGCTTGAGAGAAACACACACAGAATATAGATGAATGACCTAGAGTTCTGCACATTCTAACCAAGTTAACCTATTTATAGTTGACTTCGTTCTGTCCAACGAACCATCTAGCGAACCATTACTTCGCTGGCTCCGAACCAATTGTTCGGACCATGGTTCATTGACCCTAAGACTCAACATAACGCTCTCACATAGATACAATACACGGGACACTCTGTAGCATAGGATTATGCTCTAACAGTGAACTTTGAACCATACACTCGGCGAAGACGCGGAGTTAATGGAAAGTAGTGTAACACTTTTTTTGGGTACTTTCTTCCCTTTTGTTTTGTCGTCTTTCCATATTCTCTCTTTGCAAATAGGACAATGATCATAATTAGCATTCTCTTTCCAAAATAGAGCACAATCATTTGCGCAAGCATGTATGTTTTTGTATCCTAACCCAATCTTTCTCATCTTCTTTTAAGCTTCATAGAAAGAGGATGGAACGTTGTTTCCTTTCAGCAATACAACCTTTAAAAACTCTAAAAACTGGGTGAACAAAGTATTAGTCCATTTGTTAATTACCTTAATATGAAACATTTTGGCAAGAAAGCTTAAAGATGACATCCAAGTACAACCAGGATATAACTCCTTATTAAGCTCCTGAAGCTGAAAATGTGTGAGCGGTAGATCGTCTACTTAGTCATAATGAAATCAATGTAAAACGAGTAAGAACACAAGAGTAAATACAATAAAGCTTGTATTAGACCACAGAGAAACACCACAAAGTTCAAATACAAGATATATCCATGAAGTAATTAATCATACACAAGACAAGCTATTTGTAAGGCTAAAAACCCGATGGTCCGAACCTCAGGTTCGAACAAGTCCGGACCTGTCCGAACTTGGAGTTTGCCAAGGGTTCGGACTTCAGCTAACATGCATGACTTTTTCTTGTACTTGATACTTCACATGACGATCAGGAACTAGGTACTAACAAACTCCCCCTCGACATGTGCAGTATCAACTCTTCCATTAAAACTTGTATCTTGTATCTTCAATCAAACTCTTCCTCTTCTCTGATGATGAGTCCAATCTTGAATACTTGATATTGCATCGTGTGTAATCTCTTTATCAACAATCTTCAGAAGACTTGAAGTTGTGATGTTCTCTTTCCACTTAGAAACCTGCCAACATAAATAATCTTGGCGCAAAATGTCTCTTTGAGACTCCAAGATATTTTGATTTTGAAATTTGATTTTGTATTCCGTGTTGATCAATCGAAAAGAAATAAGAAACAAAATCTTTTTTGCTTTTAGAAAATTTATATCAAAACACACAAAATCTTTTTGGTATTTTTTGATATGAAATGTAAATGCAATACAAAATCAGACACTATTTTTGTCTTTTATAATTTGTCCAACTTTAAACTCAGGCAGAATCATACTAATAACATCTGGATATGTTAAAGTATTGATTATATTTGCATTGACCAATGTACCCCACACTATCAGACATACTCAGATATACTTTGCTTGTCACATTTTTGTGATTTCATTTGTGATTTAATAACATAATGATTGTAATCATGTTTTCGTCAACTGTGTTCCATGCAAAAAGAAATAAGAACGTTAACTCGTCTACCTTAAGGTCGATCTTTCAATACGCAGATAAAGCTTCGGATTTAACAAAATAAGAAAATAAAAACAAGTTGAAATTGTATAACTCAACAACAATCAGGTCGGTCTTGTGGACACGCAGATAAAGTCCGATGAGTTATACGAAACACCAATGAAAATAAAGCAAAACATCAAACGAACAACAATCAGGTTGAAAATGCGTGAGCATATGGATCGTCTACTCGATCTAGCTAATCGGACATCGAAACGTAATTAACCGATTGTTTTATTGATCAAACAAGAACAATTACAATCAGTAAACACTCAGAATCAGACTCAGAGAAACACACTCAGAAACACATACTTAATAGATCTCGCACTCTCAGAATCCACTAAACACAAAGACCAAACAACTATATATACACGACTGGCCGAACTCCCTCCGAACCCCAGGTTCGGCCGGTCCGAACTTCAGGTTCGGACCTAGTTCGGCCAACCCTAAATTGGCTTTAACTCGGTCTTCATTTGATACTTCACACGACGCACATTTCATGTATCAACAAACTCCCCCTCGTCGTGTGCAGTATCCTTCTCTAATTTCTTCAACATCCTCAACACTGTATCTTCAATCAAGCTCCCCCTCAAGTTAAGATCTCGTTCGTCCAATGAGATGAATCTACGAACAAACTCTTCCTCAACTCGATCGTAGCTCAATCTTGAATACTTGATGACATTCTGTTTAACTCTGGTCTTTATCAACAGCTTCAGAAGACTTGAAATTGATGATATCTTGCACTACAGCATCCTGCAACATAACTTAAATAATCTTGGCGCAAAACGTCTCTTTGAGACTCCAAGATATGATTTTGAAAATTGATTTTATATCACGTGTTGATCAGATCGAAAATAAAACAGAAACAAAATCTTTTTGGCTTTTTGAAAGTTTATATCAAAACACACCTAAAATCTTTTTGAACTTTTCTTAACATAAAGTGAAATTGCAATACAGAATCAGACACTATTTTTGGTATGAGAAAGATCACTATACGGGATCATATTGATCATAACGCACTGAACTACACTTCAATTTCAATTAATTGAAGCACACAAGTCATGTCGATTGCTGGTATAATTTGTCCATCTTAAACTCAAACAAAATCATACTCATAACATCTGGATATGTTAAGGTATTGATTAGATTTGCTTTGACCAGTATACCCCACACTATCAGACATATTCAGACATATTTCTGTTTTTCCTTCTTTTTCTTTTGTGTGATTGCATTTGTGAACTTTCACATTGCATACTATTTTTCATGATATAGTCAACTGTGTTCCATGCAAAAAGAAATAAGAACGTTAAATCGTCTACCTTAAGGTCGATCTTTCGATACGCAGATAAGGCCTCGGATTTAACAAAATAAGAAAATAAAACAAGTTGAAATTGTATAACCCAACAACAATCAGGTCGGTACTCCCGTACACACAGAGAAAGTCCGATGAGTTATACGAAACACCAAAGAAAATAAAGCAGAACGTCAAACGAACAACAATCAGGTCGGTCTTTCGACACGCAGAGAAAGTCCGATCGTTTGACAAAATAAAGAAAATCAAACAAGTTTAAATCTTTGCAAAATGAACGCATGTGTACACAGTGACTTCTCATTACTCTTTTCACACTTATTTTTCTTTTTGTGTCATGAAATACGCATCAAGATGTTATCCACATGGTCAAGCATTAGTATTTAGTGTATATCACATCTGAATACTTTCTGATTTGTTGAGCCTACCAAGCACATCAAACAATGATCTTATGGCCCTTTCATCTACTTTATCCATGAGTCAGATACGTATGCCAATGTACCATCATTTCCCAATGATTAATTTCTCACAATTTTTATATTGTGCATGTATTCACCTTCCTTCCTTATATATTTTGCAGTATTGACATGAATTACTCCCCCTTACTTACAATTCTCCCCCTTAAAATGAAAACTCTATTTTTGGATTTTCATTTTACACAAAAACAAGACTCTATTTTTGGCTTTTTGGAGAAAAACTTGTAAACAAATAAAAGTGATCAATCAACACGGATATGTTGCAGATTTTAGAATTCAGAAAATTCGCATATGAGAAAAATTTGTCATTAAATTTAAATTAAGCAGAATACTCCTCCATCAACAACTTTTCAATCGTCGATAGGTCTTCTAGAAGTACCTGCATACTGGACAACCCGATTAGTTCACAAAAGACCCGAAGCGAATCGCTTCTGGTCGACCAGTGTCCTGATTTTGCTTTGAAACCACCTTAGGTTTCCATTGTTGTTGTTTTGGTAATTCAGTTCTTGATGAAACTGTCACAGGTGACTGTGATGATGAACCTACATTTTGATTCTTTGAAAACTCTGGAACAAAACGTTTTTGTTTTTGAAAGAATGTAGGCTCAACTTCATCAAAAACTCTGCCTTGTTCATCAAAGAACTTAGGTTGGGCAGGTTTACCAAAAACAGATTTCTTATGAAATCTTTGTGATGAATCAGCAGGTGAGAGACAATCTTTTGCCATATGCCCTGGGCGACGGCAAATATAACAAATTCTTGTCGATTTATCCCATCTTTGATGTACCTGCGAAGAACACACATGAATATCTCTTACATGAGCAGAATTAGAATCATATACCTGAAGACGATGATCATGCACCCATTTAGAAGTTGGGCTTAGAGATATAGAACTTGCAGACGAAATATTATCTTTCACAAAAACTTCTGAAATCTTCCGAGCATCAACGCAATGAAGAGGAAATTCTTTGTCAGAAAACAATTGATCAGAACCCTTGAGTTTATAAAACCGCTCGGGTTGAACCTTGTCTGCTTTAAAGACATCCTTCTTCACTTGCTTTATTTTAAGTTGCTTCAAACTCTGTGCTTCAGACGCTGGAACCTTCTCAACTCGAACCTTCTTTTCATGAAATCCCAGACCAACTTGTTTACCAGATATCTTCTCCTCAGAATTTGAACTCTGATGTCCATTCTTAGCCAATCTTGTGAATTCAGCTTTCATATCAGTGATTTTCTTCTGATCATAGAAAATAGTCTCATCAATTTCAGGTGGAAACTGAATCTTGTCACTGGATGTAGCCGACTTCTCATTATCAGCAGAAGATGAACTAGAAACAAATTTTGGAGCTGGAGGAATCTCAGATTTCAAACCCTTTGTCTTGTTCTTCTTGTTTTTCTTCTTCTTGACAACTTTTGCTTCTTCAGAAGTAGCAGAGGAAGTCTTTGAATAGTCAACATCCTCAACATGTTCCTTCACTTCTTTGAAAGCTTCCTTGATATGAGCAGGGGGTGATGCCGTTTTATCAAACATTCTTTCAAAATTTGCATCATTTGCTAAGAAGCTTGTGAAGACTTGAGAATTTGAAACGTTGTTGAGAAGTCTTTTAGCATCAAGAACTTGAATTTTGAGATCAGAAATTTGCTGTTGAGCTTCTGCAAATTCCTTTTCTTTAGCAATCAAACGCTTGGCAACTTTGTGAGTTTCAAATTTTTGTAAGCGAAGATTATCAAGTCCTTCATGTAACTCCTTCTGTAGTTTAGCTTCATTTCTCCTTTGAATTTCCAGATTGGCAGTTTGCACTTTATTAACCCTAACCAACTCTCGCTTCTCATCTAACAACTTTTCCATATCAACTTGATATACTTTAATCTTAGCATCAGATTCTTCAACACTTTTAGTAAGCAAATCAAGCTTATTTTTAGATTTATCAAACAAATTTTGAAAATCATTTGCAGCATCTTCTGCCTCTTCCTTCCATTTCTTCACTTCATGCATCAATTCAACCTTTTCTTCATAAATCTCAGCTTTTGAAGTTTCAATACTCTTCTTATCTTGCTTCAAAACATCTATAACTTCATTCAACATTTTGATTTCAGTAACCAAACCCTCATTCTTCAAAAACAACTCTGTTTCATGTTCTTTAGAAATCTTCAATTCTGAATTAATCACATCAAATGTCTCAGACAATTGTTGAACCTTCTTCATCAAAAAGACATTTTCCTTCATCAGACTTTCCAAGTTTTCAGCAGATTCATAAGAACTTGGAATTGAACTAGTATCAGAACTAGTATCCGAACAATAATCTTCTTGTAAATCATGAGTAACTATGAAGGCTGATGAATCATATCCAAATTGTTTACCCCAATCAATAGCACCATCTTTTTGAACCGTCAAAGCTGTTGTTTTGCCGGTGTTACTTGTAGATGGTTGAGTAAAACCAGGTTTGGATGATTGTGGAATAGCAGATTTCTGTTGACATTCTTTGGCAAAATGTCCAAGCTGTTGACATTTATAACACTTTAACTTTGACTTGTCGAAACCCAACTTGTCACCAGAAATACGTCTTCCATATTTCTTGAAAAACCTCTTTGACCGCTGACATAACATAGCATATTGCCACGAAACATCCAATTCAGTCAATTGATCATCATCAAGTTCATCAAGGTCCTCACTAGTTAACTTTGCATCAGCAACATTTTTGAGAATCAAACCAAAAGATGATGAAATTAATGCAGAAATCATTTTGGCACAATCCTCCGTTGATTCAACCGAAAAAGCACTTTGAGTTGAAATATTCGGAATTGTGAAATGGCAACCTCGTGAAGAATTATTATCAGAATTTCCTGAAGCTCCAGCTAGAAAAGCTACACTTGGTGCAGAATTCAAATTTGGTTTAGCTTTAGCATTTATGCTTGCTGAATTTTCACCATGATACAACTCAGGATGTTGCAAGGTAGCAGTTGATTTCTTTGAATTTAACATTTCCATTTCACGAGCATGAAGCTTTCCAGTAAGCTCATGAAATGTCAACGTTGAATATTCTTTATCATGAGTGATAAGCAAAACATAATTTTCCCATTTGTCTGGTAATGCTTCCATAATCTTTTCCTTTAACTCTTCATCAGTTTTCTCAATTCCCACAATCTTCAATTCACTAATCAGATGAGATAACCTTGAGACAAGAGCTGTTATATTTTCATTCTCATAATGCTGGAAATTATCAAATTCTTTACTCAAAATCTTTTTTCGACTTTTCTTATACTGATCATTTCCTTCACACCTTGCTGATAAAGCATCCCATAACTGCTTTGACTTCTTACACGTGCTGAATTGATGTAACAGTTCAGTAGGTAAAGCCATGGTAAGATAACCATAAGCTTTTTGTTCAAGTTCATAACTTTTTCTTTCAGCAGCATCAAAATCTTCAATTTCCTTAGACTCTCCATCTTCTTTTGGTTTTTCATACAATTTTCTAATTGGAATCCATAAGTCAATATTATTTGTGCTGATATATGCTGAAAATCGTTTCTTCCAATTCTGATAATCTTCTAATTTCAACAATTTGGGAACTTTCTGACTTGTTCCGATTTCATTGTCATAATTCATCATGGTCTGCATAGCACTTTGCATTGAGGCAAAAGCTTGAAATTCCGACATCGTTGAAAATTTGAAAAATAATTCTGATTTGACCGAACTTGTCCGAACCTGCTGAACCCTCCGAGCTTCCTCCGAACTAGTCCGAACTTCACCGAACACCTCCGATCTCTCACCGAACGAACTCCGAACCTACAAAGACTCCGATCTAGACCGATCTATCACCGAACTCTCGCCGAACACCTCCGAACCTCAAGTTCGGAGCGGTTACTCCGAGCTTGCCCAGTAACCTCCGAACCTCGAAGTCATTTTTCGAAAAACTCGCAAAAACGAACTGATTTTGATGAAACTCGATATGGTGGATCAAGAAATTTGATAGAAAACGGTTTAGGAACAGATTTTGCACAAAACACACGTCAGAAATGATCGAAAACACGCAACGAAACTCGAGAAAACTTCAAAAACGCTCAATAATCCGAGAAAAGCAACCACAGATCAGTAGAGTGAACCAGAAAGCTCTGATACCACTTGAAAATGCGTGAGCATATGGATCGTCTACTCGATCTAGCTAATCGGACATCGAAACGTAATTAACCGATTGTTTTATTGATCAAACAAGAACAATTACAATCAGTAAACACTCAGAATCAGACTCAGAGAAACACACTCAGAAACACATACTTAATAGATCTCGCACTCTCAGAATCCCTAAACACAAAGACCAAACAACTATATATACACGACTGGCCGAACTCCCTCCGAACCCCAGGTTCGGCCGGTCCGAACTTCAGGTTCGGACCTAGTTCGGCCAACCCTAAATTGGCTTTAACTCGGTCTTCATTTGATACTTCACACGACGCACATTTCATGTATCAACACAGGTCGATCATTCGATACGCAGAGAAAGTCCGATCGTTTGACAAAATAAAGAAGATCAAACAAGTTTAAATCTTTGCAAAATGAACCCATGTATACACAGTGACTTCTTATTTTATTTTTCACATATCTTTTTCTTGATATATCGTGAAATATGCCTAAAGATGTTGTCCACTAGGTCAAGTATCAGATTTAGTGTATATCACATTTGAATACTTTCTGATTTGCCAAGCCTACCTTACACATCGATCAAATGGACTTATGGTTTTTTCATCTATTTTATCCATGTGTCAGACAATGTAAGCCAATGTACCATCATTTCCCAATCATGTCGGATACAATTTCTCATTTTTCAATGTTTTTGGATTTTTGCATTTTCAATGTTTTTGTCTTTTCAAATTTCTCCCCCTAAAAATGAAAATTTTATTTATAGATTTTAATTTTTTAACATTTGAAAAACAACACACTATTTTTGTATTTTACAAAAGCA
Source organism: Deinandra increscens subsp. villosa (assembly GCA_039602395.1). Classification (NCBI taxonomy): domain Eukaryota; kingdom Viridiplantae; phylum Streptophyta; class Magnoliopsida; order Asterales; family Asteraceae; genus Deinandra; species Deinandra increscens. The sequence continues at coordinate 69,601,662 of JBCNJP010000017.1, read as the reverse complement.
AACTCCCCCTCAAAATGAGACGAAGTGAAAAACAAAACAGAAATTGATCAACCAACAAAACATTAGTCGCATTGGGATCGACCCGATTCAACCAACAAAACAGAAATTGATCAACCAACAAAGCATTTTGAAAACAGGATTGATTTGGAAATTATTTTTAGTTATCACAAATATTTCAAAATTAGCAATTTCTCAATCACTGAAAGGTGTTCCTGAAATACCTGCTGACACCAAATAAAACATTAGTCGCATTGGGATCGACCCGATTCAACAGCGTCGGGTCGCCCGGTGTCTGTCACATAGTCGTTTTTGGCCTTGGAAACAAATTTTGGTTTCCAGATTTGTAATGATTTTAATTTTTTATCAGAACCAGAATCAGATTCAACCAGCGTACTCGATTTAGACCATGACGACTTACGAGTTGATTTGATCTTTGGAGACCATGGTTCATAAAAAATTTGACCTTTTTTATCCACATATTTAGCAGTGTTGTGGATATATGTAGTCGTCGGACAATCAGTAGCAAGATGTCCTGGTTAACGTCATGCATAACAAAGTCGTTCTCAAAAAATATTTGAAAACCAAATGAATGTTCAGAATCAAAGTTATCAAAGAATTCATCAGAAGAGTCATACTTAGGAGATGGACTCCTTGAAGATGATGACCTTCCAGAATAATAAAAATGTTTCTATAGAGGAGATGATTTCTTTTGAACTGTAACTTTTGAAACTTTTTCAGCTTTTTCTGGCTTCTTTGCTTGAACCGGTGCGTCTTTGAGCTCATAACCCAAGCCTTTGTGCTTGAAACAGTTAGTTTGTTCAACAAATCTTCCAATTGTGTTTCCAAAATAGAGTTAGTCAGCTTCAATGCATCAAATTCCTTGTTCAAATTTTCAAGTTTGGTGATGTATGCATTTTCAGTTTTCTTAAAGCAATTTTTCAACTCATTCAGATTAGAAACTTCATCAATTAGATCAGTGTTATGTTTCCTGTACTTTGACACTTGTTCTATGCATGCAGGGCTGCATAGATTTTCCAAAACTTTTTCAGGAATCTCATTTACCTGTTCTGTTGAATCTTCTTTGGCCATCAAAGCATGGTTGATTGGCTCAAACTCAGTGACAAAGTCATCCCATTCATAGCATTCAGTCTGGTTAGCTACAGCTGCCACTACATTTTGATTTCCAAGTGGTTTTGGTTGAGTTGGCTGTTGGTTGCTATTGCTGTTGATGTGTTGACTGCTGTTGTTGTTGCTTCCATGATTTGATCTCTGTTGGACAATGTTGTTGTTATTCTGTCCATCTCTCCTTGGCTGCTTGCATTCCCTAGCAAAATGACCAAGTTGGTGACAATTATAACATTTAGCTTTAGATTTATCCAACCCAATTGATGATCCCTTTGACCCTTTATAAGTTCTTCCTGTTCTCTTATAAAACCTTTGGGCTCTTACAGAAACCATAGCTAATTGAGTTAAAATGTCCATTTCCTCTAGATCATCTGCCCCTATGCATTCCAAGTCTTCACGTGTGAATCCTTGAGATGAGTCAGTTGCCACATAGGCAGAGTGAGAGTTGTCAAACAATGTTGAAGAACTCTCTGAGCATCTAGTTGACTCGTTGAAACTGACTGAGGGTGAGTGATATTGAGAAGAATTTGAGATCTTTTGAAAATCAGTTGTAACCAAAGCAGTGGTTTGCAACTGTGGTGATGCCTCAGGGAAGTTATTTTGCTTAAGATTAAGCTCCATTTCATAAGCACTAAGGACTCCATGGAGTTCACTTAGTTTAAGCTTTTTGAGGTCCTTGCACTCCCTAATGCTTACTGTGTAAACAGTCCACATTGGAGGTAAGGATCTCAGGAACTTCCTGTTGGCATCAGCCTGTTCTATTGTTACTTCTACCTTTTGCAATTCATCAAGAAGTGAAACAAATCTAAGATACTGGTTGGTCATAGATTCACCAGTTTTGTAAGTGAAGTTTTCATATCTTTGTTTCAAAACATCCTTTTTGTTTTCCTTAACCTCACTAGACCCTTCATACATTTCACTGAGAGCATTCCACAAGCCATTTGCTGTCTTATATCCCTTAAACCCTACTAGTATAGAGTTGGGTAATGCAGCCTGGAGTGTCCAGTAGGCCTTGTGATCATATTCAAGCTCATTATAATCAGCTTCAACATATTTGTCTAGTGGTTTTGGTATTTGCACTTCGGCATCATCAGCAGATTGAACAGTTGGACTATAAGGACCTATAGTCAACCTGTTCCAAATGCGTCTGTCTAGGCTTCTAACAAAACCTTCCATCCTGAGTTTCCAAGTATCAAAGTCATCAGGAGTGAAAATTGGTGGTTTGTTAGAGCTACCATTTAGTGAACCAAGAGTTAAGTCAGTCATTGTGAAAAACAGTTTGTAAAACAGAAAAAGCTTGTAAAAACTCAAGTGAGCAAGTAAAGTATCAACTTTGAAGCACTAGAAGTCTTCAAAGTGTAGAGCCAAAGCTCTGATACCACTTGTAGGACCGTTAATTACTCAGAGAAATAATTAAGACAAGAACTCTTTACTTGAAGATCACAACCATGCGGAATAAAGTTGTATCATACTTGTTTTTACTTAAGCTTTGTTTTACTTATACTTGTAGTTTGATTGTATTGATTGCATAAACTAGTGAACACAAGATAATAAATTTCTCGGTACTATTTGCATTAACTCAAGTTCAAACTGTTACAAGTGTAAGCACTGAAACGGGTACTTGTGAATGAACTAGCTAACAACTATAAATAGTACTAAGGAGATCAACTACAGCCGTTGATCTCATACGGGCTAATCTAACCGTACATAAAAGTCAAACAATAAACTTACTAAAAGAACATTAGTAAACATACAAAAGAGGAAATGTGCAAAATGCATTTATCTATAAGTAGGAGACGGCTAGGATGTGACTTTGGAAGAATATAAGTTGTTGCAGATCTGAATTCTGCAAAAGTATTCTTTCTGTACTTTTCCGGTTGAACTCTTTATACTGTTGGATAAAAGAGTTCACCCGGAAATGTTCTTCCGGTTGAGCTTCCGGTTGACAAAAGCTTCCGCTTGAGCGTTCCTCCGCTTGAACATATCTTCAACCGGAAATCTTCGTCTTGATCCGGTTGACTCAGAAAATCATTTCCTTACAAATCTGATCGGTACTCGCTCTGATACCATTTTTCAGGACTGATTTCACTACAAGAATCTCGATCTTGAGCGAGAATGAAGATCAGATTCGAAAACCTGAGACGATGATGATATGGAGAGGAATCTAGGAAATCATAAACATGAAAGATGATGAAGAAGTCGAATGATTTCATTAGTCGAATGATTACAACAACAAAATCATGACAACACTCTCTCTAGGAATCCATGACTCACTATCTACAAGAAATATTCATCTCCACATTGTGAGACTTCTTTTTTTTTGTAATGGGCACCCTCACTATTTATATAGTGAGGGTGACTAACAACAGAAAACAAAAATTACAAGAAAAGAAAATAACATAAAATATTAATTAAATCAAAGTTGATTTAATTAATCCGAAGCTTGACTCGCTCGAACCGATCTTCCGTTGACTTTTACGTTGACCGTTGACCCGAATGGTTGACTTTTCCAGAAAACGGTCTTCGGTCCAAACTCGCAAGTCTCGATCATCACAACCCGTCTCTAAATTAATTCACATGGATTCTTCAGTCGAATGCTTCGGTAAACAGATTTGATGGCGTCAGTCACATAGATTTTTGTTCCAACAAATAACTGACATGTACCCCGTGACTGTTACCGGTGAGTCAGAACTGGAGCGACCAGCTAGGGAAAGGTTGTAAACCTAAATAGATCTATTCACTAGTTATTGTTTCATTACAAGAACTAATTGAAATCAATTGATGGTGGGATTTGTAGGAATATGTTGTATAACAAATTACCACGAAAGGGGTATGAAAGAACAGATAATCAATAAGGCGTAACAGTTGTACTATAATATCAAGTAAAAAGATTTGTTTAATCATGATTTCTCCCCCATAGTATTTAAACAGTTTTAAAAGAAAGGGGCCGTGAAACCCACTTTATCAAGGTGATGATGAAAGTTGTATCGAGCTGGACGTAGCAAGTAAACCGTGCCCTAATAATAATTAATAAGACGGTTTTAAGGTACTACTTCAGTTGGATAATGTTCAGTTACCCAAATGATCCTGGTCGAGTCTTGACATAACATTCCCGTTTGTATTGTTTGGAAAGCCGTTTGGAATATTTATCGTTCAAATAAATATTTAGGTTAATAAATATATTTATAATCGAATAAATATATAACTTGTAGAAATAATTATAGATCATATAATTATTTAAGGCTATGAGAATATATATTTAGATCAAGTTTTGAACATCGAGGCAAATAATAAAGTATTTTATTATTTAAAGTTCACGTTATATATGTTAAGCTTGAGTTCATAATTTTAGACAGTAATTATATATAAGTCATAGAATATATAACTTATAGAAATGATGTATGTTTTAACATTCTCAAGATACTAGAGAAATATAAGTCTTTATATTTTTAGAAATTTAGTCGTTGGCTTCGCCGCTATACGATACAAGTATCTGATGAATTGTCGTTATAATAATTAATATTTAACTCCGTAAATATTATTATGTTTATGTTATCTCAAATAGTTTTTCTAAATTATATTTTTCCAATTTAAAAAATAACAAGCTGATTCACATATACATTGGCTTCGTTGAGGATCCTAAAACTGAAATCCTTCCCGACATATTTCCGACTAATTTGGCTTTTGAGGATCCAAAAACTGACATCCAGCAGTAGTTGACTTGAAATTGATTTTACTGCCACCAAAATCCGAGTCAGAATAAGCTGATAACTCGAACTTATTATCATTAGGGTGCCAGATACCGAGATCCGGATTGCCCTTCAAATAAGCAAAAAATCCGTTTTACTGCTAACATATGTGAAGCCTTGGGAGCTGCCTGGTACCTAGTACACAAGCACACAACAAACATAATATCAGGATGAGATGCAGTTAAGTACATAAGGGAACCTATCATGGCACGAAACAATGTCGGATTAACATTGTCACCAGACTCATTTGGTTCAACGCCATGTGAAACCTGGATAGGTGTACTTGGAATCCGGACGTCTCCAATCTTAAAATGAGCCAAAATATCAGACACATATTTTGTTTGATGCAAAAATATGCCCTTGGCAGATTAATGAACTTGAAGACCCAGAAAGAAACCCATCTCCTCCATAGAACTCATCTCGAACTTCGTTTGCATGACATGCTCAAATTCTTTGCATAAGCTGTCATTCGTGCTTCCAAAGATAATATCATCTACATAAACTTGAGCAAGTAGTAGATCCTTCCCAAACTTCTTTGAAAATAGTGTACAATCCACTTTACCACGGGTCAAACCAAAAGGGTATTCTGATTAATATGGAGTTGATGAATATGGTTTTTATAACCAATT